>CM051458.1:55237534-55273662 GCA_028274465.1 Plantago ovata
TGAGCGGCGGTCTGGAGAATGTACGGTCGACGAGGCAGAAGAAGTCCTCCGTAAGTACGCAAGAGTTCAACACAATCCGATGAGGTCATACCATTCAGATCACCGCAAAGGAATAGATCGAGGTGAAGTAGGCAAGCTCATCTGCCGAGGAGTATTTCGAAACCGAAGAAGTCAGTGATGAGATGCACATGCCGAGCAAGTTTGAAGATGACCTTCATATAGCAAAAGTTGTTGAAGAGTGGAGTAACTGAGCATCTTACGAAATTAGCTTGTTGAATTGTGCTGAAGTAGAAGAGGTTCGAGAACTTGAAGAGGAGAAAGGATTGGGAAGGCGAAGCCCCCCTGGAGTGGGGGCCGAGTTCGCCCAGCATGGGGGAGACACGCCTCCCATGACCAGGAGCTGGACTAACCCCATCTCCCCTGTCTCGTTAATCCAGACATCGCATAACCCAAAACCACTTCCTTCCGTACGACTGAGGTTCTTAAGTAAAAAGAGGTGAATCTACTTCTCCGAGGTGGAAAGCCTTGACAAGCAAGTACACAGGAGCCACCACTAAACAAGCACCTCTAATGGAAAAAAAAAAAAATTCCTCCAAAGTGAATGTCCCTCATATTGATGAAGTCCTTATATGGATAGCCCGGCAAAGCAAACCAGTCCATTCAACAAGGGGGAGATCTTTGAGGCTTCCTAGGTCCTCTTTGCTACATCGGACCAAGAGAATGGCGGCCACCGTGGGAGGTACTCTTGAGTCCATTCTTGAATACTCAGCCGACAGAGCCAAACCGTTCGGTAAACATCTAGTATCACTTTTTATTTACTCATTCTTTTGCTAGGGACTAGCTTAAGTTTCATGAGGGGGATGGGATGTGAACCATGATGTTAAGTATTGGTTGGCTTTGTGATGTTGAGTAGGATAGTCTTGTTTTTTAATTGCATGCACTTTACTGCTTTCCTAGGATAGTCTTGCATGTTTTATATGGAGTTTATTGCCGAATTTTTTGAACTTTTTGTCGGGAGATCAACTAACTATGCCATTAATCGTATGCTTCCATCTCTATGAATTTGTTTGAGGTTTTTCTCGCTTGGCTTGTCACATTTATGTATTGCACTTAGTTAAGCTTGGTAGTCTCGACATCACTTAGTGGTGTTTTCTCTACTGCGGTTCACGAAGGCCTTTATAATAGGATGATGCATGTTAGGGTCTTATGGTTGTTTTCCCGAGTAATTATGTACCTAAGAGGCAACAAGTCTTCACCATGCTTTGAGATTGCTAAATGCCTAGGAAGGAGGTAGTGTGAGGTTGTGTGATCCTTTGTTTATAACCTATTCTTCCGAATAGGTTTGGGGAGGGGGTTACACCATCATAGACTTGTTTCTGTTTTCATTTTCGTATCGTGAGTTTATTTTTTCTTTTCCGTAATTTTGTACTCCAACCTATTCTTTCGAATAGGTTTGGGGAAGTCGTGTGAGTCATTTTTGTTTCTTTTTGTTATGCTACTGCTGGCTAGAAAAAAAATCGAAAAAAAGAAACGAAAAATTCCAGAAAAAAAGAGAAAAGAAAAAAAAAAAACAATGGAATCTGGAAAGTAAAAAAGAAAAAGAGAAGACCCCAAAAAAGCAAAAAGGGTCCAAAAAATAAAGCCAAGTAGCAGCTTAGCAAGTTTTGAGTCTTTTCCAATTTTCGTATTGTTCGTAATTGTGTTTCTCTATTTTTTATCTTTTTGTCTTAAGTGTCATCTGTTCTAGACCACCTTCGTCCTGCCATTCAGGAAGTGGTGAATAGCTTAAGACTTTACTTGAGAGATGGGCAGAATAGTGGAGAGTTATCTTTTATAGGGAATCCTCCTTCGTTTGATGAGAGCCAGTACTGGTTCTACCTCTTTTGAGGGAAAGTCTTAATATGGTGGAACAACAGTAAGTCCTCAGTTTCATAGGCACGGGGCAACCATTCGTATCTTAGCATGCATCATTACGTCGTCACTGACTAGGTCCAGGTAGAGTCAATCGAGGTATTCTTCAACCTATATTCATGCTTTGATTTATATGGTTTTTGTTCATATGTTATTTGGTAGATTCTGTAATTTAGTTCATTTTATTTGGCATGAAACTCCATTTTGAGTCTTGCATATTTTTTATTTAGAGTCTAGCTTAGTTGTTTGAGGACAAGCAAAGGTTCGGTTTGGGGAGTTTGATGAATGTGTATTTTACACTTTCATTCGAGTCTTTTTCACCTATTTTAGCTATCCTCTATGTTAATTTAGCTATATTTTAGTATATTTTATTAGAATAGTGTCACGTTTCTCTTTAGATTTTATTTTACAGGTTTTGGTTGAAATTCGGAGATTTACGGGCAATTATATTGAAGTCTACAAGGAATTGGTGTTCCAGAAGTATATTTGGAGTATCTGAAGGTTTCCGGATAGGATTTGGAGTCTAGGGGCCGAATCTGGAGGTTAGAGGCTACTAGAAGTCATAAACCGAGTTCGAAAAGGTGAAGAAATCCAAAACCGCGTCGAAAACGCGAAAATTCCGCGTTTACACTGTGGGGCGAACCGCCCCAGAGGAATTTCGGGCCTATATATAGTTGCGAGTTTTCTCTCCGAAAATCATATCTTTCCAAGCCTACTTTCTCACCTCTCTCTATAGTTTTAGGTAGGAACTCCCGGTGCCTGTCCTGGGAGTTCCATAGCTAGGGGATACTTTTTCATAGCAGATTGGAGCGCGTAGGATCGCAATCATCCGGAGATTGACAACCTTCGGTAAATTTGTATCTTACAACTTTTATCTACTTATTTTATATTCTTTCAATATGTTTTCTTCTATGATTGCTATTGATTGCATGCCTATGAGTAGCTAAATTTATCATTGGTGGTAGTATGTGAATTCTTAGCGAGGGAAGATAATCATGCTAATGGCTATATCGCGCATTATACTCTGTGTCATTGCTTTATTTCGTTGATCAGTTGAACACCAAAATTCTCGTATGTTGTATTGATTATTATGCACACATGGACACTTGTCAACCAATCAGACCAATTATCTTCGTAGTGTTGAATAATTACGGAACACATTAGGACGTTAGTTGTTGATGAGTCAGACCCTTATTATCTTCGTAGTGCTTAATACTTGCAACAGGACACAAGATTGATTCAAAGATCTCTATGCAAGACCGAGGAATTTATGCATGATTATCGACCCATTATATTAAGAAGGACCATACTATCACCAATCTCCATTATCTACTTGAAAACCCCTATTGCTTTCTATCTGCTATTTTATATTCTTAATTAGATTTGATAAAGCTAGTATAGTCCTGAGAGAACGACACTCGAGTCATTCTACTACTACACTACTGTTTTCGTTGTAGTTGTGGATTGCCTTTGGCTAAATAACAAATTTATTTGCTGAATTAGAATCTGACAAATTCCCGTTCATCAAATGTGAAGAACAGAGAGTTGCAAGTGAGAGACCTGGTACTGAGGAAAGCAACATAGCAAGATGGAACAGGCAAACTTGAGCCAAAATGGAAAGGGCCGTACAAAATAACCAAAGCAGGAGCAAATGGCAGCTACGAGCTAGCAGATGAGGAAGACAAGGGATGGAAGAGACCATGGAACATCAAGAACCTAAGGAAATTCTACACTTAGGAAAGAAGAACAGAGATGGGAGAGTAGAAGACCACCTAGGAACTTTGTTATTTTGTTTTATTTTTCCTTTTGAACCTTTTTATTTGTCTAAAGAGTTGTAATGATTTCCGTCAAATTCATTAACAGCTACTTATGAACAATTCAGTTTGGTGCAAAGTTGTTACGGCCTTAACATTTTAGATTTCCGTCAAATCCACATTAAGATAGCAAGTTCAAAAGATAAAATTATTATTATAATGTAAAGAAGCCAAAAGAAGAGGAGGAGAAAGAGAGAAGATTTATCAAAGCTAATCAATAAACAAGTTAGAGACGATCGAGATGAAAAAATTTCACCGGGAAAATTTTTAGGTCTTAACTTATTAAAATAAGTACCGAGAGAGCTTCGCATATTTTACGTCAAAAGAGCGTCGCATAAGGATGCGGACCGAGACGAAAAATTTTACCGGGAAAATTTTTAGGTCTTCACTTATTAAAATAAGTACCGAGAGAGCTTCGCATATTTTACGTCAAAAAGAGCGTCGCATAAGGATGCGGACCGAGACGAAAAATTTTCACCGGGAAAATTTTTAGGTCATAACTTATTAAAATAAGTACCGAGAGAGCTTCGCATATTTTACGTCAAAAGGAGCGTCAGATAAGGAGGCGGACCGAGACGAAAAATTTTCACCGGAAATTTTTTAGGTCAGAACTTATTAAAATAAGTACCGTGAGAGCTTCGCATATTTTACGTCAAAAGACCGTCGGAAAAGAAAAAGGAACGGAAGAAGTCGTTGAAAATTCCGTATCTTAGAGACTTTACGTTTGATTTAACGACCATTGGTTTACCTTTTTGGTTAACAGTATGAACCTCGGAGTTGTGTACAAAGAGTATCGGAACCTAGAAAGATCTGGAGGAGTTTGTCAAAGGTGTGTACGAGGCTCAAAAAGTTATTATTTATAAATAATAAAGCAGACATGAAAGAGTTCCGAATCTTGTGAACTTGTCTTAAATACAGATACAAGGAGGCATACCTCCACGAATTAAATATGTTCCGAATGTAGAAAACTTGTTTCAATTACAAATTACTACGGGGCATACCCCGGATTGAAAATAAGCTTCTAATCGTCACGAGTCCGAGACTGTGAGAACTTAGAGGATTCTTCATTTTCGTCCACCTGATCTTGAGTCTCTTGATCCATCACTTCTTGGGTCATCCGGGCAAGGGCCTCCGCGGCTTCAGCTTCCGCTGCTGCTCGAGCAAGCTCCTCAAGATGAAGTTTCCAGCTCAGCCAAGGCAGAGGGGCATAAGGATTCTTGTTAAGTTCTGCAACGGTGGAATGTAGAAGTTCTTCTTAAATGAACTTTCCACGTTTCCGGCAGCCCATGCCTCCAGATCAGCTTCTCGTCTCCGGATCTCCTCCTTTTCCCGTGACTTTTCCCATTCTTTGCACAAAGTCTTCACCTCTTCGAAGAGGCTGTAATCCGCGGGTCGGCCAATCATGGGATGCGGAAGATTTAACCATGCTCGATTCTCCTTCTCATATTTCTCAAAGGGCATTAAGTACCAGTACCGGAGGACGTCAGGCACAAACTCGGGAAGGCGAGGATCTTGATTCGTGAACTTTAGGTCATCACCTTCCGAAGCTACGAGACTTGCGAACTCATCCTTGTCGAGTTCTTCATTAGGGATGTTCGGAATCTCAGGATCTTCTTTACCATCCGGTCCTTTAAAGATATCGAGCTTGTTAGCCTCCCAATCAAGTTCCGTCGGAAGGAGACCCGCTGCTTCAAGCTGTCCGATGCATGCATTGTACTGTGTCCTTCCAGGAGCCAACGAACCCAATCATGAGAGCATCGTGGAAATGCTCTAACATGTTCATGTAGCAAGCATGGGTTTCCTGCTGGTCCTGAATCAGAGCTAAGCAACCTTCAACTTCTTTCCGCTGCTTATCATAAGCAATCTGCAGCTTAGACAACTCTTCCCGGAGCTTTGAGGTCTCCACCACTTGTTTCCGCAGGTCTGACACTTTGCCTTCCAGCTGGGCCATCTTCAGAAGTTTAGCTTCTGCCTCTGTTAGGCTAGCTCGGACTGTGGCCAGCTTTTCTGAGAGGGCAATTCTCTCGAGCTCAGAGGCATGAAGGTTGCCCTCCAGCATAGACTTCTCGTTCTCAGCAGCAACGGAAATGCCCCGGACCGCTAAGCCAAGCTGCAGAAGAAACAGGTTAGAGAGGGAGGAACGGAGAAATGAGAAATAAGGAACGGAAAAGTAAAACAGAATGTTACCCGAGAGAAGGACTCCTCCAAGAGTCGGATGCGATCAGCAGATTCCAGGGAAGCGATGCGGACAATCTCTGTCTCGCAATCGAATTCCGCCTCGTCAGCATAGACGACCGAACCAGCACCCCTTCTCTTTTTGGTTTTGACCGGGGGATCAACCAGTTGCTTATTTTTACCAGTGGGATCGACAACCGGAGCAGCAGATGTACCAACTCCGGACTTGGAGGCCTTGAAAGCATCTCCCATAAGCTTCTTAGGAGGGGCCGGAGCAGCAGGTACCGGAGCAGAAGAGCCGGTGGCAGTAAGTTGCGGAGCAGGCTGGTCAATTTCCATAGCATCGGCCTCCGTAGCTCCCTTGCTCTTAGCCTTCCGGGGCTGCTTAGGCTGCGGCTTAGCAGCATCTTTCTCGCCTTTTTTCTCGGCCTTCCGCTCATCAGAACGGCGTTTGGCCTCTTCCGGAACTAGGCCCTTCCGGCTCGATTCCATCTCCTGGGGGGAGCTTCTCAAGTTTCCGACGGTCCTCCTCTTGTCTCCATTTTACCCCATCCTTCGGATGTTCCTGGGGAAAGACAGTTAGTTGGTTGGTTGTCCCGGTTCTCAATTTTTTCCGCCTCTCTGCGGCCATCTTAGCCTCTATAGCGGCTTGAAGTCTCCGTGCCTCAGCCATCAAGTAATCAAGCCAATCCTCTGAAAAGCAAAAGAAAGAAGAAGTGTGAGACAGACGGAAAATTAAAAAATTCAAAAGAGGCGGAAAACAGGAAGAATTTATTTTACCAAAAGTATCATTTTTATACGGGCCTAAGTCTATGGGGTCCGTAAGATTAGCAAAAGCCGGAAGGGGTTGCATCGTAAGTACACAAAAGAAGTACTTCTCCGGCTTCTTGGCCATACTCTTTGCCCGCATGGCAGTAGCCCACGGACTCCAGTGGTCTCGAACCGGACTATATTCAGCCGGAGATTCTCGGTTGAAGTCATACCGGACATTGAAGTATCGGCGTTCACTTTCCGGAGCTCCATCCTTTAGCTTGTATCGAAAGTAGAAGTACTTTGACCACCATGCGGAACCTAGAGAGTTCGGACTCTCCAGGATGAAATAAAAGTACTGGCGCGGCTTGAACTGCCAGTAATAACAAGTCCCAGAGAGCGAGACGGTGAAAGCTTGGCAGAAATTGGCAAAGGTGATTGGCTCATTCTTCATCTTCATAAGTACTCCGAAGCATATTAAGTTAGCCAATACCAATGAGGTCTAGCTCAATTGGTTAGACTGAGGTGTCATGACACTAGAGGTCATAGGTTCATTTCTCGCCAAGTGCGGGATTATTTATAGTTTATTACTAGCTTTGTAATGCTACTTGAGAAATTGTAATGGTTCGATTATTAAAAAAATATTAAGTTAGCCAAAGAGATTGGCATAACTTGCATCGGAGTAATGTCAAGAGAGCGAAAGATGGCGGCGAACTCTTCGACAAACGGAATCCTCCATCCAATCTCGAGAGAAACGACGAAGCAAGTCAAAGCCCCATCCGGACAGTTGTATATAGCATCATCGGGACCCGGAGCAATAAGCTCGATGTCATCGGGAATAGTGAATTTTTGGCGAAGAAGCGGAAGTTGATCCTCAGTCACCTTAGATTCAATGGTGGGTATCCATCCGTCCTCATTAGTCTCCCGAGCTATGCTGAAGAGATGAATATCATCTCGCAGTCTCTGATATTGCTTACGGAGAGCCGGTTCCAAATGATCCGGTACGGGGAAAAGGGCCCCACGGAACTCCCGTACCTCACCTTCTAAAGGTTGTCCGTCCTCTCCAATGTTAGCTTCATTTCCATCAGCATCAGGATCGTTTTCACCCGGAAGATCATCCTCGGATGATAGTTCTTGAGCTGCATCATCTCCGGCTTCCTCAGGAGCAACAGTAGCACGAACCTCTCTAAGAGGCGCAACTTCATGAACCATCGGCGGGTTGGAGGTCTCCGACTCTCTAAAAGTTAGTTGTGGATAGGCATAGATAGGTTCTAAATCAGCTTCTATGTCAGGGTCGGAGGTACACCTATAATTGTACCCTCCGTATCTACAAAGAAGCCGGAGAGGTGAGGGGAGTTCTACCTTACGACGCGGAGGTTGGTAGACGGAAAGCTGACGGCCGAAAGTACTCGGACCAGCTTCATTCCTCTCTACCCGAGAGGTGGAAGGAGCTTGATTTCCGCCCCCTATATCAAAGGAAGATTCGGAAGAAGATCCCGAATTCGACGAAGAAGAGCTGTGATCGTTGACGATGATTCGGAAGACGATGGGAGATCTGTAAGATCTACGATCTTAGGGTTAACCTCGGACATCCTAAAAGCGAAAGAAAGAAGGGCAAGAATAAGTGGTAGTCCGAGGGTTAATTTATTTGTTTTTAAAAAAGAGAAAAAGGAAATAAGTATGCTACTTATTAAACTTCAGCAGAAAGTGAAAAATCGAAAAAAAACAAGTAAAGAGAAGGGAGTTACCTGGAAAAGAAGAGTTGTAGAAGAACAAAGTCTCTGAAGCTTCACAAGTTGTTACGTCGCTAAAACAAGACAAGTTCCGGGGCTCAGATGCGGAATGCGAAATTTTCTCTCTCTAGATTTCTTTAAAATGTGTGGATAAAGAAAAAAGTTGACCAGCTATTTATAGGGAGGGACAAAACTGGGAAGCCCAATCGACACGACCTTGACATCAGATCTGAACCGTACAAAAAATTCAAATCAACGGACGAGATGAAGACAACGCATGAAAGTTACTGTTCAAACCCTCAAAAGTTTGGACCTACGTAGAATGAAAGACACGGAAGGATCGGGGTCATTATCCAGATTGCAAGGTCCGAAAATCATTTTAAAATTATTGAAAATTTTATCATAACATACACATAGGCATGGATACTTAGTATAAGCGCGCATTAAGCTTAACAGCATATAGACACGGATAGTTTGCATAACATTCATCACATTTGCATTAAAATGACAATTCGGACCCTGATTATATGGATAACGACCAAGAACCAGATACATGGCAACGGAACAAGAGAGACCTGGACACGGCGTCCAAAACATTACCTCATGAAACACGAACACGACGTCTAGTGAAGTGATGACACAGGTACGGAACACAAGAGATACGGACACGGCGTCCAAAACATCACCTCATGAAAAACGGACACGACGTCTAGTGAAGTAATGACACAGGTACGGAACACACGAGATACGGATACGTCGTCCATAATATCACCCTAAGAGTCACAAGACTCACACCCCAAATAACCCATTTGGAGGTACGGACGGAACAAAATCCTCGATTAAAGAGGGTGATAAAATCATTCTCAACTACTTAAAATATAGTTTCACACTATTTTCTACAAAGATACTCCGAAACTACGGGGACATATGTTGATAAGGAAAATATGTCTAGTTCGTATCGTGCGTTCCACCACGAACTATGAGGCTTCACAAATACAAGCGTCGGTGAAAGGTCGTGAACCTAAAAGATCCGAACCTTGAATTATGTGGACCTCTAGGACATTTTTACAAATGTGCCTAATTCATTAAAATAACTCCTTCTAGAGAGGGAGAGATTTCGAGGTCCGGAACGGGAGTCAGAGGGACAAGGAGCATTATTCAAGCACTTAACAGGTTAGAGTGTACGAAGCTCATTTATTACGAAGCTTAAATACTTGTTTGTATTGCTTTACAATTGGATCAGGACAAGGTTCGCATCACAACTACATGGAGAGAAAGGACAAGAGAAGTGTGGAACCTTCTAGATAGCACAAGAAGATACAGATAAATGGGCCTGGGCCAAGCCCATGAAAGTCAACGTTGGGCCTACCCAACATATGTGGACGAATAAGAAGCTGGCATATGGAAGTAGGAGATTGGGTCGACCTACGGTTTGCCATCAACTATATAAGGACACCATTTTCAAAGAAAAAGGTAACTGGTCTTAGTTAAGTACATTTATTACTCTAAAGACAAGGAGAACCTTCAAGCTCCTTCAAGTAAAGTCTCGCACCGGCTTGACTTAGGCGAGCCGGAGATAAACACACATCCACACGCGCCTTTTTAATCTCAGGTGCTCAATTGGACATAGAGAAAATCAGAAGACTTGGGTGCAGGCATTAAACAAGATTCGTGTGTTGAGTCAAATCATGGTGACTTAGAGAATTTAGTAGTTCTTTATAGTTCGAGAAGTTTGTAATTTAAGAGCGTTTGTAATCTTTCAAGATCTTACCTCTACAAGCACCAAATGATAAGATCTAAGGATTTGGATTATTTTTGATAGTGTAAACCCTAAACACTCCTAAGAAATATAAAGAGAAGAGATAAACTTAGCTACAAAATTAACTTTTTATTCCCTACTTCCAATACACACGGCGAGATATATATATATATATACATATATATGTATGTATATATATATATATATATGTATATATATGTATATATATATATATATGTATATATATATATATATGTATATATATATATATATATATATATATATATATATATATATATATATATATATATATATATATATATATGTATATATATATAGGGTCCATTGATTTTGTATACCTCCTTAGCGTCCCTAATTACGAAATGAACCTCCTTAGTTTATCAATTACATTTTAGTCCAAAGTCAACAAAAATTTACTATTCCAAAATGGAATTTTGTTGGAACCAAACAAGACTTAGTGATTTCAAATAAAAAAGATAAATAATTAAAAGAAAAACTAAGTACAATAGTAAAATAAAATTTTATATTTCATTTTTTTTTTAATTCTCTTTCTTCTTCACAACTCCGGTCACCGGAGATACTCCGATGAACGGAGCTGTGTCCGGATCATCCAAGCTCCCACATCGGAGCTTGGCAAGCTCCGATTAGGGAGCTTGTGCAGCTCCCAGATCGGGAGCTGCAAAGCTCCGATCATGGGCTTGTGCAGCTCCCAGATCGGGAGCTGCAAGCAAGCTCCCGATCGGGCTCCGATCAGGGAGCTTGTGCAGCTCCCAGATCGGGAGCTGCAAGCAAGGTCCTGGAGCTTGCCAAGCTCCGATCTGGGAGTTTGCCAAGCTCCCAGATCGGGAGCTGCAAGCAAGCTCCCGATCGGAGCTTACCAAGCTCCGGTCGGAGCTTGCCAAGCTCCGGTCTGGGAGCTTTTGCATCTCCCAGATTAGGAGTTGCAAGTTCCCGATCGGAGAAGCTCCGATCGGGAACTTGCAGCTCCCAGATCTTCAAGTCCGGTCACCGAATTCCGGTGAGGACTTGAAGAAGAAGAAGATAAATAAGAAAAGTAAAAAGAAAAAAGAAAAGAGAAAAAAAAAAGAAAAAATGTTAGGGCATGTTTGGAATAGAAATAATAAATTGATGGTCAACTAAAAAAACTTTCATTTTGGACCAAAATGTAATTGATACCATAAGAGTATCCTTTTTGAGAAAGGCCTTCATAAGGAGGTCTAAAAATCAATTTTCTCTATATATATAATAGGTAGTATATAATCCAATAATGGGCGCGGTTTGCAGCGCGTGTTCTTTTTTCTTTTTGTATACGACTCCTCTTCACCTTCTATCTCTTTTCTTGGCCTCTCTTCTCCTCTCCCTCTCGCATCAGAATCATGGCAATGATAACGGGTGAATATTTTGGGATTCTTCACCCATCTCACCATAATCGAATCGAATGGTATATCTACGAGTACGCGGTGAATTTTGGAGCAGAGATTTAGGGGTTATGTCGGGCATATCGTCACACAGCTCCAACAACGATACTTAGTATCTCCGGTGCCGGATATAAGGTATGTTACATTATTTTATTTTCTCTTTGTTTACTCAATTTTACCTTCTTTTTTCTTGGTTCAGTTTTTGCTGTTGATTTTGATTGGTGGTTATGTTGTGTAGTACCAATTTTTTGGTTATTACATTGCTGGCCATTGTAGTGTTTCAGTGTTTGTATAATTGTATGGAACTTGTAAGCTTGTTTTTAGTTGTAGTCTTCCATTCCATATTTCCATAGGTTTTGTTTTGTTTTCCTGTTGAGAACAAATGCAACCGGGGTACGTAAATGATCATTATTGACCGTATTATACTATTATGTAAGCACGGTCTAGGCTTTATACTGTTGCATCTGTACACATAGTTGGCAGGTTGGAACATTACGCATAAATTTCCACTGGATGGTTTACGATGCTAGAGTTTACAGTGTGCACAAGTATATAGACATAGTTAGTTTAAAAAAACTGGTCGGCTTTGGGTAATACTTTCAACAATCAAATCATCCCCCAAGTTTCCTTGTCTAAATCCTCCTTTTATCAGGCGATTCTATGCATGTCTTCGAAGGTCTTTGTTGGCACTTCTTCATTATTGAACATATAAAAAGGAATTAGATTGTTGCTTCTAATTGAAGGTTATATTATATCGTGTATTTGTTTTTCAAATTACAGGGATATCGTACAATACTGATGATAGGAATCTGGAAGAAGCTTTAAGCAAATACGGTGATGTTGGTGAAGGTATATTGGGCATTCCATGTGTTGCTGGTTGTGCGCTTTCTATTGCAAAACAAAACACGATTGCAAAATCGGCTGGAGGTAGGGCTTCGGTGGTGTGAAATTGAGTTGACCCGGCTGATTCTCCCCTTCCCTGGACACACAGACACGACATATTTTCTCCTCCCCTTTTCGATTTCTCGGGTAAGAGCAGCTTCTTCTTCTTCTCCTGTTGATTCGATGATTTCTAGCACTGAATATGGTTGCTGCTCTTGTTGTTGCTGCAATTTGCTCGTAGGCCCATTTTGGGATTTCAGTGAGAAGGAGAACGAAAGTGGAGTGCTGATCTGGTGGAGGAGGATGAAAGGCAACAAGCCAACAATGGTTATAGCGAGGCTGGGTCGACTCGGCCGAGGTACGGCTCTGTGGTGGGGTTAGAGGATGTAGGATTTTCAGTATTTATAGTAGTAGTCTATTTCTTTTTTAGTTAGTCTTCAGTTTCACCCTCTGATTATTGACTTGCTTGCTTCAGATTTAATCCTACACCAAGCCGCGGGCAGACTATGGTTGTGCTCCTATATGATATCGGAAGACTAGCTCGCCAGCTTGAATGCTTGATGAATGCAATGGATGACTGTAAGTACTCTCATCAACTGTTTGTTTTCATTTTTTTTTTTAATAATTTTTTTATGTAAACATTTTAATTTGAAGTGTTTGTGGTTTTTGTTTCTGGGTTTACATTACTTGCATGTTTGTTTAGCAGAGTCATGATTATGAAAACTAAATTGAAATTAATAAAGAGAACGTCTCCTGTGAGACCACTAGTTTCGTGAGACCAAAATGAGACTCAAAGGAATTAGAAAATAGATTAAAAACTCGCGGATCCAACTAATAACTCGCGGGTCTTGTTATAACCCGAAATGGAACCGGGTATTATCAACTCAACCCGTTAAAAATCAGAGAAATAGTTCTTCTCCGTCTCTGCAACAAAACTCGCTCCAGTTTCTCTCTCTATCATCATCGCGATTCTCTCTCTATCTCTCTATATCTTCGACGAACAACAAATATGATGATCACTGAGGATTACTCTCCTAGATCGTTGAATCAACTGAACGATTTGAGGATTAAATTGGCTCAATCAATGAATTCGAAAGGGGAAAAAAATGTTGAAAAAATTGATGAGATACCTAGAGATCCAGAATTCATTGAAGGATTTTCTATGAGACAGTCGGAATTTGATATGGAAGAACACTGTAGTGAATTTGCTGAAGCATCTGTTGAAAAAGTTGAAGAAATACATAGAGATGGAGAATTCACAGAACCTTCAGCTGATAAGGACAAAGGAACTTGTGAACAATTAGGTATGTTGCAATTTCGGTTGAGGTTTATGTATAATTGATTTGAGTTTTATTAGAAAAGCTTCTAAGTTTTGTTCTGTTACAACTGAAGTATGTTGATCTGGCTTGAATTTATGAGATCATGAATTAAGATTGAGCTTGATGTTTATATGCTGAGTAATTTGAGGTTTATTCTTTTGATATTTGAGTTTCATTCATATACTGATTGAGTTTTATAATATATCATTGCAGAGAATATACCACTCTCTTTTATTGATTTAAAGAAGGAAAAGTGGGAACATTTTGAGGAACTTTACAAAAGCTATGCATCAATGGTTGGATTTTCTGTTAGAATCTCAACAACAAGGACTAGATTAAAGCCAAGCCAGAGTTATAGAGTTCTTATGCATAATGCTGGAGGTAGAGAGAACGTTGGGCACACTGTTCGGGAAAATATCAACTATGTAAACAGGTTAATTAAGTTTCCTGTCCTGGTACTTTGAGTTTTATATGGTGTTTTATTGAGTTTTATGTGGGACTTGTTTGAGTTTTACATCTGTATTCAAGAAGATGTTTGTTATGTGTTCCTGTGCTTGTCTATTATGCTATGTTTGTTGTTTTTTAATTTGTTGAACTCTGTAAACAGGCTGAGGGCCAATAGAACTGGAGGAGAAGATTCACAGTGTGTGATAAATTTATTGCTAAAAAGGCAAAGACAGAATCCTAAGTTCTTTTACAGAGTAAAGCTTGATGACAAAACAAGACTCTGTGGAGTGTTTTGGTGCGACTGGGTTATGAGGAAGGATTACAAAATTTTTGGAGACGTACTCATTTTCGATACAACATATTGTACTAACCGGTATGATATGATTTGAGCACCTTTGGTAGGAGTCAATAGCCACTGGATAATGTGGTTTTCGGTTGTGCCTTTCTTGCTAATGAACAAGCGGAGACATTTGTTTTGTTGTTGGAGACATTCTTGGAAGCAATGGACCAAAAAGGATAAAGGGTGCTATTGAGAAGAAACCAAGAAAGAAAAAACGTTCAAACACAGGGGAAACAAGTTTCCCCAGGAAGGAACAAGTTATTTGATTGATTTTAGTACTCTATTCTTTTGTGGACTATGTTCCTTGATTTCAATACTGTATTTCTTTGTATAAAATTGAGAATTTTATGGGCTCTGTTCCTTAATATCGATACTCTGTTTTCTTGATTTTTCTCATGTTTATGTTGACAGTTGTTGAGCATTTAACTAAAACTAATCAAGCATTTGTCAAAGGTAAATTGAAAAAATTTCTATGAACATTAAACTCAGTCTGTGAGTAAACCTCAAACAACCACCACATAAAACTCAAACACACAGCATATAAAACTCAAATATAAGCTCAAGCCTCAAACTAAACTAAGGGTGTATATTTTTTCTAAAAGCCTAGATGGATTAGTGAACCCCAAACACCCTGAAAATGAATTGAATTACTTTCGAATTCTACGGTCTTAATTAGGGTTTAGGGGTTGGATGCGGTGCATTGTCAAGGGATCATGTAACATATTTCCATGAATGTTCAAAGTTTAACTCAGTCTGTAATGCATATAAAAGTCATGGACAGTGGTAAACCTCAAACAACCACCACATAAAACTCAAACACACAACATATAAAACTCAAACATAAACTCAAGCCTCAAACTAAACTAAGGGTGTATATTTTTCTAAAAACCTAGATGGATTGGTGAACCCCAAACACCCTGAAAATATGTTTTGTCAACTCAATCTGTAATGCATATAAAAACTCATGGACAGTGGTAAACCTCAAACAAGCACCATATAAAACTCAAACACACAGCATATAAAACTCAAACATATAAACAGAAATATAAAAAAGTTTACTAAATATGACTGAAAATAGTACTAATCTGAGTTATTACAGACAAATTTCAAATTAAAAACATGAACAAAATATCAAAATGATGGGTGAATAAACATGTTCAATGAAGTTAAAACTTTGAAATCAAATCCAACAGAAATTGAGCCTCTTGTGCCTTTATCAGCAGCCTTCCTCCTTTGCTTGACTACAGCAACATCAAGTGTCTTAGGATTTCTGACACTATCTTTTGAAGCCTCCGAAGCTGAGTACTCAGAAGTATCATCCTCATCATCATCACATTTCCTTTTCTTACTCTGAGGAGTATCGAAAGAATTCGAAGGTGTACCATCATCAGAAGGTATCTCAAAGTCTTTTTCCTTTGATTCCCTACAAAATAGCATACAAGAGTTAAAACAACTTAACTCAAACATACACTCTAACAAGCACCACATAAAACTCTAAAACAAACAGCATATAAAATTCAAACCTCAAACTAAAACTAAGCGTGTATATTTTTCTAAAAGCCTAGATGATTTGATGAACCCTAAATATCCTGAAAATTAATTGAATTACTTCTATGAATGTTCAATGTTAAACTCAGTCTGGAATGCATATAAAAATCATGGACAGTGGTAAAACTCAAACAAGCACCAAAATAAAACTCAAAACAAAGAGCATATAAAACTCAAACATACACTAAAACCTCAAATTAAAACTAAGGATGTATCAAACCTCAAACACACTTACCATCATCTCTGTTTGTAGGTTGTTTCCTCTTTGACCTACGAGGTTGTTGAACCTTTACAGTAGCATCACTGGGCTCATTCCTCGTTGACCTACGAACATTTTGAACCTTTTTCGGTGCTCCCTTTACAGTAGCATCAACTCCCTTACCTTTCTTTTCATTAGAATCATAAGTGCAAATATTAACCATGATTGCTGCAAAAAAAACACAAAGAAGATAAACTCAAAATACACAAACTCAAATAAAACTCAAACATAATATAAGTAAAACTCAAACATAATATAAGTAAAACTCAAATATAATATGAGCATGGACAACAGTGGTAAATTTGTGTTAAATTAAATAAGCTACAGAATGGAAAAGGAACCATTATTATTGTGTTAAATTTGAATAAAAAATGCATATAAAAATATGAGCATGGACAGCAGTGGTAAAACTCAAACATGCATCAAATAAAACTCAAACAAACATCATATGAAACTCAAAAAATGAAATTTATCCTTAAGCACCATATTAATGTATAGAAGTTTGAGTTTTATCTGAAGCAGGTTTGAGTTTTATCTTTGCAGAATAGAAAAGGAAAACTTATAATTTCACAAAGATACAGGTTTCATTTTATATGATCCATGTTTGAGTTTTATCTTTGAAAAGAAATGGAAAAGGAACAATTATAATTCAATAAACTACAGAATGGAAAAGGAACCATTATCATTGTGTTAAATTTGAATAAAAAATGCATATAAAAATATGAGCATGGACAGCAGTGGTAAAACTGAAACATGCATCAAATAAAACTCAAACAAACATCATATGAAACTCAAAAAAATGAAATTTATCCTCAAGCACCATATTAATGTATAGAAGTTTGAGTTTTATCTGAAGCAGGTTTGAGTTTTATCTTTGCAGAATAGAAAAGGAAAACTTATAATTTCACAAAGATACAAGTTTCAGTTTTATATGATCCATGTTTGAGTTTTATCTTTGGAAAAAATGGAAAAGGAACAATTATAATTCAATAAGTTACAGAATGGAAAAGGAACCATTATCATTGTGTTAAATTTGAATAAAAAATGCATATAAAAATATGAGCATGGACAGCAGTGGTAAAACTCAAACATGCATCAAATAAAATTCAAACAAACATCATATGAAACTCTAAAAAATGAAATTTATCCTCAAGCACCATATTAATGTATAGAAGTTTAAGTTTTATCTGAAGCAGGTTTGAGTTTTATCTTTGCAGAATAGAAAAGGAAAACTTATAATTTCACAAAGATACAGGTTTCAGTTTTATATGATCCATGTTTGAGTTTTATCTTTGAAAAAAAATGGAAAAGGAACAATTATAATTCAATAAGCTACAGAATGGAAAAGGAACCATTATCATTGTGTTAAATTTGAATAAAAAATGCATATAAAAATATGAGCATGGACAACAGTGGTAAAACTCAAACATGCATCAAATAAAACTCAAACAAACATCATATGAAACTCAAAAAAATGAAATTATGTAAAACGGATGAATGGAAACCACACAGAGCAAACCTTATGCATAAATTATGCAGCATAATTTAAACAGAAACTCAATGCTATCTAAGACAACCTTAACACATTGAATCAAACCAAACAGTATTTGTAAACCTCAAAGTAAACCTTACAAACAAACAACATAGAATATCGATCACCAGCAGAAATCGAATAAATGAACAGAAAAAATGCAGGAAACACAGATCGAAACACAGATGAAAACGAGCGCATGCAAAATCGAGCAGAAGTGAATGAAATAAGCTTCGACTTACATAAAATCGACCAAAATCAAAAACACGGAGATCGAGAAAACTTACATAAATGTGAGGGAAGAAATCGAGCAAAAGTAAGCTTTGACTTGTGAGGATTAACTGCATAAACATAGCAAAATCGGAGAGAATGTAGAGTTAGAGTTAGATGTAAAGGACAAAGAACCTCATCGCGGAGGAGACGATTCAGGCGGCGGAGACGATGATTCAAGCGAAAATGAGTAAACTAGGGTTTCGAAAATGAGTGAAAAACAACAGAAAGGAACGAAATCAAACCTTCAACAGCTGAAGTAGACGAACACGATGACGACGAGCTTAACTCAGGCGGAGGAGACGACGTCTGAAGCTTCGATTGCGGCGACGAGAACAATTCAGGCGGAGGAGACGACGTCTGAAGCTTCGATTGCGGCGACGAGAACAATTCAGGCGGAGGAGACTTTCTCTCTCTACTCTCTGATCTTTCAATCGATCAATGACGGAAAATGAAAAGAAATGGGTCAATTCTATTATTTATAGATAACCCGTTGAAATGGGTCAATTCTATTATTTATAGATAACCCGTTTAATGACCCGAAAGGAGTAAACCGGGTTATAACATGACCCGCGAGATTTGATACAGTAGAATGGATGATCCGGAATGCTTTGGTCTCACGGTCTCAACTTACAAATTGGTTTTAAACAAGAAATTGCAATGAATTGTGCAATATAAAGTAATTTTGTTGAGATGATCCCTGTTGTTAACTCCAACACGATCCCTAAACTACAGCAGCAACCTTATCTGGAGAAAATATTGAACATGTATTTAAAATTGTTTTAAGCATTATTTGTGGACTGGTGCGTTTGACATGTTAATAGAGTTTTGATTTCTGAACTTTCTTTTATATCTTTACTATGAGTTTTACATACGTTGGTACATCTTTTTATTAACTATGCCGATGTTCAAACATTTAGATTGTGTCCAACCAAACAGATTTTAATAAATATTTTTGGTGTGATTATAAAATTCCATGTCCCTTGGACTATATTCTTGGTGTGAAGTGGTTAAGATTACTAGAAATAATTACTATATGTCATGATTGTGGTTTGGAATAAATTTATAACGCCAAAGGTGTGTGCTTTTACGTGGAAATTGATATGGAATCGGTTACCTACTGTTTATAATCAAGAGAATGGAGGTAATTTATGAAAATATTATAACCAAGTGCCAGGCTCCTTTGCGCAAGAAGTTTGTAAGCAAATTGCTGATTGGATCGGGTTAAAAATCACTCATACGGGATCGGTATGGGAGATGTTCATTAATGCTGTGATGGTTTTCTGTCCTACACTGAAAGAAGTTGTTGTAGCAGTTTGTCAGATAAATCCTATAAGCTAGAGATAAATGTCTGTCTAGGTTAAAATAAGAGATTGGATCAGTGTGTTGTTTCAAAGAAGTGTTGTTTGGAGTGTATATTGGAGCACAACAACAACAGTTTTGGAAATATTCTTTCATGTGGGAGTGTTTCAAGGATGAAATATATTCAGGTATTTCAGGTTTCAAGTGGTTGCAGCAAGATGATGGGCTGAATATTATGAGAGTTGTGCTGCTTACTTTATGTGTCGAATGTTGAAGAAGGGAGGATAGAGTCGTAATAATAAAGTGGGAGCGGAGATGGAAAAAAAAAAAGTAGTTTGTTCGGGAAGCTGTACAAAAGCTGACGGACCGATTCTCAGGTTAGTGGATGTTTCTTGGTTTTTTTTCTATATTATTTTTATAGTTTCTTATTTTATGTTTACTGAATTGTTGTTGGTAGTTTATTGTTGTATAATTGTGTATGGTGAAATTAGAAGGCAAGCGAATCCATTGATTCATGTTATTTATACAAGTGGATAGGTGATATAGTTGACGAAACGTTTTCTAGAAACTTTGCACTTGTAAACCTGTGAAAGTTGAGCGAGATTCAGTTAAGGATGGAATCAGGGAACTCAGGTTTTATATATGCAACAGGGGCGTCCGAGAGGTCCAGAAGTCTTGGAAGTTGATAACCGTGTGGTGTGGGTAATATTGCTCCGTTGAAAGTAAATGATTTTGCGTTAAGAATCTATGGTTACTTCAATTTCCTTTTTCACTAAGGTATGTGTGGTTAATAATGTCATCAACTTTCGATTCTATTCCAGCAGTACCGACAGAATTCGGTGAATAATTAAGGTACCTTCAGAGCACATTCAGGTTAAAGAATATAAAATATTGGGAAATATTTGGTACTGCTTTTATTTTGCATTATTCTTCTTATTGGCCACTGGTAGCACTTATTCTGGGATTTGTGAAGTTGAGATAGATTGAAGTAGCTGGAAACAGGTTTTATAGTTATTTCTACACTATTTTATACTTTTGTTTTTGCTGGTAAATACCAACATATCATCTGGATATGGTGCCACCAATTGTTCCTATTGTCATGTTGAAAGTATTGCCCCTTCAATATATTTCTTGCAAATAACTCCAGGTGTACATACTTAGAAAACATATGAATTGTTATTGCGAATTGCGAACTGCAAAAGCATGTGGTATCATTGTCCCTATTATTTTTATCTTTTGTGGTGGTAAAGCTTCACTATCTGTAAATTGGATCATCTCTCCTGAGTAGTTAATCAACTAATTATTTCACCATCGTGTGGTTATTGGCTATGGCCTCTTGTGGTCAGGTGATGACCAATGAGAGTATTGTGAGAAATTAAGGTCTCATATATAGGAATTAAGGTGTGAGCGTGTCGCTATGCTTGAAATATGAGAATTGTTATTTCTGGTCAGTGTAGGTTAGGTGCTAAAAGTTGCCAACTTGAGGCTGCTGAATGTGACTTTTCCAGTAATGCCTCTGTTGAGCTGGATCAGAGTAATGTTTTGCTGATGGTTCAGGTAAGACCTTTGTGTTCAGGCCTGTTTGAAAAAACACTAGAATAGGAATTTTAAGCATATACTTTTCCTGTGAATTTACTCTGTTTTCGATATTTATAAATGGAATGGTTAGAATGGATCAGTAGCATGTGTGCTACATTTCTCTGGCTAATATGACTAGCATGAAACAATGGGTTGATTTGTTCATTGTTACTTTTGGTTTGGGTTTCTGATTTCTATCATAAGAGAGTTGTGAAGTGGAAACAATGACTGCTTTAAAGCTAATAATAGGTAAGGATACTCTTGTGTACGATCAGATTAATAAAATAGTTGGGCAAAGAGCAACTCAATTTAAACTCGGAAGTCAGCTCTTTCTCCTTTCTGCTTGATGATATTGGTGGTGTTTATTATTGCTTTACTATTGCAAAACTCTGCTACTTCATTTAGTGTGGCGGTTTATAGTAGTCAGCTCGGAATACTGATTTGCCTCCTAATGGATTGTTGGAACATTGTCTTGCATTTACAATTCGTACTCGCAGAGCAATGGAACAATTAAATGGCATTTTATCTCATTTTCAAGCAGACCAGAACCCAGTTAGCAGAAATCAGGTTCCTCTTTATTGTGTCCAGGGACAGTTTGCAAGAATAAACCAACATCTCGTTATGTTTTTAAGTAGTAAAATGAGCTTTTGATCATCTATAGGTGATAATGATTCCAGAAACGAATAGTACAGAAGCCGAAAGAAGACTTAAGAACCTTTTTGGATAGATTCCTTGAGGCATGTTGTCAGGTGGAAGAGCACACCATAAAAGAGAGAAAGAAATACCTCTATGGAAATACTTCCAATTAGGAGTTCAGAAAACAACTTTCCTATTCTCCGACAGAGAATTAGAAAGAGCTTGAACAATTTTGCCAAGACTTTTTGAGGGCTGAAGAATTTCAGAAGACGGATCAGGTGAGAGCAAACTCTTCTAGAGAAAAGTAAAAGGATCACCAGAAAGCAGAAAGAGACAATCACAAACAAGCTCAGAATCACAACCACTCCAAAGGAAAGAAACCTGAGCAAAGACACAATTTACTCAAAGGGAATATCCAAAGGAGTGAGTTCAGAGATCAGAAATCCCCTCCGAGAGGAGGACCACCTAAGAGGTACGACACATATACTGATCTTAATAGTGGTGGTGGTTGAAGTTTCATTTGATTATTGGAAGTGTAATATTGTATCCTCTGGCTTGGTAGTGGAAGTCAAGTCCTGTTATATACTGTATTAAAAGTGTGAAGATTGTAGTTACGTGAATTTGGAGACTCGCCTATTCAGGATCTGGCCATTTAGTGGCATATAGCAGTAGTACAAGTGAATATCATTCTGCAGGTGAACGTTTGCTGATGACCATTTATTTCATGAATTTTGTTGGCTGGTTGCAAGAGTTAGTGAACGAACGTTTGGTTTGATTAGCTTTTTGGAGTATATAAACTTATCTATGTGTTGTAAGCATTGATATGTATATTTTATAATGTAAAGTTTTCTTATTTTACCTATTCTATTCTAATGAATATTATGCTCAAATTAAGGTTCATACATTCACTTACACTTTTAAAGTACAATTCAACAAATCATTTTAGGACAATGTTTAACCTTTTTTAATATTGGTGTCTTTAGGCTCGGTCTGATTGGCCTGAAAATTTAGAAATTGAACTTAATAAATCGGAACTGACTTTAAGAAATCTGAACTGACTGAACTTAATTAATATGAATTGAACTGAACTTATCTCAAGTATAAATTTTAATTAAGCAAACCTGAACTGAATTGAATTTATTTGAACTGAAGTGAACTGAACTTAATTATTTTGAACTGAACTTAATAAATCTGAACTGAATTGAACGGATTTAAACTGAAATTGAAATTAAGGTGAAATAAACCTAATCTTTCTAATCTTTTTACTGAGAAACGATGCAATCTTCCATATCAAGTCTTCGTAACATTTCTTATATCTCACTCTTATACATTTTTATCCCGTTTGTATTCATTCAAGAATGATGTTTTGATTTTGGGTTTAGTTGGGTATAGTATAGGTCTATATACATATACGATCGATCAATGTAACGTAGACACAATATATGATGTTTAATATTATAAAGTGATAAGTGGTTCAAACTTACAAGTTCTCGTGTGATATGTTTGATTTCAGTCATTTTTTTCTTCCATTATAACTCCAAACCAAACATAAGATTTTTTAAACTTTTTTGAGAAACCAGTCAATCGTGTCTATATATTTCCCTTCTAAATAGTAAATGGAAGTTGCGCGAGGTAAGTTCACTATTTTACATTGTTTTGATACTATTAAGTACTGATTGTATGTATTATATCTTCATTCTTTATGCACCATATCAAGTTGTCAAATTATTTTCCATTTTATTGTTGAATCTCATAGTTTTATTTGCAATTTTGCATAGTAGTATTTCTCATGTACTTATATGTGTATATATTGATGGATATAGACATGTTGTAAGTTGTCATATTGATCATAATATGTTCTTATTTTCCTTTTAAAATCCTATAGGTGGGAAAAGATCTGTAAGTGAAAAAGACGTAAAAATAGCACGCATTAGCACGTTTCTTATTGAAATGGTCTCAACCCTCAAGTTTTTAAAATGTCAACACAAGTTCCTTATTTCTGGACTATTTTTGCAAAGATTGATTACCGCATTTGATCGAAATTTTGATAAATGAGTTGGTCCTGTACTGCATTAGACAAAGTATGTTTAAAAAATTGGTGATAATAGGTTCTTATTTTCTTTTAAAATGCTATTGTACATTGCTAACAATAAGCATAGCGTAAGGGGAAAGACGTCAGAATAGCACGCAGTAACACGCGTACGCGATCCCTAGTATATGTGTGTATGTATGTGTGTGTGTGTGTGTGTGTGTGTGTGTATATATACCGGGTCGATTTGCCCTCCAATAGTATCCATTTCAATACACAACCTACCTTGGGATGTATTCTAATATGGATGTCGTACAAGCGGTTTACAGAACAAAGTAGTAATAGTCTACTGCTAATTCATGAACAAAGGATCATAGTATCTTCTGTTGGGAAGACGGCCTTCAGTCTTTTATGTATGGCATAATGATTGAATTGAAAGCAAGGGCCTCCCCACATCGCGGTGAAGTAGGATTTAGAAGGGATTTTTTTTTTTTTTTTGGTAAGCCTTCAATTTCTTTTTTTTCTCAAGGTTCGTCTTTTCAACCATATATAGTAGTTGCGCTAGGTAAAAACCATAAACGCATTATGTAGGGTAAACGATGACTGGTCCAGAGCTTATGGAAAAGGGATTCTATTCCGCATAATAGACATCTAATATGAGTTTAGCAACAATAATTAAGAATGGTTGATCAACTAGGTAATAAACAGCTATCTGCACAAACCTATCTATCTCTTACTGATCTTAGTTCATAAACTCTCTTCTATAAAACTCAGTCTCGGGCAGGCGCTCAAGCACTAGTCTTTACCCCATGTATTTATTGGACGTTAAAATCTACAGGTGCTCTCCAAGACCTTAATCTGAGAAATTGCTTTTTTTTTGTTTTTTTTTCTACGATTCATAGCGGTACACTATTTATTAAGCAGCTGTTGGGGTTTGGTATTCATAGTCTGTCTCCTCTCCTTGCACTACAAAAAAAACGTATTTTAGTGACGCTCCCATGCGTCGCTAAAATGCCTCCCATGCGTCACTAAACCATTTAGCGACGCATAGCAAATGCGTCGCTAAACCCTTGGTCGCTAAATGGCGAGGCGACCCATGGGGTCAAGCGTCGCTAATTTAGCGAGCATTCTATGCGTCGCTAAATTAGCGACCCAAAAATGGGTCGCTAATTTAGCGACGCATAGACCCATGCGTCGCTAAATCTGGAAATTTTTTTTAAAAATAAATTCTCCTCTCTAGTCCACCTTGTGTTTCCTGGGTTTCGAACCTAGGACATCCTTACCCAATGATGAACTGGTTTAGAACTTGTCAGATTCTAGTTAATCAAATAAATTTGTATTGAGCCAAAGGCAATTCACAACTACAACAAAAACCGTAGTGCAACAGTAACATAACCTCGACTGTCGATCTCTAAGGACTATAACTAGTTTTATCTAATCTAACTTAAGAATATAAAATTAACAAACTACTTAGCAAAGGTTTTTATTATCAGATAATGGAGGCTGGTGATAGTATGGTCATTCAAAGCATAACAGTTAATAATCATGCATGAAGTACCCGGTTTCGCATAGAGAGCTTTGATCAATGAATTGTCCAATTGTGTTCCGTTATTATTCAACACTACGAAGATAGAGGTTTTAGATAGATCAAAGAAATTGATGAATGTGTATTTTACACATTCATTCGAGTCTTTTTCACCTATTTTAGCTATCCTCTATGTTAATTTAGCTATATTTTAGTGCATTTTATTAGAATAGTGTCACGTTTCCCTTTAGATTTTATTTTACAGGTTTTGGTTGAAAATCGAGGATTTCAGGGCAATTATATTGAAGTTGACAAGGAATTGGTGTTCCAAAAGCCTATTTGGAGTATCTGAAGGTTTCCGGATAGGATTTGGAGTCTAGGGGTCGAATCTGGAGGTTAGAAGGCCACTAGAAGTCAGAAACCGAGTCCGAAAAGGGGAAGAAATCCAAAAACGCGTCGAAAACGCGGAATTCCGCGAAAAACTCTCCGGGGCGAACCGCCCGGTGTGTGGGGTGAACCGCCCCACAGTATTTCGAGGCCTATATAGTTGCTCAGATTTTCTCCGAAATTCATACTTTTCCAGACCTACTTTCTCACCTTTCTCTGTAGTTTTAGGTAGGGACTTCCCAGAGCCTGTTCTGGGGGTTCGTAGCTTAGGGGACTCTTTTTCATAGCAGTTTGGAGCTCGTAGGATCGCAATTCTCCGGAGATTGACAACCTTCGGTAACTTGTATCTTACAGTTTATTCTACTTATTTTATTATATCTTTCAACATGTTTTCTTCTATGATTTCTGTTGATTGCATGCCTATTATGAGTAGCTAAACTTATCGTTGGTGGTAGTATGTGAATTCTTAGCGAAGGGAAGATAATCATGCTAATGGCTATACCGCGCATTATACTCCGTGTTATTGCTTTATTTCGTTGATCAGGCTCAGCCTAAATTCTCGTATGTTGTATTAATTATTAGGCACAATTGGACCCTCGTCGACCTGTACGCGAGTTTATCTTCGTAGTGTTGAATAATTACGGAACACAATAGGACAATAGTGCTTGACTTGTCAGAATTGTTATCTTCGTAGTGCTTAATAATTGCAACAGGACATTAGATTGATCAAAGATCTCCATGCAAGACCTAGGAATTTACGCATGATTATCGACCCGTTATGCTTTGAAGGATCATACTATCACCAATCTCCATTATCTGTTAGAAACCCCTTTGCTATTACGTCTGCTGTTTTTATATTCTAAATTAGATTTGATAAAGCTAGTTATAGTCCTGAGAGAACGACACTCGAGTCATTCTACTGCTACACTACGGTTTTCGTTGTAGTTGTGGATTGCCTTTGGCTTAATAACAAATATATTTGACTGAACTGGGACACGACAACCCCGCGTTCATCAGAAATAAAGCAATAACTCAAAGTATAATGCGCGATATAGCCATTAGCATAATTATTAACCCTTCGCTAAGAAATCACATACTATCACCAACGAGAAGTTTAGCTACTCATAGATGTCATGCAATCAACATAAATCATAGCAAGATTGAATAAAAACATGTTGAAAGATAAATAAATATAAATAGAAAAACTGTAAGATACAATGTTACCGAAGGTTGTCAATCTCCGAAGAATCGCGATCTTACAAGCTCCAAAACGCTAAGAAAAAGTATCTCCTAAGCTAAGAATCCCCAGAACAGGCTCTGGAGAATTCCTACCTAAAACTAATGAGAAAGGTGAGAGAAAAGGTCTGGAAAAGTATGAAAAACGGAGAAAACTGAGCAACTATATATAGGCATTCGGCAGGTGTGGGGCGAGTGGCCCCACACACCGGGCAATTCGCCTGGTGTGGGGCGATTCGCCCCACGTCCCGGGCGACTCGCCCAGGACCTCCAGTCGGCTGTTTACGCGTTTCGACGCGTTTTTGAATTTCTTTTCCTTCTCGGACTCGGGTTTGCCTTCTAGTGACCTTTTAGCCTTCAGACTCGACCCCTAGACTTCAAATCCTATCCGGAATGTTCTAGATACTCCAATTAGGCATTCGGAACACCAATTCCTTGTCTACTTCAATATAATTGCCCGGAAAACCTCGTTTTTCACCCAAAACCTGTAAAATACAAACTAAAGGGAAAGGTGACACTATTCTAATAAAATGCACTAAAATATAGCTAAATTAACATAGAGGATAGCTAAAATAGGTGAAAAAGACTCAAATGCAAGTGTAAAATACATGTTCATCAAACTCCCCAAACCGAACCTTTGCTTGTCCTCAAGCAACTAAGCTAGACTCTAATGCAAAAAACAATGCAACACAAAAAATGGAGTCTCATGCAAAATGAATGAACTAATCTATTGAATCTATCAAAAAACATATGAACAAAAACCATACAAGTCATAACATGAATATAGGTTGAAGAATGTCTCGATTGACTCATACACATTCACATAAGCACTTATGTCAAGACAAGATAGTCTCTCGTAACATTCTCTACTTGGACCTAGTCAGTGACGACGTAATGAAACATGTTAAAATACGAATGTTTATCCCGTGCCTATGAAACTGAGGACTTACTGCTGTTCACCAAGTTAAGACTTTTCCTCAAAGAGGTCGAACCAATACTGGCTCTCATCAAACGAAGGAGGTTTCCCTAAAAAAGATAACACTCCCCTATTCTACCCATCTCTCAAGCAAAGCCTTAGTTTATTCACCACTTCCTGAATAGAAGGACAAGGGTGGTCTAGAACAGATGACACTTAAACAAACAAAAGATAAAATTACATCACGATTACGAACATTACAAGAATTGGAAAATGAGACACAACACTTTGCTAAACCGCTTTTTGGCTCTTTTTTGGACCCTTCTTTGCTTTTTTGGGGTCTTTTTCTTTTTTTTTTTCTTTTTTTTTCTTTTCTAGTTTCTTTTTCTTTTTCTGGAAATTTTCGTTTTCTCTTTTTTTTTCTCTTTTTTTTTTAGCCAGCAGTAGCACAACGAAAAAGAAGTAAAAATGACACACAAACAACCTCCCCAAACCTATTCGAAAGAATAGGTTGGAGTACAAAATTTACGAAAGAAACTCACAACACACACTCAAAAATGAAAAGCAAGTCTAATGATAGCGTAACCCCCTCCCCAAACCTATTCGAAAGAATAGGTTACAAACAAAGGATCACACAATCTCACACTACCTCCTTCCTAGGTATTTAGCAATCTCAAAGCAAGGTGAAGACTTGTTGCCTCTTAGGTACATAATTACTCAGGAAAACAACCATAAGACCCTAACATGCATCATCCTATTATAAAGGCCTTCGTGAACCGCAATAGAGAAAACACCACTAAGTGATGTCGAGACTACCAAGCTTAACTAAGTGCAATACATAAATGTGACAAGCAAGCGAGAAAAACCTCAAACAAATTCATAGAGATGAAGCATACGATTAATGTCATAATTAGTTAATCTACCCAATAAAAAAGTTCAAAAATTTGGCAATAAACTCCACATAAAACATGCAAGACTATTCTGGGATGAATGTAGTGAATGCAACTAAAACTAAGAAAGCGGTAAATGTGCAAATGCAAATGCAAACAAAAACAAGATACCAATCAACACAAAGCCAAACAATACTTACCATCACGGTTCACATCCCATCTCCCTCATGAAACTTAAGCTAATCCCTAGAAAAAGAGAATGAGTAAATAAAAAGTGATACTAGATGTTACTGAACGGTTTGGCCTCGGTCGGCTGAGAGTGGACATGTGAAAAGACTAGTTATCGGGATCGTTATCCCCATAATAGTCTCTCCACATGTCAGACAGGAGATCCCGTTGCCACTGGATGAGTTGTTGTTGTTCCCACATTACCTGCCTCTCCTCTCGGCGATGCTCCTCAATCATCTCCCAATCGCGGTTGCGCTGGGCAATATGCCCGTCAAGGTCATGTCGCATTCCTTGGACAGTAGTGGGCAAGGCTGCAACACTATCAGTGATATGGGCTCGAAAATCAGAGAAGTCAAAACCTTGAGACCCATGTGGTGCTCTATGGACAAAAGGAATATCCGGGATAGGGGCTCGGCCATCATCAGCTTCCATAGCATCCTCATAATCATTTTCATTATCTGAATCAGTCGGTTGGAAGGGTGCTTCCACATCAGCAGCGGCAGCCGTGGGGTTCTTCATTTGATACCTAGTCAGCTGCACATCAATAGTCGAAGGTGAAAGGGCAGCGACCTCGCAATCCCCCTCATCAATGTCCTCGACCCCGTAATATTTGCAGTAGGCAGTGATGAAGCTCGGAAAGATGAAGGGCTTCTTCTTCTTCTCCCAGTGGCGCTCATACTCGGCATACATGATGTGACCGATGTCGATTCGATGCTTGCCTATCAAGCAGTAGAGGAGCTTGGCATAATTCGGTTGTATCCACGTGTCATTCATTCTGGGGATCAAGTTGAAAATGCAGAATTTCATGACCACCTTAGCCTCGATGCTAAGGTCACTCTGACGGATCCGTGCAGGTTGTGCTCCGGTATCTGGATACCTATACTCCCTGTTGCAGATCACATTTGTAATGTCACTTCCGATCCCCCTAGTGGCCCTTGAATATTCGTAGGAGTGGTTGCTTCCTATGAACTCCCGTTCCCCAAGATGGATGAAGGCATAAATTTAGGCCGGCGTCCATGGTACTATTACGCCCCGAACGAGTACCCCCTCCTTCTCCTCATGGTCAGTGTATCTAGCATAGAACTCATGAAGGAGGCTCGTATCGTACCCCTTGAGCCGGTTGGAAGTATACCAAACCCAATTCCTTCTCCTCGCCAGACGGGAGAGTGTCATGTACCCCGCCCTGTGAGCTACTTCATCCGGAATGTCGATCCTTCTGTCCGGTATAATCGATCGCCCACCTTGATCTAGCTCCGCTTCGAGCCTATGACGGACATCTATTGCGGCTAGAGACAACTCGTATAGCTCGTGGGAAGGTTGGGAGCTTGATGCTACCCCCTTACCCTTCTTGCTTGAGCCAGCTTTCTTCGATCCTCGTGGAGCCATGATTCCTACAAACAACAATTAGTATCTTGTATGACACAAAACAGACTTATGCATATGCAAATGGAAGAGCGAACATACGAGCGATATCTACAACAATCGAATTCCTCAAAAACCTCCATGTCTAGTCTAGATACTTCAACATGCAACATATCAATGTAACTACTACATGCACATATTACATTATGTTCTTGCTAGACAACCAATAGCCTTGAATCATAAGGCTCAATTCATACCATAGTAGCAAAAAATCTAGCATCATAAATTCTCAAACCATCAAACCAAGCCTAATTGAACATGCAATTGATAGTGAATAACGTTTCTAATCACACAAATCATCAACCCATACATCATACAAACTTAATTGAAGCATAAATCAAAAAAACCCCAAATTTGAAAAATTAGGGTTCATGTGAGATTACCTCAAATCCGAAGATTGAATGAACTAGGAAGAAATTTGTTTGGATGAAAAGAAAGAGCACGTTATGGGCTTCGATTGAAGCTAAAGAACACACAATTTGATGGAGTAATGAAGATTTTATGAAGGATTGAAGAGATTTTGAAAATTTGGAAATTTTTGGAGTTAGAAGGTGAAAGAGATGAGAAAAATGGAGATATGGGAGTCATCTCCCGTTTTTTACCTACTGGAGCCACGGGGCGAGTCGTTCCATATGTGGGGCGAATCGCCCCGCACGTCTAGAGAGCACGGAGCTCTCTGGACATGTGGGGCGATTCGCCCCCCACCTCCTAAGGTGGGTAGACGAAAATTTTGAAAAAACGCGGTTTTTTAATCCCCGAAAACCATTCTACTCAAAAAACCACTCGAAAAAGTTCACTCTAACAAAAACATAAGCACATACGACACAGAAACGAACAAATTCACATATAAAAAACAAATTGTTCATGTATGAATGCATGCAATAAAGCGGTAAAAAAGCGATAAAAACTCCGGGTTGCCTCCCGGATAGCGCCATTGTTTATAGTCTTTGACTCGACTCCTTCTTGCGCCTAGCTCTTCTTCGTGAGGGTACTAGAGTTCCCCTTCATGGATCTTCTCCTCATGCCACGAACATGTGAATAAGAATGAACATAGACAACAAGACCACAGTAGTTAACAGTTTGAGAAGCATTGAAGTGATCAGGTGGATCAGATATGGCTCGCAACACAAGTCACTTTCCATCCACCTCAATGGTGCAAGTCCTTCGGTAGATGTCTGTCATGGAGCGTAGCTTGGTCAAGAACGTTCGCCCCAATAGAACAACATCCCCCATCCCACGTGTAGACATCGGCATAACTACAAAATTTGTGTATACAGAAGCTTCACCAATCTTAACCAATACGTTCTTCACGACGCCTTCGGGTCTCACAAAGGATCCATCCGCCAATTGCACAATAGCCTTATGCTCAGATAGTTTTCCAAGGCTACTCTTCTCAAACACATTCATCGGGAGCACATTAGAGTAGGATCCCGTGTCTAGTGTAGCACGGACATCTTCAAGTTCACCAATCCCGACCTTAACATCGAAACTTTGAGGGAGTGACTCGGGATCCTCTTGCTCCTCTTCACTCTCATCAGTACCAAGGTCCTTCTCTTCTTCCTTGGCTAGTGGGGGTTCTTCATTCTTGCAACACTCACACTTAGCAACCTTCTTGATGGTGATTTCAACAGGTAGATCACCCACCAAGGTAATGGACATCGACTTCTTAGTGTTGCTAGACAGCTTGCCTTACTCCCTACTTGCTCCTCGGTCAATCAACTCTTGCATCTTTTGATGGGCAAGCCTAGTTGTTGGTCCCTTTAAACAACAAGAAAAGACTAGAGGGGGGGGGGGGGGTGAATAGTCTTTTCAAACTTTTGTCGTTTAAAACTTTCTCAGCAAGTACTTATTACTTTTCAGTAATGAGGTTGCTGATACTTAACTTTCTCAGCAAGCGTAAGTTACTTTACAGTAGCTTGGTTTGCTGATACTTAAAATTAGAGAGCGGAAGTCTTTGAAACAATAAGTGCTTTTTCAGCAAGTAAAGTGTTTCAGCAAGTGATGTGAGTGACTGTGTACAAACAGATAAACTTTGCTGAAAGCTAAATGCAGTACGTAAATCACACAAACGCTTTTAGAGTGGTATCTGAGAGTGGCGTAAACTCCCAACTAATCCACTTTGTCCTTTCTAGGACTGAATCCACTAAGATATGATTGAGGTTCCTTACAATCTCCTATCTAAAGCGATTCAACAGAAACCAAAGCACACTTGCTTTGTCTCCAACCTAAACTAGAGAACTCAACCTTGTTCTCCACCAAACTTGGTACTTTTAATCAGCAAAACTATGCTCGATTAAGTTCCCCCTGAATATCACGCCTGAAAGGGTGTATTTTCAGTTAGAGAGTTTTGGGGTGAGATAACTTAATTATAACTTATTCAGTTACAACAAGTAATCTAAGAAACACAACTTGGAATACTTTGCAGTAAACAAGTTTGATTGTTTCTGGTGTCAAGACTTGTTCTTGTTCGAAAGAAAGAACACTTAACTAATTTCTTAGCCGAGTTTGTTCTACTTCTTCACAAGTAGCTTTTTCAAGCTTTAAGTCTTGGAATGGATCAATGGCAGTAAGAGTGTTTGAAGGTTTGTGAGTTTTTAAGCACAAGTGAGAGTTTGATCACGTTGTTGACACACTTCAACTCTTTGCCGGATGACCTCTATTTATAGTGCAAGTAAGGAGCCGTTTGAATTTCAAATCCTAAGGCTTTTGTTCCTTAACATGTCACTATCTTGCTTTTGTACTTTCAGCAGCAACCTTTGTTTGTCTTCTAGTCTTTATGTCCTTCGCGTGTAAGCTTTGCATTAAATGCACCTTTGAATAGAATTCAAACAGTAACAATGGAGCGCAAAATCACGTACATTCAGCAAGAGGTCACATATGTTCATCAGCAAGTGTTTATTCTCAGTTTCAGCAAGCACAACCTACTCTGTCTTCAGATTTTCACTTATGCAATGCTGTTGCTGAAAATTTCACTTTCTGAGCAACACGTGCCTTACCAGTCTTCAGCAATCTTCAAGTCTTCAAGTCTTCAAGTCTTCAGATCTTCAAAAGTCTTCAAGATTCTGACCGGTTTCTTATTTGCTTCAATAATTTGTTTATAATAAACAAAATACATCTTCAGCAAATGCTTCAATAGGTCATTTTCTTTTCAGAAAACAAGAAACAAGGTATCAAAGCTAAATCAATAAGATATTTTCTTTTCAGAAAATAAAATACATCATACGCTAAATGTCAATAAATTAATTCTTCTCAGAAATTAAAGTACGTCATCCACCTTGATAAAAAACTTATCTAACACCTAACTAAGTCATCAGCAAACGTTCCTCTTTTACAATGTCCTTAAAAATTCTAAAATCCTATGGACCTCAAGAGTACTAGTTACTGGACTGTTCTTAATTTAGCATGGTTAATTGCTCATCAAAATTACAAGTTTCCTAACAAATTTCCCCCTTTTTGATGTTAGCAATCCATGGCTAAATTAATTGTTACCCTTTTAGAGGTTTCTGATTTGAATAAATCAGATGATTAATGCAAGCATACTTGAATTAATAACAGTAAGCATAAGTAAGTTGCATAATCAAAAACCAATAAGAGTAAAAAAGAATTCATTGCTGAAAGTTATCATTCATAAGTTTACAAGAAAGCATAGATAACAGAGAATCAGCAAACAAAACTTTAACAAGAAACTATTGCAGGGACTTAAACTCTTCCAGAGGATTTTCTCAAAATCTCTCTTACACTCTTCTCAGCAAGAGCAGTGAATTCAACACAATCCTTCTCGTAGTTTTCCAGTAGCCTACGGACTTGTAGTTGAAGAATTCTTGCATTTTTGCAGGCAGTATGATGATGCTTTTCAGCATTCATTTCCATGTAGTTAACAACCCACAAATGCATGCCCCAATTGCTGGCATGGAGAAGCTGTGTATCTGAAATGTTTCTCGGATGAATCTTTCTTAACCAGAGAAGATCTTCTTCTTGATCCTGAGCAGTCAGATAGAAGTACTCATAAGGAATCAATCCAAGTTTCTTCTTAGGTTTCTTTGTTACCGGGTCAGCATAGAAAGCGATGCCAGGTGCAAAAGGTCTTACCAATGCAACTCTTCTACATAGACCTCTAGATTCAACCATTTCCAGCAATATTTCTTGGGAGGGATTCTTCCCTTTGCTTCTTTGGACCTTGAGTTCAATCCATTTGAACATCTGGTTCTTGTCTAAATGTCTTACCAAGGCAACTCTTACATAGCCTCTGATTCAACCATTTCCCAGCAATATTTCTTGGGAGGGATTCTTCCCTTTGCTTCTTTTGACCTTGAGTTCAATCCCATTTGAACATCTGATTCAAACAGGCTGTAGGAAAGAACTCATTTCCACAAATCTTCCAGCTTTAGGATCCAGCAACCATGAATGTTTCTGATCACATTCTGAGTGGTTTCATCATTGCTGGTCTTTGTATATTCAATGCCGGAGCCAATAGCAATGTTGGCCAGCCTTTTTCTCTCCTGTCTTTGCCTTTTTTCTTCTTGTTTTAGCATTGTCTTGATCTCTTGCTGAAGAGTCAGACGAAAATGCCTTGAGTGGCCAGACGGAGTTATGGCTGTTAAGGGTAGCTCTTATGGCTTGAGCTTTGTTTGATTGTCATCATCTTCTTCATCATCTCATTCAGATTGTGATGACTTTCATGTGACAGAAAATCTTGAGTTTCAGCAGCGGTTTTTCTCTTTTTGGTACTTGCTGAATTTAACTCAGTTTCTGCTTGTCTTTTAGAACTTTGCTCTCTTTCAGCAAGAGGTTCTAGTGGAAGTGGCACATCAGCAGCAGGAGTAGGAGGGGTTTTGATTGCTTTTTCTGGTCTTCTTTTCCCCCTTAGACATGGATTGCAACATCGGAGTGATGTGCAGAGATAAAACTCATTGCAATTTTCACAGCAAGAGTGTTGAGACTGTTATATTTCATGATGATTTCTTTTGGTCAGAGTTCATTGATGCTAACTCTTTTTGAATGTTCATCATGTTCTCTTCATGTCTTTTCTCTGTTGCGGCCTTCTCATCCATAATAGTCTGAGCTTGACAAGAGCACTCTTTGCCAGCAAGAGAGCTTGACTTACATCTTCTTCATAGCTCTGGTGATAAAGACTGATGTCTTTCTGAGCTATGGTTAAAGTTGTAGTGCGTCTCAGCACCGTAGCCAATATTTTTCCAATGTCAAGTGGGCTCTCAGCAAGCAATACCTCATCTTCAGCTTTGCAGGCTCATGACTTTCTTTAGTGCGAGAATTCTGGGAGAAACTCCTCAACTCTTGGGAACGGCACTAATTAGGTGTCAAGGTGTGAGCCTTAAGTTCAGTAGCAAACTGATCATCTTGTAAAAGCAACTCAGCCCTTAATGAATCTCCTTCATAGCTGAGATAATTAGGAGGAGGAATCTGAACGACTTTGGTCTCGCGCTTGGATTGTTCATCTTCATTTCCGACAAGTCGTCATCATCCTCAGATTCATCAAGTTGAGCGACTTTTGAGCCTTGTCAAGCTTCACGTCCTTTTTGTTGGTGGTTTGCGGATGGCAACGCTTCAGACTCAATGACTGGAGTTTCACCAGTAGATAGTTGTTTCAATTGAGTTTGGGGCGCAATTACTGGAGTTTCGCCAGTAGTTAGTTTTAATTAGTAAGTTCTGAAGGAAACGTTTGAGACTCAATAACTGGAGTTGGGCGCCAGTAGTAGATGGAAGGGATGGAACTTCCTTTGATTTTGGTTTTGAAGATTCACCAATTTCTAGATCCTGCGTATGGCCTTTCCAGAATTGTTT
>CM051458.1:55273762-55297142 GCA_028274465.1 Plantago ovata
TTATACAAAGCAAACTTGTCACTTCCTCTTCCTCAGTTAATTTGTGGGGATCAGCCACCACAGGAACAAAAAGAGCCTTTGAGCATCACAGCTTGTTCAGCTGGAGAGGCACTCTTAAATTTGGCCTTCATATTCTCTCTGATTTGAGCAATCAGATTTGAGCTCATTTGCTGAGAATATGTCATTTCTTCAGGAAGGATGGAGTGGACAAATGTTTCGAGCTTTAACAGTGAAGATCTCTTTTTCTCATTTGAGAGATGAAGGTGAAGATCTGAGAAGTCCATCTCCTGTATCTTTGCCAGTTGCTGACGGACTTAGCAACTCTTGACAAAGTTGTCCTCTTGAAGTTCAAGTAAAGTTCTTCAGAACTTACTTGCTGATCTTCAGTGATGAGTACTTCAGTGGTCTCCTTTTGAGCCTGAAAAAGAATTTTATTTAGATCAGGATTGGTTTGGAGAATTGTTTTAGAGTTTAAATCTGAAACATGATTTACCTGCTGAGAGTCAGCAAGCTCATGTAGTACAATTTCCATTCCATGAGGAGCTTGAGTAGCATCCTCCATTTGTTCATCCTGAAATAAATTAAAATTAGACACAAGTACTAAGCTGTCAAACTTAGTTTTTATACCAAAATTATTAACTACCTGCTGAGCAGGGAGTGTTGGTTCTGGTGCAGAGGCTTCAGCAACCATCTGACTTGCATCTTGAGAAGTCTGTAGAGAAAGATAATTTTAGCAAAAGAACAATTTTCAGAATTTGAAGTTTTACTGATGGTTGAATTAACTACCTGCTGAGGAAGGACAGGTTGTGGCTCAGTCCTTTCAGCATTAACAGTTTCTTCAGCTTCTTGGACTGTTTCTTCAGCAGACTTCTGATTTTGCTCTAACTGAGAAAGCTGTGCGGTTTCAGCAATCTCCCTTGTCTCTGAATTGACAAGTTGAGCAGAAGCATCTTGACCTTTAAGCTCACTGCTTGTCATGAAGAGATCAATTGACTTGTTGGATGATTCTTCAATCTCCAACTCCATTTGTTTGCTTAAATCTTCCAGTACAAGCTGGACTTTGTCAATTGAAGTCTTGGGTGAACTTGGGCCAGTATTCTCAGCATCAAGAGATGCGTCTTTGAATAATGCTTCTTGAGTTTCAGCAACTTCAGGAACAGGAACCATTGCTATCTCAGCAACTGGTCCATCAGCAAGCTGGGTTTCAGCAACTTGATGAGTTGCTTGTTCAGCAACCATCTTTTCAGCAGCATCAGCAAGTGCCGCTCTTTGCAGATCAGCAGCAATGTCGCTTACTGGTTCCATGGTTTGATCATCTAGATATCTACAATGTAGATATCTGGGACTTGGGCAGGAATTTCATTTCCACTGCCTTGTGGTCTATTCTCAGTAGAGTTATCAACGTTAAGTTGATTGTTGAAGGCTTCCGCAAACACTTCAACATTGTGATGTATGTTTCAGTAATTACTTCAGCAACATCTACTGGCAAATGCGTTTCAGCATTTGTCTGGGAATTGACTGAGGAGTCTTGGACATTGGGACTGACTGAGAAGCCAGTGTCTTCTTTCTTTTGTTACTTGTCCGTTTCCTCTTAGGTACGGGATTTGCTGATGACGCTGCAGTCTGAGTGTCATCATCAGCTTTCCTCTTTTTCTTTTTAGATTTCTCCAGTTTCCCAGAGTCATCTATTGTTGCCTTTCAGCAACAGGTGTGTACACGTACCTTGTTGATTTTCTACAGCAGTTTCATTTGTGTTACCACCATCCACAGCAGTTTCATCTCTAAGTTGCTGAGTGGTAACATCTGCAGCTGTTGTATACCTTTCTTGCTGGCTTGTGCTGACAACATTTGCAGTTGTTGTCTTCTTGGTTTTCTTTCCAGCAATCTTAGGTACATTCTGCTTGTAGAAAGATCTTCCCACATTGCACACAGATTTCTTGATTGGCAATGGGTTTCTTAGCTGAATCCTGAAATGTTCAAGGATATAGCATATCTTGATTCCATACATAACTGGAAAGGAAGGTGAGACCTTGTTGTCTTCTACCTTTACCTTAAACTTAGTAACACAATCAACAAGCCTGTTGAAAATGTACTTAGCCCAGTTAAGTTCCGATTTATTTTCATAGATATGCATCAGCAATGGCCATCTTCTCAGGCCTACTTGGTCAATTCCTCCAACTTGGGAGTCAAGAACTTTATCAGTAGCAGAGCTACTAGACCAAGTGAATGGCAGAGATGCTTTCTCTTAACGTGCTTTGTCCAAGTCACGGGAGCTATCTCGCCTTTCTTCATTTTTGCATTTCTGACGTCACTGTAGAAAGCTTCAATTTCTTCGTCAGAAGCAGTGACGTCATCTTCAGTTCCAGTGGTTGGAATCTGAAAAATCTCCGCTAAATCAGTCCATTTCAGGACGATTTGCGTGTTCTGAACATAAGTAAGGATCACTTTTTCAGTGACTCCATTACTGTCTGTAAGGGACTGGATTTCTGCATTGTTGTAGAATTCCATAGTATCAATCATGCTCACTTGCTTAGTGCGAGCAGAGATAAAGTTCATGAGGCCTTGCTGCTTGATGAACTCAAGCGCCTCTTCATTTTGGTCATCAAGTTCTTGTTCATAAAAGTACCTAATGTACTTTTCTTTTGCAAACCCTCCCCATTGCATCAACATCTCACACTTTGCAGTGTCAAGATATGACGGAGGCATAGGTTTTACAGTGATTCGGTCGTTTTTCAACACAACTTTCGTTGTGTCTGGGGTCAGAGTAGTCACCGGAGCAGTGCGTGTGTTTCAGCACTATCAACCTTTGACGATTTTGAGGACTTAGATAACTGTCTCTTGGGAGCCATTTCTTATATAGAGCAAGAAATTGTACGAAAAGAGATAGTTTGCTTTTTGACCGGAGGTACAGTAGATTCAGGCTAGAATTTGCAGAGAAAGGAAATGTGAGTTAAAGAATTTTGTCATTTCTCTAACTCCTTCTTTATATAGTGTCTCTGGTGTGTGAGAAACTCAATCGATTTGAGTTCTCAGCAAGGGTAAAACAGAGAAACACTGTAGATAGTGGAGCCTTTGATTGAATGCGTAATGGCCCACTAACTAAAACCGTCAGAGCACTTTCTCTCTTTGTTTTGTTAGCCGTTAGATTAATAACTCCTTTTAATCAATGGCCACGATTGAATTTCATGTCATGATTATTGCGAGTTTATCTGTGCCAGCTTAACGTCACAAATTGATTTTACCGAGTAATAAGGGATAGATTGCTTGCTGAAATAGACAAGAATCTTTTCAGCGAGTTTGAATTAACAATCTAGATACTTGCTGAAAATTCCCCATTACTTTGATATCTCATATTCTCTAAGTTTAAAAGACATTTCTGATTTCCCGTATCAGTAAATTCTTTTGCACTTGAGACATCCTTTGGTAAAATCTGAGAGATGAGATTTTGCTCTTTTTCGGAGTTCCCGTCTCAGAAAATTCCTTTGATACTAGAAAACCTGTTTCAGTATCTTTTGATTGTCTGAGTACCCGTCTCAGCAATCCTTAAGTTCTTTCACTTACTGAGTGCCTGTCTCAGCAAATGGTCAAGTTTCCTAACAATACTTGTTTTGAAGGAATTACTTGCTGAATGCCTGTTTCAGCAATCATGTTGTGACTCATCATTTCTTAGAAGAAATCAGTGACTTGGTCTTTTCGACAGGAATACTTTGGCTTGCTGAATACTTGTTTCAGCATTCTGCCAAGTGTATCCTTTATTGAGGTAGTTCAATCAATCCAAGGTTATACCTTAGCATTGCGAACCTATTATCCGGTAGGGGCTTGGTAAAGATGTCAGCAAGCTGATCTTCAGTACCTACTTTTACAACCTCAATATCACCTTTTTCCACATGATCTCTAATGAAATGATGTCTAATATCAATGTGCTTGGTCCTAGAATGAAACTTAGGATTTTGCGTAATTGCAATAGCACTTGTATTATCACAAAAGATTGGTGTTTTCTTTGCAGAAATACCATAATCTCTTAATTGTTGCTGAATCCATAGGATTTGAGCTGTGCAACAACCAGCTGCAATGTATTCAGATTCAGTAGATGAATTGGCGACACACGTTTGCTTCTTGCTGAACCATGATATTAATCTAGTACCCAAAAACTAACAAGTTCCAGAAGTACTTTTTCTATCAAGAGTTGATCCACCATGATCAGCATCAGAATAGCCGACCAATTCAAGTCCAGAATCTTTAGGATACCATAATCCAACATTGACTGTACCTTTAACATATTTCAGTATTTTAATTGCCTTTTTGTAGTGTGATTCTCTTGGATCAGATTGGAATCTTGCACACACACAAACAGCATACTGAATGTCAGGTCTACTTGCTGTTAGATACAACAAGGAACCAATGAGCTTCCTATACTTGTGTTCTTCAACACTTTTGTCCTCTTTAGTATAGCCCAATTTGGTACCAACACTCATAGGGATCTTTTCAGGTTTCTCATCCTCTTTGATCCTAAATTTTATGAGCATTTCTTTTGCATACTTTGCTTGATTTATGAATATTCCATCTTTGAGTTGCTTGACTTGCAACCCTAGGAAATAATTCAATTTTCCCATCATACTCATTTCAAACTTATTAGTCATGAGTTTGGCAAAATCATCACAAAGTTGCTTGTCCTTAGATCCAAAAATTATGTCATCCACATAAATTTGAACTAAGATTAATTTACCATCATGGTTCATGGTAAAAAGAGTTTTGTCAACTTCACCTTTCTTGAAACCATTTTCCAGCAAGAATTTAGCCAAGGTATCATACCATGCTCTTGGTGCTTGCTTTAGACCATATAAAGCTTTCTGAAGCTTGTATACCATCTTGATTTCTGAGGGAAGTTCAAAGCCAGGGGGTTGTTCTAGGTAGACTTCTTCAGCAAGTTCAACATTTAAGAATGCACTCTTAACATCCATTCGGTAAACAATGAAGTCATTGTGAGCAGCAAAGGCCAAGAAAAGCCTAATTGCATCCAATCTTGCAACTGGAGCATAAGACTCATCATAGTCCAATCCTTCAGTCTGACAGTAACCTTGAGCAACTAAGCGTGCTTTGTTTCTTGTTACTTCACCAGACTCGCTCAGCTTATTTCTGAACACCCACTTTGTACCAATAGCTTTCTTATCTTCAGCAAGTGGCACAAGTTTCCAGACTTTGTTCCTTTCAAATTGATCCAATCCTTCTTGCATTGCCTTTATCCATTCAGAATGCTTCAAAGCTTCTTCTATAGTTTTAGGTTCAATTTCTGAAACAAAGCAAGAGAATAAAGATTCTACTTCTACGACAGTTGCTTCTTCAGCAAGTCCTTGAGTAGCTTTGGATCTAGTCACTTGGCGTTTATTAATATCACCAATCATATCCGTAGAGGGATGATCTCTAATCCATTTATTAACAGGTTTCCTGTTTGTTGGATCAGGATATGTTTGCTCATCAGCATGTGACTCTTCAGTATGTACTTGTTCAGTACTACTGGGAATTTGTGTCTCTGCTGAGATTTGTTCGTTAGCAACTGCTTGTTCAGCATTGCTGGATTGAGGTAATTCATCAGCAGGCACTGGAGATTGCGTAAATTCAGCAACTTACGGAGCAACCGCATCTTTTGCTGGAAATTCTTTGTCGTGAACTATATTTATCTTGTCATGACTCGGGGGAGGAGAGTCATTGTCAGAATCATCATTTAGTTCAATTGACTTGATTTGCCTAGCATCAGATTCAGTTCTTTGCTCATGTATGATTAGCTTTTTCATACATTCTGATATTTCTTCTTCAGCAGGCACACCTTGTGACTTTTCGTAGAATACAACATGCACAGATTCTTCAATCTTTTGTGCCTTTTTCTTGTAAACTCAATAAGCTTTACTATGCAAGGAGTAGCCAAGAAATATCGCTTTGTCTGCCTTTGGTTGAAATGTTCTTAGGTATTCTCTACCATTGTTAAGAACGAAACACTTGCAACCAAATACTCTTAGATGAGTGATGTTAGGAGGTCTACCAACAAACAATTCATAAGGAGTTTTGTTGTATTCCTTAGTAATCAAACATCTATTTTGAGTATAGCAGGCGGTATTAATCGCTTCAACCCAGTAAGCCTCACTTATTTCAGTGTCAGCAAGCATTGTTCTTGCGGCTTCTTTCAGGGTACGATTCTTCCGTTCAGCAACACCGTTTTGATGTGGTGACCTTACTGAGGATAACTGATGTTGAATACCTTTGGAGGTACAATATTCAGTTATGTACTGGTTTACAAACTCAGTACCATGGTCTGTCCTTATGACTTTTACCTTGTCATTTTTCATGACTTCAAGCTTATTCAGCAAGTTAGGTATTTCAGTCTTGGTTTTAGATTTGTGCTTGATGAATACTACCCAAGTGAATCTTGAATAGTCATCTACCACGACTAGACCATACTTCTTACCAGCATAGCTTGTTGAAGAAGATTCAAACAAGTCCATGTGTAAGAGTTGTAAAGGTTTTGTAGTTGACGGTACTGCCTTGTTCTTGAAAGAAGATTTGATTTGCTTTCCTTGCTGACATGCATTGCAAACACCATCCTTCTTAAAAGTAACCCTAGGTAATCCAACTACAAGTGCCTTTTTAGAGAGCTTATTCAGCGTCTTGAAGTTTAGATGACTTGTTCGTTTATGCCATAACCATGCTTTTTCAGCAAGGCAATCATGATATGAGACAAGGCATTTTTCAATGTTTGCTGAAGACCAATCAACGGTGTACAAGCCTCCTGATCTTCTTGCAATCATTATAACCTTTTTAGTCTCAAAATCTACAAGTTTACATTCATCACTTTTAATTTCGATGAAGTATCCTTTGTCAGCAAATTGACTCATGCTGAAAAGGTTAAACTTAAGATTTTTGACATAAAGAACTCTAGAAATGGTTATGCATCCCAACTTCACATCACCATAGCCTTTTGTAGATCCGGAGCCTCCACCAGCAAACCTTATTGTTGGACCTTTAGACCACCGTCTATAGTTTATAAGGTTATTCTTGTTGCCCGTCATGTGCTTTCCACAACCACTATCAAAGTGCCATATTGCATCGTTTGTCTCCGTGGCTGCAGTCTGCACAATCAAGAGCAAACAAGTTAATTATCCAATGATGGATGTCCACTAACATGTTCAAGAATGCGTCCAGTGGAAACCCAAGTCTGAAGTTTTTCAACTTTGACTTGTTTTCTACTTGCTGAGGAACTAGGAGGATTTGAGTTGAAAGACTTTTGACTCGTGCTGGTCAAATCCACTTTCTGATGTGGTGTCTTGCTCTGTTGACCTTTTTGCTGAACATACTATTTAGTAAGTTCTTTCTAGCAAGTTTCTTTCTAGTCCTAGCATTGGGAGTCTTTTCAGAACTCTTAGGCTTGGTTTTCTTCATCTCTTTGAAGTATCTTTGCTGACTTTGCTTATACTCATGAAAGAGTTGACTTTGCTTGTTTTTGAAACCGAGTCCACTCTTTGGAGAATGCTGAGCTTTAGCTTCAGCAACCTTACTTGATTCAGGTTTGTCAGCAAAGGACTTCACGGCATTCTTTTTCTTTCCAGTTTGCTTCTCAGCAACCTGTTTTCCTTTTAAAGTCTTGTTACTTTGAGTAGCAACAGCGGGCTTTATGGTAATAGGTACTTGATTGCATGTTTCAGCAACCTTAGTTTGACCAAACTGATAGATCACTAGTGGACTACTATCAGTAGCACGTACAAAGGAGATAGGTGATTTATCTTTTCTCAAGATTTCTACGTTATCACCTTCACACGTTGCTCCTAAACCTTCTTTCTAAGATGGATCTCTCAAGTAAGAGTTTAGTTCAGTCAGCGTATTACTTGCTTCCACATAGGATTTGAAATTGATTTTCATCTTTTTCATCTCTTGGATTTCAGCAAGTAACTTTAGAATTGAGGACTGATACTCTTCCAATTCTAATGCCATTTGAGAAATTTTCTCTGCAGCCTCAGCAATCAACTTCTTAAGACGCCTTATTTCAGCATCCTTTTCTTCTGTCTCTTCCTTCAGCAAAACGTACTTTTCAGTAGTCTGCTTGGTCAGAGTTTCAGCAAGTTGTAGTCTCTCTTGCTGTTTGCTGAGAGTATTCTCAAATCTTTCGATTTCTCCTTGAATCTTGTCAAGGTCAATCTCGTCTTCACTTTCTGATTCTGAGTGAGAGGTAGAGTTATTTACCTGACCGGCCATGAGGCAGAATTCGTAGTTCGACACATCTGGATAAGCTTCCATAGCTATTCCACACACTTCTTTGCCAATCTCCACGTCTAGAGTGGCTTCTTCATCGTCGGTGTCTGAACTTTCATCCTCACTGTCTTCTGAGCTTGTATCAATACATAATGCATCGATTTTTGCTTGAAGCTTCTTCTTTTCTTTAGCAATGAAAGCTCTTTTGAACTTCTTCTTCTTTTCAGCAGATTTGCCTTTCAGCAAAGGGCAATTAGCTTTGAAGTGTCTAGGCTTTTTGCAGTAAAAACATAGATCATTTCCAACTGCTGGTTCTTCTGATGATGTAGCTTGCTGAGCTTGCTTGTTCAGCGAGCTAGTATCATTCTTGTACTTATGGTAGTTGTTACCAAGATGCTTTTTCAGCTTCTCTTTTGCTTTTCGCCTTTCAAGTTCCTTACTGATGAACTTCTTCATGTTTTTAACAACTAAAGCATTTTCATCAGGAGGCTCTTTATCATTCTTCTTTTCAGAAGACGACGGCTTTGCATCAAGAGCAATGTTTTGCGATTTTTCAGCAAACACATTTTCTCTTTGCTTTGTCTCATAATTGACAGTAGCAAGATGAGAGAACAACTCTGTTGGTGTAATGTCAGGCATTCCTTGATTATAATAGAAATTCTGAGTATGGATCCATTCTTGATTCAAACTTCTGATGATAGTTTTCACTTTCTCAGAATCTGAATAAAGATTTCCAACACCCAGCGCTGCCATTTCACTAACAAGAGTTGTGAATCTGAAGTCCAAGTCTTCCAGTGACTCGTTAGCACCTTGCTTAAAGTTTTGAAACTTTAATTTAAGTACTTCAAGTTTGTTTTCCTTGGTCTTGTCAGATCCAGCACAAAGATCTTGAACCATTTTCCAAGTTTCCTTTGCAGTCTTAGCACCCCACAGTTTGCACTGTATGGTATCCGGAGTTGATCTGATGATGATGTTTCTTGCTTGGCCATCAAGACGGAATCTCTTAGCTTCGTCAGAAGTCCATTCCTCTCTTGGTTTTGGCACAACAGTATCTGATGGTTCGCCAAGGATGGTTTCCTTCCCAGCTTCAGTGGTCTTGTGAGGGAAACTCCTTTCAATCTTAGTGATCTTGATAGGTCCATCATTAATGACGGTTACCATCTCATCACTAATGGCCTCAAGATGTAGCATCATGTTGTTTCGCCATTTCTCGTAATTTTCCAGCTTCAGCAAGGGAGCATCTCCTAAAGACATCCTGTCAGCAAAGCACTACCAAACTGATCAAGTGAGAGTGATTTACGGAAAGCACTTAAGGGGATCTAGGTTCAGTGCAAAAGGCTAAAGAACCTCCTGCTCTGATACCACTTGTTGGTCCCTTTAAACAACAAGAAAAGACTAGAGGGGGGGGGGGTGAATAGTCTTTTCAAACTTTCGTCGTTTAAAACTTTCTCAGCAAGTACTTATTACTTTTCAGTAATGAGTTTGCTGATACTTAACTTTCTCAGCAAGCGTAAGTTACTTTACAGTAGCTTGGTTTGTTGATACTTAAAATCAGAGAGCGAAAGTCTTTGAAACAATAAGTGCTCTTTCAGCAAGTGAAGTGAGTGACTGTGTACAAACAGATATAATTTGCTGAAAGCTAAATGCAGTAAGTAAATCACACAAACGCTTTTATAGTGGTATCTGAGAGTGGCGTAATCTCTCAACTAATCCACTTTGTCCTTTCTAGGACTGAATCCACTAAGATATGATTGAGGTTCCTTACAATCTCCTATCTAAAGCGATTCAACAGAAACCAAAGTACACTTGCTTTGTCTCCAACCTAAACTAGAGAACTCAACCTTGTTCTCCACCAAACTTGGTACTCTTAATCAGCAAAACTATGCTCGATTAAGTTCCCCCTGAATATCACGCCTGAAAGGGTGTATTTTCAGTTAGAGAGTTTTGGGGTGAGATAACTTAATTATAACTTATTCAGTTACAACAAGTAATCTAAGAAACACAACTTGGAATACTTTGCAGTAAACAAGTTTGATTGTTTCTGGTGTCAAGACTTGTTCTTGTTCGAAAGAATGAACACTAAACTAATTTCTTAGCCGAGTTTGTTCTACTTCTACACAAGTAGCTTTTTCAAGCTTGAAGTCTTGGAATGGATCAATGGCAGTAAGAGTGATTGAAGGTTTGTGAGTTTTTAAGCACAAGTGAGAGTTTGATCACGTTGTTGACACACTTCAACTCTTTGCCGGATGACCTCTATTTAAAGTGCAAGGAGCCGTTTGAATTTCAAATCCTAAGGCTTTTGTTCCTTAACATGTCACTATCTTGCTTTTGTACTTTCAGCAGCGACTTTGTTTGTCTTCTAGTCTTCATGTCCTTTGCGTGTAAGCTTTGCATTAAATGCACATTTGAATAGAATTCAAACAGTAACATTGGAGCGCAAATTCTCGTACATTCAGCAAGAGGTCACATATGTTCATCAGCAAGTGTTCAGTCTCAGTTTCAGCAAGCACAACCTACTCTGTCTTTCAGATTTTCACTTATGCAATGTTGTTGCTGAACATTCCACTTTCTGAGTAAACACGTGCCTTACCAGTCTTCAGCAATCTTCAAGGCTTCAAATCTTCAAGTCTTCAAATCTTCAGATCTTCAAAAGTCTTCAAGATTCTGACCGGTTTCTTATTTGCTTCAATAATTTGTTTGTAATAATCAAAATATATCTTCAGCAAATGCTTCAATAGGTCATTTTCTTTTCAGAAAATAAGATTCATTAAAGCTAAGCATCAATAAGATATTTTCTTTTCAGAAAATAAAATACATCATACGCTAAAGTGTCAATAAATTAATTTCTTTTCAGAAAATAAAATACATCATACACAAAAGAAATAACTTATCTAATACCTAACTAAGTCATCAGCAAACGTTCCTCTTTTACAATGTCATTAAAATTCTAAAATCCTATGGACCTTAAGAATACTAGTTACTGGACTTTCCTTAATTTAGCATGGTTAATTGCTCATCAAAATTACAAGTTTCCTAACATCATGCGTCGCTAATTAGCGACGCATGAGTTTTGGTCGCTAAATTAGCGACGCATGGTTATGCGTCGCTAATTTTAGCGACCCATAGCCCATGCGTCGCTAATTTAGCGACCAAAACTCATGCGTCGCTAATTAGCGACGCATAAATTAGCGACCCATAGCCCATGCGTCGCTAATTTAGCGACCAAAACTCATGCGTCGCTAATTAGCGACGCATGAGTTTTGGTCGCTAAATTAGCGACGCATGGGCTATGGGTCGCTAAAATTTGTGACGCATGGGCTATGGGTCGCAAAAACTGCATAATTTTCACGTGGATCTCCTCACATTCAACTGGAGCTATAGGGCTCATCTGTTATCGGATTGGTGCGCATAACCTACCGTTGGATACCTCGTTGAGTTATCTACGCGTGGACGTTGATTTGAGGTTGATTCAATATCGTATGAAGGAGTTATGGATGAAATGGCTAGACTGCACTAATCTTGCACACTTGAACGACTCCAAAACCTTTATTCGAACTTCTGAATATGTGCTTCTAAGGTAAGTCTAAGTTTTTTCCAAATGAACTTCTTGGCTTAAATCGAACTACGGTCACTCACGAACATATCCATGGAGATCGAGAAACTTCAACAAGATCACTTTGCAGCGTTTTATGCTCAAAATCACAGTTTCGTACCTAAGTGCTTGAAGCATGAAAAACATCAAAACGTGACACTATTCTACAAAACTAAAAGAAAAAAATACTTACGGAATAAGGAGTGCACAAAGAATATAAAATAACACCAAAACAGAAGTCCGTAACTAAGTAACCCCAACCGTTCAAAAATAAACTATTAGTGTCTAAGTAACTGATCAACCGTTGATGCGGCGGATATACGTAGTAACAGGGAGAATTATTCTTTTGTGAGGAAACCTCATTTTTTTATTAATCAAAAGCTAAACTGAATGACAAACAAAGCTATTAATCGCTATATAGAAGACTAAAACAAATACGAAACTATCTAGGAATCGAAATTCTAATCCTAAAACAACTTGACAATATTGAAATTAACTAGGAATTGAAAATCTAATCCTAAAAGAACTTGAAATATAAACTACGAAAACAGTAAAACTGCGTTTAGACCCCCTAAACGATCTCCGATGGCCGAAATCCATCGTACTTTTCACACCGATGGCCGAAATCCATCCAACTTTTCACACCGTTTCGGAGCCGCCGACCAAATTTCATTGAATTCCGACAACGATGCAAATTTGTCGGTTTGTGCGTAAATTGGACCGCATCAACCGTTAAGAAATAAAAAAAAATTAAAATTTAGTGACCTATTCCTTAGATAGTCCACTTAGTAATTGAGATATCTCAAACCATATGAAGATATAAACGGTTTATAAATATAAACATATGGAAGTGACTATGAAGAGCAACAACTATATATTATCTAGAACTTATACAAGAATTATCACAAGTATTGGTAGCCTAGCGGTAAGGGTGTTGGGTTAGTAAGGTGTTGGGTGATGAACGTGTATTTTACACTTTCATTTGAGTCTTTTTCACCTATTTTAGCTATCCTCTATGTTAATTTAGCTATATTTTAGTGCATTTTATTAGAATAGTGTCACGTTTCCCTTTAGTTTGTATTTTACAGGTTTTGGGTGAAAAACGAGGTTTTCCGGGCAATTATATTGAAGTAGACAAGGAATTGGTGTTCCGAAGGCCTAATTGGAGTATCTAGAACATTCCGGATAGGATTTGAAGTCTAGGCGTCGAGTCTAAAGGCTAAAAGGTTACTAGAAGGCAAAAACCGAGTCCGAAAAGGAAAAGAAATCCAACAACGCGTCGAAAACACGTAAACAGCCGACTGGAGGTCCCGGGCGAGTCGCCCGGGACGTGGGGCGAATCACCCCACACCAGGCGAATCGCCCGGTGTGTGGGGCCACTCGCCCCACACCTGTCGAATGCCTATATATAGTTTCTCAGTTTTCTCCGTTTTTCATACTTTTCCAGACCTTTTCTCTCACCTTTCTCATTAGTTTTAGGTAGGAATTATCCAGAGTCTGTTCTGGGGATTCTTAGCTTAGGAGATACTTTTTCTTAGCGTTTTGGAGCTTGTAAGATCGCGATTCTTCGGAGATTGACAACCTTCGGTAACATTGTATCTTACAGTTTTTCTATTTATATTTATTTATCTTTCAACATGTTTTCATTCAATCTTGCTATGATTTATGTTGATTGCGTGACATCTATGAGTAGCTAAACTTCTCGTTGGTGATAGTATGTGATTTCTTAGCGAAGGGTTAATAATTATGCTAATGGCTATATCGCGCATTACACTTTGAGTTATTGCTTTATTTCTTTGATCTATCTAAAACCTCTATCTTCGTAGTGTTGAATAATAACGGAACACAATTGGACAATTCATTGATCAAAGATCTCTATGCAAAACCGGGTACTTCATGCATGATTATTAACCTTCTATGCTTTGAATGACCATACTATCACCAGCCTCCATTATCTGATAAGAAAAACCGTTGCTAAGTAGTTTGTTGATTTTATATTCTTAAGTTAGATTAGATAAAGCTAGTTATAGTCCTTAGAGATCGCCACTCGAGGTTATTTTACTGTTACACTACGGTTTTTGTTGTAGTTGTGAATTGCCTTTGGCTCAATACAAATTTATTTGATTAACTAGAATTTGACAAGTTCTAAACCAGTTCATCAAAGTGGCGCTGTTGCCGGGGACTATACTCCTTTTTTCTGTTTAGCTTTTTTATATTTTCAGCATTCAATTCCTAGTTCCAGTAGTTTTTATTTTCCGATTTAATCTCTCTCTGATACTCCTTTTCTAGCTTGTTACAGATAGTGTATGCGACATACACGATCTAGAGGAACACCGCTTGCTGATTCAATTGCTGAGATCGACAGAGTCTATCACCAACGAAGGCGACTACTTCGAAGGCGTGAACTAGAGGAAATAGAGGATACCGATTTCTCTGAATCTCTACACAGTCTTTTCTAGGAAATCGACAGAATGGCAGAAGCTAGACCACTGAAAGCATGGGTTCAACCCTCCAAGGATCGTATGAGGGGACCGGCGATTGTTCTTTCGTCTACAACTCGAGATCTGGAAATCAAGAACCATGCATTCTAACAACTTCCGAGGTTCTATGGCTTAGCAAGGGAAGATGTGATGGGGTACTTGCACGATATCGATGATTTCGTCAACCAACTCCCACGACCCGGAGCTGAAATAACAACGGATGAGTTGAGGATGAAGGTTTTTGCTATGGGGCTTGGCGACAGAGCCAAGTCATGGTTGAGTTCTCTACCGGCGGGCTCGCTCGACACTTGGGAGAAGGTTTTTTCAGCTTTCATGGAGAAATACTTTCCTCACACCTTGACTACCGCGCTAAAGGCGCAAATCACTGGGTTCAAACAAGACTATGATGAGACCATCTACACCGCGTTTGAGAGGTTCCAAGACCTCATGAACAAGTGCCCTCACCATGGTTTTGAGCTTTCGGATCTAGTCCAACACTTCTACAATGGACTAACGTTCGAGAACCAACAAGTGGTGGACTTCCAATGCCGTGGCAATATTTGGGAAGAAACCGCGGAAGCCGTCTGGGCGGTTTTCGAAAGGCTTGCTAAGGGGTCGCAATTCAAGGATCCAAGAGCGATGGTTAGGAGACGTGGACCTGAAGCTCCACCCACTCAAGAAGCCCCTATGTATGGGGGGAATGGGGATCGATTCGAGTGCTTTACCAACGAATTGAAGCAAGTTCTCAAGAGCGCCACTGGAACATCTGTGTCGAACGAAGTTTGCCGAATATGCAAGAACTATGGGCACGGGCTCATATGTGTAGATCGCAGCTTGCATATGATGATGGCAACTGGGTTCAAGGAGGCGAAGAGGAAGCCTTTGCTACAGAATTTGGTACTCAAGAAGCTAGCTACGGACAAGACGGTAGGAATCCTCGAGGTGGATTTTGGAGAAGAGGGTTCCGAAACAATCAAGGATATGCTCCGGCTAGCCAAACTTATGGCCCTAACCAAGACCTTAGTAGGCTTAACTATGGTAATGATCACTGCGAAAATCCCGCTCTGAAAGAGCAACCGAAGTCGAAGACAGCTCAACTGATGGAGAACTTGCAAAAGATGGTTGATCACACCCAAAGTTTTATCAAACGTTATGAAGAAGATTCTGAGAAGACTAGGGCGAGGCTTGATCGATTGGAAGAGAGCACTAGTGTTAGGAAACTTGTAATTTTGATGAGCAATTAACCATGCTAAATTAAGAACAGTCCAGTAACTAGTACTCTTGAGGTCCATAGGATTTTAGAATTTTTAAAGGACATTGTAAAAGAGGAACGTTTGCTGATGACTTAGTTAGGTGTTAGATAAGTTTTTATCAAGGTGGATGACGCACTTTAATTTCTGAGAAGAATTTAATTTATTGACACTTTAGCGTATGATGTATTTTATTTTCTGAAAAGAAAATATCTTATTGATGCTTAGCTTTGATGTAACTTGTTTTCTGAAAAGAAAATGACCTATTGAAGCATTTGCTGAAGATGTATTTTGTTTATTATAAACAAATTATTGAAGCAAATAAGAAACCGGTCAGAATCTTGAAGACTTTTGAAGATCTGAAGACTTGAGACTTGAAGACTTGAAGATTGCTGAAGACTGGTAAGGCACGTGTTGCTCAGAAAGTGAAATTTTCAGCAACAGCATTGCATAAGTGAAAATCTGAAAGACAGAGTAGGTTGTGCTTGTTGAAACTGAGAATAAACACTTGCTGATGAACATATGTGACCTCTTGCTGAATGTACGTGATTTTGCGCTCCATTGTTACTGTTTGAATTCTATTCAAAGGTGCATTTAATGCAAAGCTTACACGCGAAGGACATAAAGACTAGAAGACAAACAAAGGTTGCTGCTGAAAGTACAAAAGCAAGATAGTGACATGTTAAGGAACAAAAGCCTTAGGATTTGAAATTCAAACGGCTCCTTACTTGCACTATAAATAGAGGTCATCCGGCAAAGAGTTGAAGTGTGTCAACAACGTGATCAAACTCTCACTTGTGCTTAAAACTCACAAACCTTCAAACACTCTTACTACCATTGATCCGTTCCAAGACTTAAATCTTGAAAAAGCTACTTGTGAAGAAGTAGAACAAACTCGGCTAAGAAATTAGTTAAGTGTTCTTTCTTTCGAACAAGAACAAGTCTTGACACTAGAAACAATCAAACTTCTTTACTGCAAAGTATTCCAAGTTGTGTTTCTTAGATTACTTGTTGTAACTGAATAAGTTATAATTAAGTTATCTCACCCCAAAACTCTCTAACTGAAAATACACCCTTTCAGGCGTGATATTCAGGGGGAACTTAATCAAGCATAGTTTTGCTGATTAAAAGTACTGTTGAAGGGTAATTCGTGTTTCTCTCTAAGTTCGCAATGAGTCGCTATTCTAAGTCTTTCTAATTCTTCTTGTAGTGTTCCTCTAAGATAGGAAATGAGCCTTCTTGTAGCTTCCTCGTACCTGAAATAGACTAGAGGGGGGGGGGGTTAGTGTCTCTTGCCCGGTCTGTAAGGTATCAGACCGGAGAGGCGACTTTACGAGTAGGGAGTCGTGAGGCTTCCCTAGTAAGAGTAGTGAAAGTGGTGCTCGGGTGACGTAGTTAATGCTTACTGTTGGAGAGTAAATGAGGGCCTTTTATACTTGAGTCCCTTCAGCTTCCGGTCGTGTAGGATCACGCCACGTGTACGGCTAGGATTGAGGCCTTCCTCGGCCCAGGCCCATTAAGGAGGTCCGTGGGCCTTGGCCCAGGAGAGCAACCATGGCTGGTCGCTCTATGGTCCTCGTGCCTTCCTTGTGCGTGGGTGATGCGAGTAGTGTCCTGCTCAATTTTTGTCAAGGAGCGTTACCTTGACGTAAGGTCTCCTCGAGCCCGAGAGATGCTCCTCGAGCCCACTGGCAGGTTTGTCCTTGAGAGGAACTTATTTTGAGGGTTGTCCTCCCAGTGATGGTCGGACCCTATGTTGGTCGATCCACACCTTAGTGACATACTTGGGTGTGGTTGTGCCCTTTGAGGGACGGCCTATGATGCTTTGTCGCGCTCTTAGACCGCTCCAGTTCGTACATGCGGACTGGACATATTTCAACCCTAACATATGTCCCCCTAGTTTCCAAGTATCTTTGTAGAAGATAGTTGAGGAACTATGTTGAAGTAGAGGTCGAGCAGAGCCTCGACTAGTAGTGGGCGAAAAAAGATTTCCGTATTCGCACCTTGGTACCTTTCCCTCCTCCTATCTCTCCCTCCCCCCCCCCTTTTTTATAGGGTGCGAGCAGACGTTGCTCGGACCGTATGAAAAGAGGTATTTTTGCTGGGAAAAGATCGGATCCGGGTAAGTATTCCTTGGTGGAATGGAATGACTTCCTGCCGCTTTTTGCTTGCAAAGTATCTCGCGGAGAGATACTTGTGTAAAAGGAATCTCGAGGAGAGATGTATTCATGTTTTTGCCAGCAAAGTATCTCACGGAGAGATACTTGTGTAAAAGGAATGGAATGACTTCCTGCCGCTTTTTTGCTAGCAAAGAATCTCGCGGGGAGATACTTGTGTAAAAGGAATCTCGAGGAGAGATGTATTCATGTTTTTGCCAGCAAAGTATCTCGCGGAGAGATACTTGTGTAAAAGGAATCTCGAGGAGAGATGTATTCATGTTTTTGCCAGCAAAGTATCTCGCGGAGAGATACTTGTGTAAAAGGAATGGAATGACTTCCTGCCGCTTTTTTGCTAGCAAAGAATCTCGCGGGGAGATACTTGTGTAAAAGGTAAGAGGAATGTCGAGGAGGGTAGCTGCATGAGCGGCTCCTCGGTCCACCGACACGTGGCCGTCGGGTTTCCGTGGTTCTGAGATTTTTCGCGATGTTGATCCGAGGAGGACAGATCATGGTCGTCGATCTGTCTACGCTTGTCTTCGAGTAGCCTTGTGCTCGCGCCGCGGATTTATTGCCGTGGTTAGGTAATTCGTCCCTGGGTTGGGAGCGTCTTCGGGCCGGAGCGGGAGCGTGGAGGGCAAAAATGGTAATTCACCAGGCGGCCGCAATCTGGACCGTCGATCTGGGACACGTGGTCGGTCCGGATGGCGCGAGGACATGCGTCGTTTCGTATCCCCGGGATACCCTTCTATAAATAGGTCAACACTCGGTCATTCCACACTTTTCGCAATCCGAACTTTCAGAGCAAATACGAGATAGCGAGGAACATTTGTGAGATCGACGAGTGTGAGTTGTTCGAGCCAAGTAGTGATCGAGGAGGATTTCCGACGTCCAAGACTTCATTTCCAGGCGAATTTTTCGGGTTTTCCGGCTTCTTTCCGGTTTCAAACTTCCATCCAGTCAATACCAAGTAAGTGTCCGGCCTTGCAATGTTCTTTTCTGCTCTTTAATCGTTCCTTTTTGCTTCGAAATGCCGTATTTCCTGCCTTGTTGCTTTCTTGTCTTGAATTTTTGCATGTTGGTTTCCTCTTTCGATTTTTGCCTCCCGTAATGATGTAATCTGAGTAAATTCCGGTGGATTGGCGCCTGAGAATGGCATTGGACCTAAAAATCAGTAAACGGACCTTTAAACGGAATTCACCGAAGTCGATTTGGACCGATTTAGCTTGCCAAAGCCTTAGAAATAGCTCCCCTTTATTTACTGTAATCCCCTTGTAGCCTCCTCATTAGCGTACAGCTGTAGCTTGAAATTTTGGCGGTTGGTCGCTCTATGTATGCTCTTCGAGTTTTACATACACATGTTGTTATGCTGCTCGGTTTTTTATTCGTGTTTTAGAGCGGTTGGTCGCTCCTTTGTATGCTCCTCGCTCTACTTTTCCTTTGATGTAGAGTAACTTCTTTACTTTACTTGCTTCTCCTTTTTGAGATTTTTCTCCGTTCGGGAGGTCGAACCTTAATGAACATACCTAAAAGGACCTCTCGGACTATAACAAACCATCCTATCTTCTTTCTTTGCCCACCTTTAGGATGTCCGAGAGGAGCGACGATAGCCAGAACATCTCGGCCGCCGGAGAGTATGGGAGCGACCATACTACGTCGCCCGATACGTCAGAGGTATCGGCGACCTTTCTTGACGAAACGATAGAGGAGGCTGTTGAGGAGCCTCAGCTCGAGCAGGGTGGCGAGCAGGCTGCCGAAGAAGGTGAGGAGACCGAGAGTGAGGACGACCTCTACGAGTTGGTGAGTAGAAAGAGGCGTCGCACCGAGGACGACGATTTTATCGACGACCGTACCGAGGCGGAAGGTGGTCCCCGCAACACCGGTGTATCTGCGGAGTTGATAACTCGCGCTGCCCAAGTCCACGGGCGAAATTACGGGACGACCGTGAATGTGGTCACTCCTGAGATCCGTGTCGAGGAGATGGATGACACGGAGAGGCCGGAGTTGGCCTTGGCGTTGTATGAAGAGGGTGAGCACTTGGCGAAGCGCGGGAAGGCTTCGATACCCGTTCAAATCATCGATAGTGATGATACGGATGATGAGAGCGAGGAGGACGATGAAGCGACGTCTCCTCGGACTAGTTCCCCTGTAAAGAGGGTTAGATTCCCTCCACAAACAACTAGGAGAGCTGTAATTACGGACGAGGAGGAGGATGAAGTTCCTCTAACAATTGGAGACACTCATAGGAGTGAAGCTGGTCCGAGTACTAGGTCTCCTTCCTTCTCGGAGGGGCAAAGGCGCGCGATCAGGGACGCGAAGAGGTTTGCGCGCGAGGAGGAGACTAGTTACCACACCATAGACCCGACCACCATAGACTTTACATATCCGAGTGGGACTCGAGGACCCAACCCACTCGAGGAGCAGGAGTATGAGATGCGCCTTGCTCAGATGGCCGCTGACAAGAAAAAGGCTGAGCGCAAAGCAAGCAGGCCTTCTCGCTCCAGGGCCGCTAAATCGAAGAGGGCCAAGGTTGCCGTGGAGCCGGAGCCAAAAACTACTAAGGCTGCTGAGAAGAAGTTCACTAAGAGTGCTCGCACGGTCGACCTCCCCGATCCTAATGGGGAGAAGAACGAGGACGGAATTATACCTACCACCTCCTCTACCGTCAAGCTCGACGAGGTTCCCACACTTAGGTGGAAGTATTCTCTCCCCGAGAATAAGTTTGACATCCTCGTGCCCAAAGAGGATCAGACTTTTTATAATGCTCCTCCGGGGTACATGGCCGTTCACTGCCTTAGCTTGGATCGAGGATGGATCCTCCCCTTCTGTGATGCTTTCCGCGATATCTTCAATACGTTGGGGATCGCTCCTTGGCAATTGGTGCCAAGTGCCTTTGGAACCCTCGTATGCTTTGGAGTCTTTTGCATGAAGAGGGGGATCGAGCTCAATTTCCACAACTTCAATCAACTGTTCCGAGTATCGATGAGCTCCGGGAACAAGTATTTTTACTACTTCAACGCTCGACCAGGCCTTGGGTTCATCATGGACGCTCCGAGCTCCTCGGGCTACAAGTGGTTCCACAGGTACTTCTACATCAGAAAGAGGAAGTTGCCCAATATGAGCGAGGAGGAGCTGGAGTGGGGAGTGCCGAAACTGATGTTTCGAGGAAAGATAGCGGATAAGCATCCGTTGCCCGAGGAGTCCGATCCCTGGGTTGCTGAGCTCGAGGAGCAAAATCGGGGACCCCATCCGAGAAGTATTTTTATTGGGGGTTGGTCCTTCAGCCGCTTCCTTACTTGGCGGGACTTTCACCTTACGCATACACAGGGTATATCGGGAACCGATATACCCGAAAAGTCCTCTTCGGTAACTAGCTCTTCGCGCTTTTCTTTGCTTTTTGTACTTGTAATTTTTCCTTGTTACTTTCTGTTGTGATGTCCTCGCTCTCTTGCTTTTCTCTCGCTTTTTTACGCTCCTCGAGTTTACTAACTTGTGTTATTCTCTTGCAGCTTACTGGTTCCAGTGGATATGTCGAAGACCCTGGCGCGAAGGAGGAACAAGAAGGAAGCAAAGCTCGCCAACAAACACCAAGATTCTCGGGTCTTTGAATTTGACCCCCGTCCTCGCACGCCGCGCATCAAATCGGGATGCCGTTAGTGCAGGAGGGCTCGCGACAAGAGAGAACCCTGTTGAGGCCATTAAAAGGGCCGAGGAGGAGGCCGCCGGAAGAGGGCGAAGGAGGCCAAGGAGGCCGAGGAGGAGGCCTTGAACACGATCGAGGCAGAGAAAGGCCGGAGAGGCCTGCCGCGAAGAGGGGAGCGAGAGCTCACCTTGGAGAGCAACAACGAGCCTGCCGCAAGAAGGGTAGGGTGGGGCCGCTTTCCGGAGACGACGAAGTGAAGCGGCTCATTCAATGAGCGACCCGCGACAGGGCGCACGAGCTCAGCCTTTGCTCGCTCCAGGTACGTATCTTTGCGCTTTTGTTGTGAAAAAATTCTAAGTATAGAACTTTCTCTCCTCGCTAACATTGTTGTCTTTTTGCAGCTCGAGAACTTGAAGGAGGCCTACGGCCATGTGGCTGCTGATCGCGCCGATATAGGGGGTCGTCATCGAGGACCTTGAGAAGAAGCTGGCGGCCTCGGAAAAAAGGCCAAGGTCTCGGAGACTGAGGCCGGAAGCTGAAGCGGAAGGTCGAGAGCTGGAGAAGGAGCGCTCCCCGAAAAGTCGAGGAGCAAGAGCTTCAAAGGCGTCTATGCTATACTTTGTCCATTTGCATGGAAAAGTTCAAGGCAAGCGTCCGCTCCTTCCTCAAGGGAGTCGCCTTTCTCGGCTCGCGACTTCATGTCTCTGTCACATACTAAGTTGGCTCTAGAGACGAGTACAAGTGTCATCGCGCGAGGAGGGCTTCTTCTCGTGTGTTTGGCCAGTTAAGAGGGTAAAACCTGCTTCCGGAGGACTTTGATGCTGATGACCGCGAGGACCTTCATCCGGGCGGGCGAGGACCTGACTCCTTACCCCGATGAGGAGATTACTGAGGAGATGCCGAGCGTGCGAGTTCGGTGAGCTGGTGACCGCGACCCAGAGGTACACCTACCCCCAGCAAGCCACCTATCTCCACCTGGGTGCCCGAGTGTCTGAGGAGCGGATCATCTACCGTTCGAGAAGGCACGCTCTCCGGAATGCCGCCTGGTTGAAATTTGAGCGACCTCCGGTCCTCGGGAGGGCTGCTGACTTTGTCGAGCCTGAGTTAACCATGTACCGAAGGCAATCGAGGAGGCTCAAGCTCAGGAGCGCGACGACGGGAAGGCCCGGAAGCGAGCACGGTTCGAGGAGGCAGGGGCGCGACCGACCCCGGTCACGGAATTCACTGATAGCCCACACGCTAAGATCGGGGAGCCTCCTTTGAAGACCGAGTATGCTCGGGACTGTTGTAGCATTTTGCATTTTCTTTCTTTACTTGTTTTTATTTTCAAACAATTTCTATTTGGCCCTGTGTGGCACGCCTCGCAACATTGTTACTTGTAACTTAAATGTCGCTGTGTTGTTGTTCTTTGCTACTGCTTTCCCTTTCAATAAGAATGCAATGCTCTTCGATTTCCACACTGTGTTTTTCTGAATCCAATTTTTGTTATGACGTATAACTTGGATAAAGTAATTGAACAGGTATAAGACAGAATCGAGAACCAATGTTTCTTCGCTGTGAGCTCCGCGATCCACCCAAAATGCTTCTCGATCAGTGGGGATCATCTGAAGAAAAAATTCTAAGTGTTTGAACTTATGAAAAATTTCAAAGTGTTGAGTTAGAAAGATGGAAGTCTCTCTCCTTGAACACTTCCATCTATTCGCTTTTTTCTTCTTTGATTGATGGTTTCCTGATCGATCCTCGTGTAGAGTTTAGGGCGCGGGGAGGGTTCCCCTAATCATGGAAATCGAATAGCTTTTATTTAAGTTAAGCTTTCTCGATCGAGTAGTCTTATTTTTTGAGTACAGTACGCTATACTTGGACATTTTCTTGCTGAAAGAGGCATTGTATGATTTGTCGGAAATTCAATTACAATGGGGGCTCTTCGGCCACTGCCTTCAACAAATTTTTTAACAAAACAAGGGGTGCCACCTCACTTGGAGCAGTGAGGAATCCTCCTCGATCAGTGGACCTTCCGCATA
>CM051458.1:55297242-55401395 GCA_028274465.1 Plantago ovata
AAGTAATGGGGAACTTTCAGCACAAGTATCTAGATTGTTAATTCAAACTCGCTGAAAAGATTCTTGTCTATTTCAGCAAGCAATCTATCCCTTATTACTCGGTAAAATCAATTTGTGACGTTAAGCTGGCACAATAAACTCGCAATAATCATGACATGAAATTCAATCGTGGCCATTGATTAAAGGAGTTATTAATCTAACGGCTAACAAAAAGAGAGAAGAGTGCTCTGACGGTTTTAGTTAGTGGGCCACTACGCATTCAATGCAAAGGCTCCACTATCCAGTTTTTCTCTGTTTTACCCTGCTGAGAACTCAAATCGATTGAGTTTCTCACACACCAGAGACACTATATAAAGAAGGAGTTAGAGAAATGACAAAATTCTTTAACTCACATTTCCTTTCTCTGCAATTTTAGCCTGAATCTACTGTACCTCGGTCAAAAAGCAAACTATCTCTTTCGTACAATTTCTTGCTCTATATAAGAAATGGCTCCAAGAGACAGTCATCAAAGTCCTCAAAATCGTCAAAGGTTGACAGTGCTGAACACACGCACTGCTCCGGTGACCTCTGACCCCAAACACAACGAAAGTTGTGTTGAAAAACGACCGAATCACTGTAAAAACCTATGCCTCCGTCATCTTGACACTGCAAAGTGTGAGATGTTGATGCAATGGGGAGGGTTGCAAAAGAAAAGTACATTAGGTACTTTTATGAACAAGAACTTGATGACCAAAATGAAGAGGCGCTTGAGTTCATCAAGCAGCAAGGCCTCATGAACTTTATCTCTGCTCGCACTAAGCAAGTGAGCATGATTGATACTATGGAATTCTACAACAATGCAGAAATCCAGTCCCTTACAGACAGTAATGGAGTCACTGAAAAAGTGATCCTTACTTATGTTCAGAACACGCAAATCGTCCTGAAATGGACTGATTTAGCGGAGATTTTTCAGATTCCAACCACTGGAACTGAAGATGACGTCACTGCTGCACTGACGAAGAAATGAAGCTTCTACAGTGACGTCAGAAATGCAAAGATGAAGAAAGGCGAGATAGCTCCCGTGACTTGGACAAAGCACGTTAAGAGAAAGCATCTCTGCCATTCACTTGGTCTAGTAGCTCTGCTACTGATAAAAGTTCTTGACTCCCAAGTTGGAGGAATTGACCAAGTAGGCCTGAGAAGATGGCCATTGCTGATGCATATCTATGAAATAAATCGGAACTTAACTGGGCTAAGTACATTTTCAACAGGCTTGTTGATTGTGTTACTAAGTTTAAGGTAAAGGTAGAAGACAACAAGGTCTCACCTTCCTTTCCAGTTATGTATGGAATCAAGATATGCTATATCCTTGAACATTTCAGGATTCAGCTAAGAAACCCATTGCCAATCAAGAAATCTGTGTGCAATGTGGGAAGATCTTTCTACAAGCAGAATGTACCTAAGATTGCTGGAAGAAAACAAGAAGACAACAACTGCAAATGTTGTCAGCACAAGCCAGCAAGAAAGGTATACAACAGCTGCAGATGTTACCACTCAGCAACTTAGAGATGAAACTGCTGTGGATGGTGGTGGTAACACAAATGAAACTGCTGTGTAGAAAATCAACAAGGTACGTGTACAACACCGTTGCTGAAAAGCAACAATAGATGACTCTGGGAAACTGGAGAATCTAAAAAGAAAAAGAGGAAAGCTGATGATGACACTCAGACTGCGCGTCATCAGCAAATCCCGTACCTAAGAGAGGAAACGGACAAGTAACAAAAGAAAGAAGACACTGGCTTCTCAGTCAGTCCCTAATGTCCAAGACTCTCTCAGTCAATTCCCAGACAAATGCTGAAACGCATTTGCCAGTAGATGTTGCTGAAATAATTCTGAAACATATCAACATGCAATGTGAAGTGTTTGCGGAAGCCTTCAACAATCAACTTAACGTTGATAACTCTACTGAGAATAGACCACAAGGCAGTGGAAATGAAATTCCTGCCCAAGTCCCAGATATCTACATTGTAGATATTCTAGATGATCAAACCATGGAACCAGTAAGCGACATTGCTGCTGATCTGCAAGAGCGGCACTTGCTGATGTGCTGAAAAGATGGTTGCTGAACAAGCAACTCATCAAGTTGCTGAAACCCAGCTTGCTGATGGACCAGTTGCTGAAATAGCAATGGTTCCAGTTCCTGAAGTTGCTGAAACTCAAGAAGCATTATTCAAAGACGCATCTCTTGATGCTGAGAATACTGGCCCAAGTTCACCCAAGACTTCAATTGACAAAGTCCAGCTTGTACTGGAAGATTTAAGCAAACAAATGGAGTTGGAGATTGAAGAATCATCCAACAAGTCAATTGATCTCTTCATGACAAGCAGTGAGCTTAAAGGTCAAGATGCTTCTGCTCAACTTGTCAATTCAGAGACAAGGGAGATTGCTGAAACCGCACAGCTTTCTCAGTTAGAGCAAAATCAGAAGTCTGCTGAAGAAACAGTCCAAGAAGCTGAAGAAACTGTTAATGCTGAAAGGACTGAGCCACAACCTGTCCTTCCTCAGCAGGTAGTTAATTCAACCATCAGTAAAACTTCAAATTCTGAAAATTGTTCTTTTGCTAAAATTATTTTCTCTACAGACTTCTCAAGATGCAAGTCAGATGGTTGCTGAAGCCTCTGCACCAGAACCAACACTCCCTGCTCAGCAGGTAGTTAATAATTTTGGTATAAAAACTAAGTTTGACAGCTTAGTACTTGTGTCTAATTTAATTTATTTCAGGATGAACAAATGGAGGATGCTACTCAAGCTCCTCATGGAATGGAAATTGTACTACATGAGCTTGCTGACTCTCAGCAGGTAAATCATGTTTCAGATTTAAACTCTAAAACAATTCTCCAAACCAATCCTGATCTAAATAAAATTCTTTTTCAGGCTCAAAAGGAGACCACTGAAGTACTCATCACTGAAGATCAGCAAGTAAGTTCTGAAGAACTTTACTTGAACTTCAAGAGGACAACTTTGTCAAGAGTTGCTAAGTCCGTCAGCAACTGGCAAAGATACAGAGAATGGACTTCTCAGATCTTCACCTTCATCTCTCAAATGAGAAAAAGAGAACTTCACAGTTAAAGCTCCAAAAATTTGTCCACTCCATCCTTCCTGAAGAAATGACATATTCTCAGCAAATGAGCTCAAATCTGATTGCTCAAATCAGAGAGAATATGAAGGCCAAATTCAAGAGTGCCTCTCCAGCTGAACAAGCTGTGATGCTCAAAGGTCTTTTTGTTCCTGTGGTGGCTGATCCCCACAAATTAACTGAGGAAGAGGAAGTGACAAGTGTTGCTTTGTATAAGCACGTTGAGCTAGTCATTTGACAGATGATGAAGAAGAAGAGGAAGATGAGAACATTCCCACTGATCCCAGTGATGATGAAGGGAAAGATTCTAAGGACAAGAAAGACGATGATGATGACAATCAAGGTCCAAGTCCTGGTGCTGGTGGATTGAAGTTAACAGCTGCTGAAAATACTCCAACTGACAATCAGCAAGCTGAACAACAACAATCTCAGCAAGAATCTCAACCTCCTCCTGCTGATGCTAAAAATCAAGCACCTGTACAAGGTGCTGATACTGAAGAACAATACGCCAGAAAAAGGGCTGCCTTGAAAAATGGCAAGAGTCCAGTTTCTGATGCCAAGGTTACTAAAGAAAACCTTGAGGATGAGGATGAAAAAGATGAAGATTACCAACGAGCTCTACAAAACAGTCTCGTGATCCATGCAAGGCATACGCATGATCTGGAAATTGGTGAATCTTCAAGACCAAAATCAAAGGAAGTTCCATCCCTTCCATTTACTACTGGCGAAACTCCAGTTATTGAGTCTCAAACGTTGCCTTCAGCAACTACTCAATTAAAACTAACTACTGGCGAAACTCCAGTAATTGAGCCACAAACTCAATTGAAACAACTATCTACTGGTGAAACTCCAGTCGTTGAGTCTGAAGCGTTGCCATCAGCAACCACTCAACAAAAAGGAAGTGAAGCTACTGACAAAGGCTCAAAAGTCGCTCAACTTGATGAATCTGAGGATGATGACGACTTGTCAGAAAATGAAGATGAACAATCCAAGCGAGACCCAAAATCGTTCAGATTCCTCCTCCTAATTATCTCACTTATGAAGGAGATTCATTAAGGGCCGAGTTGCTTTTACGAGATGATCAGTTGCTACTGAACTTAAGGCTCACTCCTTGACACCTAATTTAGTGCCGTTCCCAAGAGTTGAGGAGTTTACTCCCAGAATTCTAGCACTAAAGCAAGTCCATGATGCCTGCAAAGCTGAAGATGAGGCATTGCTTGCTGAGAGCCCACTTGACATTGGAAAAATATTGGCTACAGTGCTGAGACGCACTACAACTTTGACAATAGCTCAGAGAGACATAAGTCTTTATCACAAGAGCTATGAAGAAGATTTAAGTCAGGCGCTCAAGCTTGCAAAGAATGCTCTTGTCAAGGCTCAGAATATTATGGATGAGAAGGCCGCAACAGAGAAAAGACATGAAGAGAACATGATGAATATTCAAAAAGAGTTGGCAACAATGAACTCTGACCAACAAGCAATCATCATGAAGTATAACAGTCTCAACACTCTTGCTGAAAATTGCAATGAGTTTTATTCTCTGCACATCACTCCGATGTTGCAATCCATGTCTAAGGGGGAAAAGAAGAACACTAGAAAAAGCAATCAAACCCCTCCTACTCCTGCTGCTGATGCGCCACTTCCATTAGAACCTCTTGCTGAAAGAGAGCAAAGTTCTAAAAGACAAGTAGAATCTGAGTTAAATTCAGCAAGTACCAAAAAGAGAAAACCACTGCTGAAACTCAAGATTTCTGTCACACTGAAAGTCATCACAATCTGAATGAAGATGATGAAGAAGATGATGACAATCAAACAATAGCTCAAGCCATAAGAGCTAGACCCTTAACAGCCATAACTCCGTCTGGCCACTCAAGGCATTTCTCGTCTGACTCTTCAGCAAGAGATCAAGACAATGCTAAAACAAGAAGAAGAAGGCAAAGACAGGAAGAAAAAAGGCTGGCCAGCATTGCTATTGGCTCCGGCATCGAATATACTAAGACTAGCAATGAGGAAACCACTCAGAATGTAATAAGAAACATTCATGGTTGCTGAATTTTAAAGCTGGAAGACTTGCTGGTAAATGAGTTCTTTCCTACAGCCATTTTGAATCAAATGTTCAAATGGATTGAACTCAAGGTCCAAAGAAATCAAAGGGAAGAATCCCTCCCAAGAAATGTTGCTGGGAAATGGTTGAATCTAGAGATCCATGTAAGAAGAGTTGCCATTGGTAAGACATACAAGCAAGAACCAAATCTGATCAAACCACCTGGCATTGCTTACTATGCTGACCCGGTAACAAAGAAACCTAAGAAGAAACTTGGATTGATTCCTTATGAGTATTTCTATCTCACTGCTAAGGATCAAGAAGAAGATCTTCTCTGGTTAAGAAAGATTCATCCGAAAAGCATTTCAGATACACAGCTTCTCCATGCCAGCAATTGGGGCATGCATTTGTGGGTAATTAACTACATGGAAATGAATGCTGAAAAGCATCATCATACTGCCTGCAAAAATGCAAGAATTCTTCAACTACAAGTCCGTAGGCTTCTGGAAAACTACGAGAAGGATTGTGTTGAATTCACTGCACTTGCTGAGAAGAATGTAAGAGAGATTTTGAGAAAATCCTCTGAAAGAGCTTAAGTCCCTGCAATAGTTTCTTGTTAAAGTTTTTGTTTGCTGATTCTATGTTATCTATGCTTTCTCTTGTAAACATCTGAATGATAACCTTCAGCAATGAATTCTTTTGACTTTTATTGGTTTTTGATTATGCAACTTACTTATGCTTACTGTTTAATTATTCAAGTATGCTTGCATTAATCAACTGATTTATTCAACATCAGAAACCTCTAAAAGGGTAACAATTAATTTAGCCATGGATTGCTAACATCAAAAAGGGGGAAATTTGTTAGGAAACTTGTAATTTTGATGAGCAATTAACCATGCTAAATTAAGGAAAGTCCAGTAACTAGTACTCTTAAGGTCCATAGGATTTTAGAATTTTAAGGACATTGTAAAAGAGGAACGTTTGCTGATGACTTAGTTAGGTATTAGATAAGTTATTTCTTTTGTGTATGACGTATTTTATTTTCTGAAAAGAAAATAATTTATTGACACTTTAGCGTATGATGTATTTTATTTTCTGAAAAGAAAATATCTTATTGATGCTTAGCTTTAAAGAATCTTATTTTCTGAAAAGAAAATGACCTATTGAAGCATTTGCTGAAGATATATTTTGTTTATTAGAAACAAATTATTGAAGCAAATAAGAAACCGGTCAGAATCTTGAAGACTTTTGAAGATCTGATGATTTGAAGACTTGAACACTTGAAGCCTTGAAGATTGCTGAAGACTGGTAAGACACGTGTTTACTCAGAAAGTGGAATGTTCAGCAACAGCATTGCATAAGTGAAAATCTGAAAGACAGAGTAGGTTGTGCTTGCTGAAACTGAGACTGAACACTTGCTGATGAACATATGTGACCTCTTGCTGAATGTACGAGAATTTGCGCTCCAATGTTACTGTTTGAATTCTATTCAAATGTGCATTTAATGCAAAGCTTACACGCAAAGGACATGAAGACTAGAAGACAAACAAAGTCGCTGCTGAAAGTACAAAAGCAAGATAGTGACATGTTAAGGAACAAAAGCCTTAGGATTTGAAATTCAAACGGCTCCTTACTTGCACTATAAATAGAGGTCATCCGGCAAAGAGTTGAAGTGTGTCAACAACGTGATCAAACTCTCACTTGTGCTTAAAAACTCACAAACCTTCAATCACTCTTACTGCCATTGATCCGTTCCAAGACTTAAAGCTTGAAAAAGCTACTTGTGAAGAAGTAGAACAAACTCGGCTAAGAAATTAGTTTAGTGTTCTTTCTTTCGAACAAGAACAAGTCTTGACACCAGAAACAATCAAACTTGTTTACTGCAAAGTATTCCAAGTTGTGTTTCTTAGATTCCTTGTTGTAACTGAATAAGTTATAATTAAGTTATCTCACCCCAAAACTCTCTAACTGAAAATACACCCTTTCAGGCGTGATATTCAGGGGGAACTTAATCGAGCATAGTTTTGCTGATTAAAAAAGTACCAAGTTTGGTGGAGAACAAGGTTGAGTTCTCTAGTTTAGGTTGGAGACAAAGCAAGTGTGCTTTGGTTTCTGTTGAATCGCTTTAGATAGGAGATTGTAAGGAACCTCAATCATATCTTAGTGGATTCAGTCCTAGAAAGGACAAAGTGGATTATTTGAGAGATTACGCCACTCTCAGATACCACTATAAAAGCGTTTGTGTGATTTACTTACTGCATTTAGCTTTCAGCAAATTATATCTGTTTGTACATAGTCACTCACTTCACTTGCTGAAAACTCTTTACTTGCTGAAAGAGCACTTATTGTTTCAAAGACTTCCGCTCTCTGATTTTAAGTATCAGCAAACCAACCTACTGTAAAGTAACTTACGCTTGCTGAGAAAGTTAAGTATCAGCAAACTCATTACTGAAAAGTAATAAGTACTTGCTGAGAAAGTTTTAAACGACGAAAGTTTGAAAAGACTATTCACCCCCCTAGTCTTTTCTTGTTGTTTAAAGGGACCAACACATGAGCTATGCGTCGCAAAAATTAGCGACGCATGGTTATGCGTCGCTAATTTGCGTCACTATTTGCTGTTTTTCTTGTAGTGTTGCAATCGTTCCTAAGACAAGAGGAGTTTCATCTCATTGAAGTCATTCTAGAAAAGGAAGGTTTAGGAATCTAATCTCTAAAGTCTCTATGCCTAATCACTTATCCTCATTCCATATCCCCTAAGTCTTTGTCCGATCTTCCTTGAACTCAAGATATGGAGCAAGGGCACTTATCACTTGGCATCCTTCTTTGGTTGATTGCTTGTGGTCATATTTGAACCAATGACTCTCTCGATTCTAATTTACCATCCCTTATTCGATCTCAGTTATTTCTATTTCCTTGATACAGCTTAAACAGCCTCTATGGGAGATCCGTTAGAGATGCTCTCACTATTTGGAGTGGTATAAGGATATGACTAGACAGACGAATAGGAGCAACTAAGACCAAGAAGGAAGAAGCACTTGGAATACATACCTTAGATAGACCTAGCAAAGTCAACAACTTTACATAATAAAATTTCGGATTCACTCAATGATCAATGATAGGAATTATGCAATTTAGACCAAAAACTAGACCCTAAAGATAGCATCTTCGAACCTATACTTAGACAAGTCAATATGCCAATCATAGGCTAAGGGATAACTAATCCCACAAAGAAATAAAAGGAACCAATAGCCAGAGAGGAGACAAGAAAGATAGAAGCTGCGACACTCGAAGCTCGAACCTATCCTATCGATCTTGAGTGAATGAACTCTTTTCCATCATTTCAGAAAGCTATTTTTTTCTAATTCATTCGATCTCTGTTCTTATAGATTCTGGAATAAAATAAAAAGAAGGTTTTACGTAGTTACAAAAGACTTTTTTTTCTTATTTCCTCCCTTCAAGACCTATTTTCTCTTTCCCGCAATATTTCTTCATTATATATATTATAGAAGAATGTTTACGGGTAGTCCTTCCTTCACTAATGGCTTTGACTGATCTCCCTCTTGTCTCTGTCATTGCACCATGCTATCCATCTTAACTCTACCATGAGATTGAAAGTCCCTAGAGGCCTTCTTCTTTCTATTCTACTCACTCTAGACTAAAGTCAGCCAAAAGACTCTTTCTTCTCTTTTCAATCTTTTCTGGGTGAATTCGATAGATTTTGTGTAAGCAGTTGAACTCTTTGATTATATACGCAATTACTTCGTGACCCTTATCAAACATTGTTGTCTGCAATCCCACTCGCTTTCAACTTTTCTTTCCCCACCAGAGATAGAAAGATAAGGCACTCCCTAACGAACTACTTACATTATAGGTGGGAAATACCATTTGGACCTAGTTCCGGGCTAAGAATAGAAGCTAGTTCCGGTCGACCATTCGGGTCTTGGCTCAGGTACAGGTAGCCCTTTTCTTTCGAGTTCCTTCGAGCTTATCCTGGGCTGGGAGTATGGGCATGGTTGACTTCTCAGCACCCGGTGCTGGAAGATTGACTCAAATGCTATGAATACTTTCTGTGAACCTCGGAGACTTTGCCACTCGCACCTGACTTTGGCGTCAAAATGAAAGAGCTAAGAATACACCTTATAGGTCTATTAATTGAGTCCTTCTTCAGTACTACTATTTCTATTCTTTTCCGACAAACTAGACACTTCACTTCTTTTTTAGTCGACTTATTTCATTCCTATACCATATTTTTTGTTTCACCCTACTTCTGTGGATCCTATCCTTGTCGAAGTAAAAAACATCTAACTTCTAGCTTAGTCAATCCGGCCGAGACACCTTCGAACGTAAGAAAGAGACCTTTCTTTATATAAAGCAGATGTGCACTGAGATAAGGAGAAAAAGACCTCCAATCATTAGGATCACCTTAAATACCTCAACCGCAGCAAGGGTCTTCCCGTAGTATAGTATCCCTCAAGCCTAGACAAACAACTACTTCATCGAATTGGAAGAGGCCGTGTCATTCTTTCATTTCATTTTCTTTTATTGTAAATAGAGAAAAAAGAAATAGAAATGTAGTAGTAATTCTATCAATCATCTACGTAGGGCTCTATTCGGATCGGTATATATTGGTATATAAATATAAAAAGTGATTTCAGGAACGCTTGGCTTTCCCTTGTCCAGATCTTTGCCTTTCCGTTCTAAGGAAAGGAATGTGACTGATCATTGGAGCTTCATAAGATGTTGATGAAAACCTACGAAGTTCAGTATAAAGGACGCCTATGTGTCTCCCGAGGACCCCAATGTGATGTGCTCTTTAACCACGACTATCTTGTATTGTAATAGACTCCGCTATGAAGATTTCTACAGAAATGCATGCCGGGCTCTTCACTGGGAACCTCATTTTCTGATGAGACTTTTTCTTTTCTTTTTCCAAGTCCTATTGTAGTCTTCCTTTGAGTGTGACTTCCTTCCTTTGTTTGGATGATTCTGTCGAGGCAAGGAAAAAGTATTTCAAGGATGATGCCTCGCCTCCTTATCGCTCGGGAGACAAAAAACACCTGCTACCTACTTACTTTACTGGACCTTCCACCAGGCTAGATTGTTGTATCGGAAATAGTGAGCGAAAAAGAGCGGCTGAAAATGAAAAGAGACCTTACTCATTATGTCAATTTGTAAGTAAGAGCCATAGATCTATTCTTCACTTTTTTGTAGATAGAATCTTCCATGAGTGGGCTGGCCGAACCCAACCGAGGGACTTATTGTATTGACTAAGGCTTCGATCCCAAGCCTTCGTTTAGGTTGCTTGAGCGCATCTTTTCTCTTGTCCTCCCACTTCTTTTTGCTTAGCTTAGTTCCTTGCATTTGATTTGAAAGAAGGCTTAGCTGGGCCCTTTTCTTTTAGCAGGAGATTTTGGTAAAGCCTTACCTTTTCTTCGCTTGTTCTCTAGTATGAACTTTGCATTATGAAGATAAGGAATTCTTTTACGCATCAATCCCCTTCTTTATTACTAGATATTTTTGTTGTTGGTGTGGGGGGTGTATAGCTCGGTTGGTAGAGCATTGGGCTTTTAACCTAATGGTCGCAGATTCAAGTCCTGCTATACCAAAACTTTCCTTAAACGAAACTAAGAGTAAGGACCCATGCCTGCTTTCAAAGTGGACTCTTTGGCCTTTATTCGACTTCGTATCCTCACCTCGTTGGAATAGCTTGACTAGAGTCTTTCTTTTCCCTATACTATGGGGAGCTGGTTTCCGGTTCCAGGGGCTACGACTCTCTACTCCTTTCCGAGTTCTTGGTCCTTATTTCGAAGAAAAAATCTCATACATATGAAAGAGTAGTAAAGAAGTAGAAAGAAAGAAAACGAAGAAGGCAAAGAGCAAAAGACCTCATCATCATTTGAAGCGACACCTTCCTTCAATGCTTGGTAGCAAATCCATTTTCTCCTAGAAGCTAGCGAAAGATGAGCTGCTGATTGACCCCTCTCCGATAAGTCATCTAAGATACGATCGCTCATGCACATCTACTCTCTTGATCCATCTAATCCCATCCCTGGACTCTTTAGGGTCTTGTCTTGCAAGCAGATCCATAATTGCATGAAGAGATCCGACCGACTATAGAAAAAGAAGACTGACTTCCGCTTATCTCGTTGCGCTGAAGGAACTTCGGCCTTCAGGGAGCTAGTTCTGATCTTACTGTCACCTTGGTTTGGAGGAAGCCTCCCGGGAAATCTCATCATCGGAAATGGATAGAAGGATTCTTTTCTCCCAAATGAAAAGAGAAGCAGGATCTCTTAGACCAAGAGTGCTTTGGGTCCATCCTTCGACGCAGACACGGAAGAACAAACCTTTTATTAATATGTTGTAGGGGTCGGTGCGGGAACAAACATTTCATCGATCAAAAAGTCTTTTGCTTAGGTTTTGACAAAGCCTGTTTTGAAGGTCCTGTCTCCTTTGTGAAAACGATAATCTACGTGGGTATTGATTTTCTTTTCTTTCGTAGAAATTTCCGTATAATATAGAAGACAAAGGCTTTTATGCAGAATAGATATGACAGAAAAGAGAGATTTTAGAAACCAGGTTTTAAGCAAATTCAAAATAGCTATTTGCTGAGTCTGATTTCCATCCTAGCTACAGTGGTCCATTAAAAACAAACCACTCATTCTATCTATGTCTATGACAAATCGAAAGAAATGGGCAAGGACAAACATAAAGAAAGAGATTCTTCTTCGGTTCTCTTTTTCCTTTCTGTAGTCTGGATTGAAGAAGTTCACAGAGTTATTTGAACTGTACTCTTCGAAAGAGAGAAGTATTGTCAACTTATTTTCTATTTCGACTACTTTCCTAATTTGATGCTTTTGGCCCCCTAGAGCTAAGTGCTTCAATATCTTCTTGTCTAGTAATTAAGTCGTGCTGGGAATTTGCACAATCTCACTTTGGATCTCTTTAGCTTTACTGGACTGGAACTTGTGGGGGAGGTCTGCGGATTCCTAAAAAGCTCGAGCTGGGCCGGGGTGGAAGGATTGGGCTTTCTTTGAGAAGGAGGAAACTCCAATTTGTCGATGCAAGCAAGTAAAAGGGAAAGGACATTTCATAATACTTTACTAGTTGCAATTCCTTGTTTTACTTTTTTACAAAGCTCCGGACCCTGGATTACAGACGAATTGTCCAAAGGTGGTGCCGCTTCTAGTTTGATTCTACACTTGCTCTCAAATCCGTCTTTCTCTATGAGATGGGGGAAGTCTGGTTCGCGCAAGCATTTGCTTTTTTTTTTTTTTGTGATATAGGTTTTTGTCGAAGCAGGAAAGCGGGATTTGCTATTAGCAGAACTTGGAGGAAAATCCTTCTCTTGTGGAAGATGCGAAGAGAGCTTTCTGATCAACCCATTGATGGAACTCGTCGTTAATTTTATCCATGGGGGCCTCGCTTTCTTTTAGGGCTCTCTGATAATCCTCCGATCATCCTCTTCTCTCGGCATGCTAGATTTTTTCTTATTCGTAGTGTTGGAAGGTCTTTAATTTAGTGTGTAGGACCTCTCTGGTTTCTTCTTTTTAGTATGAGCTTTTCGGTCACCCTAGATAATTTTTTTTTAAGACAGGATTTGATTTCGGTGATGCTTCTTTGGTAGTTGGGTTGATGTCTTCACCCAGCGGAAGAAGAAAGGAAGGTTCATTATATTAGATCTAGGATAAGTGTATTAGCCAAAAGGGCGATACTGAATCACTTGGACCTTATTTTTCTTAGTGCAACTTTCTAGTCTAGATACTTTTCATCTTATCGTTCTTTTTCTTCCCTGCTTCCGCAGATTCCACAGAGGGCCTTCTTTGCTCTTGACAGGTGTTGCTCTGATTGTTAACCAGTTTGAATTTGAGAGACAATGGGGCAATGAGAAGTCGAACACCTACGTGCTGGTAACCAAAAAGCACTCAACCAGATCACAGGAAACAAGTATGTCCAAGAGGTGCACTTCCTACACCACCAACTATACCCTTGACTTCTTGCAAACCTTCTTAGTCGAGCTCTTTCAACCCTTTGAAAGAATTCACACCTCCTTTCCACAAAGAAGGGAAGGAGAGATCTGCTGCTTACTGCTCACGCAAACATACGATCTAGACTTCGCCCTTTTTCATGCTCTTTTTTCAGACGACCAAAGCAGAAAAAAAATCGGGAAGAGGATAGTGAACTTTACAGAAAGGATATAGCTTCGGACTTTTTGCAAAGCTTCGGACTTCTAAGTAAGGAAGAAGAATCGAACAAGTCGAAAGAAGAAATAGGAGAAGAGAAGATATAATGAACTATTGGAGTAGACAAATAAAGTAGGAGGATCGAAGAAGGCCGAGAAGTGAGAATGGAGAAAGAACAACAAAACAAATGAGGTTCGGCGAAGACCCACTCCCCATGATGGAAAAGCAGCTTATAGAGCTACTAACAATAGCTCGTCCCGATCTTGATTCGTGGGAGAACTCTCACTCTGTCCTTCATGAAAAGAAGAGATCTTGTAGGACGTGGAAAAATAAGTGATCTTGTAGGACGTGGACGAATAAGTGATTATAGGGACTCTTTTCTTGATAATATTGCTATCTCATTAGTTGAATAAGCTCAATTACGAATCATAAATCTATCTTTCTTTAGTTGCACGAATGAATAAGTGACAAGAGAAGCAAGTAAGATTAGAGGAAAGAAAAGTACAGAATAAGGTTTGAAATCCTACTATGAGGAGAAGGTCAGTTCGAACATGGGTCTTAGTCCAAGCAACGAGAAGGAGATTAAAAAGACAAAGAAGAGAAAAGATCATTCTTGTGGCGCAGAAGACCTAGGCAGGGTAAGAGAGTACTGATTGGAAACAGTTCCAAGAGTCATCCAAGGGTCGACTACAAAACAAAGCGTTTTCTAGAAAAGAAAGTCCTAAAAAGCGATATATATATATATATATCGAACCTTGGATATATATATATATATATATATATATATATAGATATATATATAGATATATATATATATATATATATATATATATATATATATATATATATATATATATATATATATATATATATATATATATATATATATATATATATATATATATATATATATAATTGATAGTGTATATGTCCTAGAGACAGTCCTTACTAAGGGCATGGTGCCCTTATAGAGGACATATATGTACTGTTACACAGGTCAACGTAATATAATATATGCTTGTTGCATTTTACTATTGAGTATCGCTTTCATATTTATATTACACCAGGCTGCAGCATGTCATATCTTTATTACTGTCTGTATTGATATTAAACATGTCCCCTCGGATAGATGACCGATCACATAGATAGTGGGAGCTATGTGAGTTATCATCTATCCCAAACTCTCCCTAGTCGAGGTTCATCTCGGATGTGGGGGTCTGAATGAACCAGACAAGACTAGTATGCGTGGAGGTTATACTTGTTGGAGCAAGTGGAAGCCGATCCCACGGCCACGGAACAGATTGTTGGACAATCAAGAAACGTTCCCATAACTGCGCATAGTTGTTCGAAGAAGCTTTATCGAACAATGGAAGTACCCATCGGACACTCCCATCGATGTATACTCTACACCGAAGTGTCTATGGGAACCGGTGAGTTGTCGAAGTGATGCCATTCGTCCTTTGTACTTACAGGACTTTATCATCACATTTGTTGCCCCATATCCTTGGTGGACCCGTCGATGTCAGCTCTGAATAAGCAGCTGACCTAAGACACGATCCAGGATTATGGCTAAATACAAATGGGGGTGATAAGTGATTCTGTGAAGGATTCATCTCTCAAGTGTAGCACAGGAGAGCACTGCTCATAGTCTGCATAGTTGTGTTGGTAAAGTCACTGGCCAGTGTAAATGATATATTATGATGGTCATAAGTATATCTTAACCAAGCAACTCCCTGAGACGCCCGTGGATGTATTATTGGGATAGACACTTCATCGATCCTAGATACATTCGAGCAAGTCAGATGAAGGGACGTTACCATCGCCGCGTTGAGCGCAACAGGCTTCGCAACGAAAGGGTTAGCTTTGAGAAACCTCTCAAACGTCCTCACGTATTAATATTGCAACTGGAACCGTCTAGGAATTCCATGTTGCCTAGTCTAGGACTTGCTTAATACGGTGAGGCCCTATGGGTCACACTATGTGGTGATTCAGTCTATCAGAATATCCTTGAAGATGGAATCGCAATTAATTTGGAATTAATTGTGATTGATGGATTATAATTTATTTGGAATTAATTATAATATTTGGTGGCTCAATTAATGATTTGGAATTATTAATTGAATTGGCTAATTAATTGTATTTTATGTAAATACAATTAAAGATTATATTTTGGAAATATAATGGAGATTTGATTAGAAAGGATATGTTAATTTAGAATTAACATATGCACTTGGGCAAAATCTACTTGGAGTTTGAATTGCCTTAGAACTATAAGTGAGTCCCAAAATTGGGACCCACCTACTGTCCCTATGGAGCGCGCGCGCGCAGGAACTGGGTAGGGGAAGGAGTTCGACTCCTTCCTCTATTAGAAGTCCAAGGGATAAGTTAGATTTTCATGATTGAGTTTTAATTTGATTGGGAATGAATCTAGACTTGATATTGGTTTTCTTGTGCGATAAGAATTAGATTCTTATTCCTTTACGAAGTCTAATTGCTTATGCTTTAGGCTTCTATTGACTACTATATATAGTAGACTATTAGAGAGTTTTTGACATAGACTTTGACAGTCATTCTACCCAGTTTTCTTAGAGAAAATAAAAACTCTCCCCTCCTCTTTAGTCACCCGCGCGCCACCACCGGAGGAATTGTCGCCCCGTCTTCTTGGTCACACAAAGAATATCCTAGCATTCTTCCGATAGGCTGTTCATCCGTGGATACCAAGGTTGAGGTTCTAGGAGCTGGAAACTAACTCTTATTGTCTTGCAGATATACAGACTATTGCAGATATCTTCGACTTCGACGAAGGAGAAGATACACCGGAATATTACGAAGACTTGGAAGCTGCTTTGGAAGTAAGGTTAGTCTTCTAATTGACGTGTTTATATATATACGACATATGCATAATCAATTAACCTGTATGTTAAAAAATTTTTTGAAATTCCGCTGCGTACCCTAGAAGTAACTCTGACCATATTTTCTTACAGTGGTATGAGAGCTTGGTTAATTGATTACGTATATACGTATATATATATTGTATGATTTTGTAGATATGTGGATGCAATTGATTCTATGATAAATTCGATTTTTAAAAGTTTTGTTTTTTATATAAATTTAGAATTTATATTTTTCAAAAAAAAAAAAATTTAACTATATATAATTTGACCGCACCGCCTGCGCGACGCAGGCGGCGGCCGGCCGCCTGCGTGACGCAAGCCGCGGGCGCCTGAGTGCCGCAGGCGCTGGCGCCTGCTCTGCGTGCCGCAGGCGCTCGGGCACCTGCGGTACCGCAGGCGCCGCGTGCCCGTGGGCACCCGGGGCCTGCAGGCGCAGGTGCCCAGCGCCTAGGGCGCCGGGCGCCTGCAGGCCGCGGAGCCGGCTCCCGCGTGCCGCGGGCGCTGGGCGCCCCGGTCCGCGGGCACCGGGGGGATCCCACGTTTCAAAAAAAAAAAATTATTGTATATATTTTCGGGTTGGACCCAAAATCGAAGTTTTGAAAGTTTTGAGGATTGAATTTTATATTTGGAATATAAAAATGATTTAATTGTAATTGTTTTAAAGTGAAGGGGTTAAATTTAATTAGTATAAAGATTGAAGGGCTTATTTGAAATTCATCAATTTATTGTTTATTACAAATTAGTCCTTCTACATTACAATTAAGTCCTTCGGGTTTTCGAAAATTGCTACTTGGTCAATAGAATTTTCGATTATTCAATCTAGTCCAAATTTTCAATTATTTCATAGAGATTATAAGTATGGGATTATAATTTTCATGATGAAATTATGAAGTCTTTTGTCATCCACATAGGCTACTACTTGTTTCATATGCTCTATATGCTATTGTTTGACAATGCATGTTTAAATACCATGTATTTACATTCCGTTCGACCGCTACGCATGCGAGGGTAGGTGGCGCCCTCTTATATGTCGGACCGCATATTTATGTATGGGTAGGTGGCACCCATTATGTGCTTGATCGCGTTTAGAACTAGAATGGATAGGCGACATCCATTACGTGTAGACCGTTCATGCATGATGGGTAGGCAGCGCCCTTATTTGTTTGTAGATGACTGATAACAACCCTCAAGATACAAGCCCCAACCAATATAAGTACAGAAATATATATATATATGTATGTATTTCTGAGATGCTTTCCATATGGTGCTTTAATTCTGAACTTTCATTGCGTTTTCTTGTGTTGGCGACCTCGTCTTACAAGACTCGCAGTAATCGTCAGATTAGAGTAAGCCTATGGTTATGACTTACTGCATATTGTATCTAGCGACCTCGATAGGTACAATATGTAGGGCATCGGGTTAAATTAGATTTAACAACCAAGAGTTGCGTGACGCAATTGGATAGTCTTACTAGTCCTACCGGTCATATTATGCTATGCGACCAGCCCCCGTTGGAGTATGGCATAGTATGGATTTGGATCTTGGCCACTACGGTAATTTGTTGGACATTACCCGTATGTTTGTTGTGGGGGCAAGAATATGTGAAAATAGTGGGAGCTAAACAGCTAAAGGACCTTGTTGTTTAGTTATGTTGACTGTGTATTTAGAAATATTTCAATAGTTGATTTATTGTTTTCATTCTATATTATTTCTCCTTAGGATATTAGATATGGCGAGTATCTCGCTCCGTGCTGTCTTGGAGAAGCAAATTTTAACCTGACCAAACTTCCTAGATTGGATCAGGAATATACGTTTGGTGCTGAGGTACGAAAAGATTGAGTACGTCTTGGACGAGGTCATTCCCGTGGGCCCCGAAAATCAGACTGCCGATCAGGTTGCTGCTTGGAATCAAGCCAACAAGGCAATGTCTGATAAGCATCTTGAGGATGCTAGATCCGCGCAGTGTATTATGCTGGCGGCAATGAGCAATGAGCTGCAGAGGCAACATGAGAGCATGTTGCCGTATGAGATGTTAAAGCATCTTGAGTCGCTCTTTAAGACGACATCTAAAAGTGTTGAATTTGTTTTGATCAAAGACATACACAGATGCAAGCTCAGTGAAGGAGGGAACATGTCTGAGCATGTTCTCAAAATGATTGGTCTCTTTGAAAAGCTTGCCGATGCCGGCGTTAAGCTAGAGAATGATGAATGTGTATTTTACACTTTCATTCGAGTCTTTTTCACCTATTTTAGCTATCCTCTATGTTAATTTAGCTATATTTTAGTACATTTTATTAGAATAGTGTCACGTTTCCCTTTAGATTTTATTTTACAGGTTTTGGTTGAAATTCGGAGATTTACGGGCAATTATATTGAAGTCTACAAGGAATTGGTGTTCCAGAAGCATATTTGGAGTATCTGAAGGTTTCCGGATAGGATTTGGAGTCTAGGGGCCAAATCTGGAGGTTAGAAGTCTACTAGAAGTCATAAACCGAGTCCGAAAAGGTCAAGAAATCCAAAACCGCGTCGAAAACGCGAAAATTCCGCGTTTACACTGTGGCGCGAACCGCCCCAGAGTATTTTCGGGCCTATATATAGTTGCGAGTTTTCTCTCCGAAAATCATATCTTTCCAAGCCTACTTTCTCACCTCTCTCTATAGTTTTAGGTAGGAACTTCCCGAGGCCTGTCCTGGGAGTTCCATAGCTTAGGGGATACTTTTTCATAGCAGATTGGAGCGCGTAGGATCACAATCATCCGGAGATTGACAACCTTCGGTAACTTTGTATCTTACAACTTTTATCTACTTATTTTATATTCTTTCAATATGTTTTCTTCTATGATTGCTATTGATTGCATGCACATTATGAGTAGCTAAATTTATCGTTGGTGGTAGTATGTGAATTCTTAGCGAGGGAAGATAATCATGCTAATGGCTATATCGCGCATTATACTCCGTGTCATTGCTTTATTTCGTTGATGAGTTGAACACCAAAATTCTCGTATGTTGTATTGATCATTATGCACACTAGGACACTTGTCGGCCAATCAGACCAAATTATCTTCGTAGTGTTGAATGATTACGGAACACAATAGGACGTTAGTTGTTGACAGGTCAGACCCATATTATCTTCGTAGTGCACAATACTTACAACAGGACCCAAGATTCATTCAAAGATCTCTATGCAAGACCGAGGAATTTATGCATGATTATCGACCCATTATGTTAAGAAGGACCATACTATCACCAACCTCCATTATCTGCTTGAAAACCCCCTATTGCTTTCTATCTGCTGTTTTATATTCTCTTGTTAAATAGATAAAGCTAGTTATAGTCCTGAGAGAACGACACTCGAGTCATTCTACTGCTACACTACGGTTTTCGTTGTAGTTGTGGATTGCCTTTGGCTAAATACAAATTTATTTGATTGAACCCTGACAACGTTCATCAGAGAACAAGATCATGGTGATCTTTGTCCTTCAATCATTGCCGAGTTCGTATTCGCAGTTCATCATTAATTACACGATGAATGCGAAGGACGTAACACTTCCTGAACTATATAATCTGCTGAAGACATATGATCAAACTCTTCCTAAGAAGGAAAAGTCGATCATGCTTGTTGAGCAACCGTCTAACTCAAACCCGAAAAGCAAAGGTGCTAAGGGTAAGGGAAAGTCGGGAGCCAAGGATAACACTTGCAGTGATAAGCCTAAGCGTCCGAACCAGAAAAGGAAGTTCAAGAGAAGCGGAACGGTGCGCACAGATGAATGTCTTTTCCGTAAGCAGAAAGGACATTGGAAGAAAGATTGCCCAAAGCTTAGGGCAGATCAAGCTAAGAAGCCTTCACTAGATACAGCCTGTGGCTCACACATTTGTAATAATGTGCAGGAGCTAATTGATCACAGGCTAGTCAAGCGAGGTGAAATCGACTTGCATGTTGGGAACGACAATCCAGTTGAAGCCAAACGCGTTGGACGCAGCAAGATAGATTTACCCTCGGGACAATGTTTAGAACTTGATAATGTTTATTTTGATCCATCCATTGTCAGAAATATTATTTCCATTCCATTGTTAGACAATATGGGTTTTTCCTTTCGATTTGCGAATAATACTTGTTATTTTTCATTAAATAATCAGTATTATGGAAAAGCTCGCTTGGTGAATGGTTTATATATTTTGCAAAGTAGTCTACCTTTATTTCAAATACATAACAAACAACCGTCTTCAAGTAAGAAGAATAATCCATCTTATCTATGGCATTGTCGGCTAGGCCATATCAATGAAACACGGATTCAAAGACTAAGGAAGTTGGACTACTTAGAACCATTTGATTTTGAATCATATGGTACATGTGAATCTTGTGTTAAGGGTATGATGACGAACAAACCTTTTGTTGGACAAGGTGTTCGTGCCACTCGCTGCTTAGAGCTCATACATACCGATGTATGTGGACCGTTTAAAGTCCATGCGCGTGGGGGTTATCCTTACTTCGTTACCTTTACTGACGATTTCTCAAGGTATGGATATATTTATCTTATGAAGAATAAATCCGAGAATTTTGGGAAATTCAAGGAGTTGAGGAATGAGGTCGAGAATGAATTGAACCTAAGGATAGTCACTCTTCGATCAGATCGAGGAGGTGAATACCTTAGTGAAGAATTTATCGATTACTTGAAGAAAAATGGAATTCAATCGCAATGGACTCCGCCTGGAACACCACAGTTAAATGGTGTGTCTGAGAGGAGGAATCGAACCCTGTTAGACATGGTAAGATCAATGATTGGATTCTCGACTCTTCCAAAGTATCTGTGGGGATATGCACTACAAACTGCAATCTACATTCTGAACCGTGTACCATCTAAATCAGTGGAGAAAACTCCTTATGAGTTATGGAAGGGAAAGAAGCCTTCACTAGGCTATCTTAGACCTTGGGGCTGTCCTGCGATAGTCAAGCTGATGCTCACTGATAAGTTAGATGCCAAGGGTGTCAAAGTATATTTCATAGGCTATCCTCGTCAGACGAGAGGCTATGAATTCTATCATGCTGAAGATCACAAGGTGATCGTGTCTAGAAACGTGAAGTTTTTAGAAGCTGAATACCTCGAAGAAGAGAGGTTAGATGATATGATAGAACTTGAAGAAATTCAAGACTTTGACACGCGCGAACATGAAGTCTCTAAATCTTCCGATTTGGACTCAAGTTCAGTGGGAGCTTTCGAAGCAGACAAGGGTGATGATATGACACTTGCTAGGCATGTCATAGTCAGTGGGAGTCCTGTGATTAGATCAACAGTTGAAACCACACCAATGGAACCCGTTGTCAACCAACCTGTGCAACAAGTTGCACAAGAACAGCCTCCCGCAAGGGAACAAGGTCGCGCCCAGCGACCGGATGCATCAGTACCCACTGATAATGTTCGTGTTACACGAAGCCAGAAAAGAAAAGCACCAGAACAAGTCGAGCTCCGTAGGTCGAAGAGGATCCTTAGAGGACCTCAGAAGCAAAGCCTTATGATAGAAGACATCAGTGAACTTGATGTCGGTTTATCAGATCGGGAAGATCCCGAGACCTACAAAGAGGCAATAATTGATATTGACTCAGACAAATTGCAAGAGGCCATGGAATTAGAAATGGATTCAATGTACCAGAACCAAGTTTGGAACTTGGTAGACTTGCCCCAAGGGGTTAGACCAAATGGGTGCAAATGGGTCTTTAAAAGAAAGACAGATGCCGATGGCAAGGCACAAACGCACAAAGCTAGGCTTTTGGCAAAAGGCTACACGCAAAGGTATGGCATCGATTACGATGAAACCTTTTCACCGGTAGCAAAATTGAAGTCCATTCGAATTCTACTTGCGATAGCTGCCTACTATGATTATGAAATCTGGCAGATGGATGTAAAGACAGCCTTCCTCAATGGCAACCTTGAGGAAGAGGTCTATATGGTACAGCCGGAAGGTTTTATTAGTAAAACCAGGCCAACTGCTGTATGCAAATTACAAAGATCCATCTATGGGCTAAAGCAAGCGTCAAGGAGATGGAATATCCGCTTTGATGAAGCTGTCAAATCGTTTGACTTCATCAGAAGCAAGGAAAATCCCTGTGTCTATGCGAGAAACAGCGACAAAGGAGTTGTTTTCATGATCATTTATGTAGATGACATTTTGATCATGGGAAACAATGTCTCTATGCTAGAAGAGACTAAAGTTTGGTTATCAAGTACCTTCTCGATGAAGGACTTGGGTGAAGCGAACTACATCCTACGGATCAAGATCTTTAGAGATAGATCCAAGAGGATGTTAGGAATGACACAGTCCACCTACATCGACAAAATACTAAAGCGTTATAAGATGGACGACTCAAAGAGAGGCTTTCTCCCAGCTAGGCATGGGATTGTCTTATCAGTTAAGGATGGTCCTAAAACTGATGAACAAAGAAATGCAATGAGTCGTGTACCCTATGCTTCGGCAGTAGGGTCTATAATGTATGCAATGAATTGCACAAGGCCCGATGTGGCATATGCGCTTAGTGTCACTTGTCGACACCAACAGAATCCAGGAGTACCTCACTGGACTGTTGTGAAGAACATTCTTAAGTACCTTAGACGAACTAAAGAGATGTTCTTGGTGTTTGGTGGAGAACCAGAATTAAAGATGTCTGGGTATGTCGACGCTGGATTTGAATCAGATCCTGATGACTTTAAGTCACAGACAGGATACGTATTCAAATTGAACGGAGGAGCTGTCTGTTGGAAGAGCTCTAAGCAAGCCACGGTTGCTGACTCATCCACAGAGGCCGAGTACATTGCTGCATCAGAAGCATCGAAAGAAGCTGTCTGGATTTCAGAGTTCTTGAAGGAATTGAGGGTTGTTCCTGCTCCCAGTCCAATAACGATTTATTGTGACAATACGGGCGCCGTCGCTCAAGCTAGGGAGCCTAAATCTACAAACAAGAACAAACATGTACTTAGAAAATATCACGTTATACGTGAGATTATAGATAGAGGAGAAGTTAGTATAGAACGTGTCTCTACCACGGACAACGTGGTAGATCCTTTCACCAAGGTCTTATCAGTGGAAGTCCACTTAAGACATTATGCTAATCTGGGCATTAGGCATAAAGGTGACTGGCTCTAGTCCAAGTGGGAGATTGATAGTGTATATGTCCTAGAGACAGTCCTTACTAAGGGCATGGTGCCCTTATAGAGGACATATATGTACTGTTACACAGGTCAACGTAATATAATATATGTTTGTTGCATTTTACTATTGAGTATCGTTTTCATATTTATATTACACCAGGCTGCAGCATGTCATATCTTTATTACTGTCTGTATTGATATTAAACATGTCCCCTCGGATAGATGACCGATCACATAGATAGTGGGAGCTATGTGAGTTATCATCTATCCCAAACTCTCCCTAGTCGAGGTTCATCTCGGATGTGGGGGGGGTCTGAATGAACCAGACAAGACTAGTATGCGTGGAGGTTATACTTGATGGAGAAAGTGTGAGCCGATCCCACGGCCACGGAACGGATTGTTGGACAATCAAGAAACGTTCCCATAACTGCGCATAGTTGTTCGAAGAAGCTTTATCGAACAATGGAAGTACCCACCGGACACTCCCATCGATGTATACTCTACACCGAAGTGTCTATGGGAACCGGTGAGTTGTCGAAGTGATGCCATTTGTCCTTTGTACTTACAGGACTTTATCATCACATTTGTTGCCCCATATCCTTGGTGGACCCGTCGATGTCAACTCTGAATAAGCAGCTGACCTAAGACACGATCCAGGATTATGGCTAAATACAAATGGGGGTGATAAGTGATTCTGTGAAGGATTCATCTCTCAAGTGTAGCATAGGAGAGCACTGCTCATAGTCTGCATAATTGTGTTGGTAAAGTCACTGGCCAGTGCAAATGATATATTATGATGGTCATAAGTATATCTTAACCAAGCAACTCCCTGAGACGCCCGTGGATATATTATTGGGATAGACACTTCATCGATCCTAGATACATTCGAGCAAGTCAGATGAAGGGACGTTACCATCGCCGCGTTGAGCGCAACAGGCTTCGCAACGAAAGGGTTAGCTTTGAGAAACCTCTCAAACGTCCTCACGTATTAATATTGCAAATGGAATCGTCTAGGAATTCCATGTTGCCTAGTCTAGGACTTGCTTAATACGGTGAGGCCCTATGGGTCACACTATGTGGTGATTCAGTCTATCAGAATATCCTTGAAGATGGAATCGCAATTAATTTGGAATTAATTGTGATTGATGGATTATAATTGATTTGGAATTAATTATAATATTTAGTGGCTCAACTAATGATTTGGAATTATTAATTGAATTGGCTAATTAATTGTATTTTATATAAATACAATTAAAGATTATATTTTGGAAATATAATGGAGATTTGATCAGAAAGGATATGTTAATTTAGAATTAACATATGCACTTGGGCAAAATCTACTTGGAGTTTGAATTGTCTTAGAACTATAAGTGGGTCCCAAAATTGGGACCCACCTACTGTCCCTATGGAGCGCGTGCGCGCGCAGGAGCTGGGTAGGGGAAGGAGTTCGACTCCTTCCTCTATTAGAAGTCCAAGGGATAAGTTAGATTTTCCTGATTGAGTTTTAATTTGATTGGGAATGAATCTAGACTTGATATTGGTTTTCTTGTGCGATAAGAATTAGATTCTTATTCCTTTACGAAGTCTAATTGCTTATGCTTTAGGCTTCTATTGACTACTATATATAGTAGACTATTAGAGAGTTTTTGACATAGACTTTGACAGTCATTCTACCCAGTTTTCTTAGAGAAAATAAAAACTCTCCCCTCCTCTTTAGCCACCCGCGCGCCACCACCGGAGGAATTGCCGCCCCGTCTTCTTGGTCACACAAAGAATATCCTAGCATTCTTCCGATAGGCTGTTCATCCGTGGATACCAAGGTTGAGGTTCTAGGAGCTGGAAACTAACTCTTATTGTCTTGCAGATATATAGACTATTGCAGATATCTTCGACTTCGACGAAGGAGAAGATACACCGGAATATTACGAAGACTTGGAAGCTGCTTTGGAAGTAAGGTTAGTCTTCTAATTGACGTGTTTATATATATACGACATATGCATAATCAATTAACCTGTATGTTAAGAAAATTTTTGAAATTCCACTGCGTGCCCTAGTGGTAATTCTGACCATATTTTCTTACAATATATATATATATATATATATATATATATATATATATATATATATATATATATATATATATGTATGTATGTATGTATGTATGTATGTATGTATGTATGTATGTATGTATGTATGTATGTATGGATGTATGTATGTATGTATGTATGGATGTATGGATGTATGTATGTATGTATGTATGTATGTATGTATACTACTCTAACTGGCTTTCTTAAAACTGCTAGTAACTGCCGAATACTTTCATCCCTATCCCATAACTAATATTTATCCTAATGACTTATATAGTTCTATATAATTGATTAACAAATACTAATTAAACAATACGATCCATATGTAATAACTGAGAATATGACAATAAACTAGAAGCACCATGATTAGTCCATAACACCTAACTGGCTGGAATACGGAGCTGGACTGGATGTGTTGATTTATAAAGGATGCGACAGATTGTAAACTGCACGTGCATATGGATTAAGTGGAACAATATCATCTGTCATCAGAATCCTATGAATATGAAGCCGGAAGAGAACATAATTAATTAATGATGTGATAGTTTATGTTCAAGTGCTCCACATTGGCAAGGAGGGTCACTTGTAAATGTTATTAAGCTGATTCATATTTATTAAGTTGAGCTCGGCGTTTGATGGAACTTTCAATAGCTTATTGTTGTGCCTCTTGCTTACATAGCGGTATAGGGTAATGGAACTTGAACATGTGGAATTGTTGGCTTGATCTGTTTGATAATTTGATTTTTTATGTCTTCTTGGTTGGTTCATATGGCATGGACTGGTGATCTTGATCTTGATGGGTTATGAACAATGGAAGCATTGTTTTCTCACGCTTAATGATGTAATTTGGTTGGCTAAGTTTGCTTTGGTTTGAGTTATGTTGTCTGAATACTGTATTATTGTTGTAATCTCGTGTGGTTTTGGTCACTGTCTTCAGAGGTTTGGTCCGATTATCACTTGATTGTAATTGTCCGGAGCATTTCTTATGCTCTATTCTCAATAATTTTTTTGGTGTTAACCAAAAAAAAAAATTATCATTTGATGTATGAGATCAAATAAGTTGTTTGCATATATTTCTTTAGCGAGTGGTACATGGCAAGGTTCAGAAGTGGTAGAAAGTGTTTGGCAGAATGGAATAGGGGAATGGCCCGGTGTTTCCAATATGCACCCGGTGAAGTTGAATTCTCCGTGAAGATGCGGATTACCAACGGCTAGACGGTAAGACCATGCAGTAGGGACACAACTCTCCCTATAAAAAGAATAAAACAAATGGACCATAAAAAAGGTCATCTCTTTCGTTTTTCCTTTGAAGGTCTCTCTAATACAGTAAGTTATTTTTAATTAATCTAATCCGACACTCCTGCCTCTACTCGAGCTTCAACCACCCCTTCTTGGGGGCATGAGATATTTAGTTCTTGGATAGATCTTAGCGGAGGAATGTTGTGGACACCGTGACTTGCCTTTCTCCCCTTATACAAGGTGCTTTTTTCTTGTAGTGATTGTACCCTAAGAGTGGCGGAGCTAGGAAATAATGTCACCTAGTGCGCATATACGAAAATATTTTTTCTTTTATTTATGGTAGGATAATTTATTTATTTTAAATTGCTTGTTGGTTTACTACTCATTCGAAGACCATCTCCAATCAGGAGATGATAGGACTCGCCACATCATCATTATATCATAAGACTATAAGATCCAAATCTATCTTCACCTCCAACCATAAGAATCAAATATACATTTTTTATTCTCTCTTTTTTCATCAACATACAAGGAAGCAAACAAAAAAAAAAGTGGGAATAAAGAGAAAAAGAAACAAATTAATAATAATAAAAAATTACATAAGACCTCATTAGATGGGTCTTATGTGGGAAGACTCATCTTATGTATATGATAATAAGACTCACGTTTTTACTTCTCCAACCATGAGTCTTATGAAAGTCTTATACATAAGACCCTCATTAGACCCATGGTTGAAGATGGTCTAAGGGGTTGGGTCAGTATGACCCTTAGCCCAATCTTAGTGAGTTGGTACATGTGTAGGATCCAAGCGATCGAATATGGTCATCATGGTCCGTGTGATGTGTATCTATTTTGTGGCTCCTCTCAGGTATGGTTTTCTGAACCTTAGTATCTATTCTGGACCACATCTTTAAAAATTTTGCCACTTGTCCATCCGAAAGGACATAGGATGTAGTAAGTTGGTTAGTGGGGTACTCATTTTGAATTCAAACTGGCCTTGGAACTGTTGGGTTTGGATGTTGGTCATGGAACTCGTTGGTGTTGGAAATAATAGGCAGCATGGTGTTTTTGTTATGAGACTCCAATTTATGTAATCAAGTAGGGTTGGTCTATTTTGGTTGAGGTGATGATGGATTGCGGATATGATTAAACTATTGTTTATGTTTATGATTTGTCACACTTTATTTTTTTTGAAACAACTATTTTTTTTATTCATTAAAAGAAGAGCATAAGTAATGCTCGAGAACAGTTACAATCAGGAGCGAGACAACACCTTCACCTACATTAACCGAGATACAACACTGGTTGTAACAGCCCGACTTTTCAAATAATTTTGAGACCAAAATACTTTTATTTGTTGACGAATTCAGATACTCAAAAACGAGTTACATGCTAACAAAAGTCGCGGAAGCAACCAACAACATTTGAAATTGACTCATTTAAAAGGAACAAAGTCTTGTAAAGCTAAACAAGAAAACCCCCATTTTTCCCCCACTCTCTGAGACATGTTGAACTTCTAGTACTTGAAAACATCGCGGTGCTTCATCTACAAGTAAGGAAACAAAACAAGTGTGAGAAAAACCTCAATGAATGTTCAGTGCTTTTTGTATGGGAGTTTTATTAAAATAACAATATTGAAATCGAGAAAACATACTTGAAATAACATATAACATTAAACATTCAATAACTTGTAGTACTTTTCAGAAAAATAGTATTTCATGCCGCTCCTTATAACCCAGAGTAAACAGTCTTTATATCTCCCTGATAGTCGATCAAACCATCCTTTCAGGACCCTGCCATGGTACAGGGGTGGGATCCTACGACCCAACTAAATCAGGGAAGGCTTCTATCACCCGATTTAGAGGGAATGGGCTAAGGAAATGACCAAGTAGTTCGTTAGACACAACTAACCAAACTACAAGCTAATTAACCTTAACCAAACGTACGTATCATTGTTTTAGAACTGTCATTAAAACAAAACAAGAACATTCCATGCATATATAATAATATACTTTCACAATTGCGGATGCGTGCTAAAATATTGTTGTCTTTTGGAAATAACATTTAATGCTTTTAAAGATCATGCGATACTTATATATATGATTCGAAAATAATAATAAAAATACTTCCAGGTTGTGAAACAATATACATATAATTTTTGGGTAGAACATTCACCTTAACCTCCTCCTTATGCATATGTCGGAATTCAAGCCGCTTAGTCAACTAGGATCACAAACCTGTCAATGAAGAGTAATTCTAACTTAACCGGAAACATTAATAATAAACTATCATATTCCTCACACCGGAGAGTAACAAAACGTATGTGATTTAGAAATGATGGCACAAAAGGCTATGAGAATACTTTCAAGAATGTTTGGGACTAGAACGTACTTTCATAAATATATGTGGATTAAAGAGTAATTTCAAAGACTTCATGGGCTGAAATGTAAGAACTCTTACATATGTGGAAGAATTGTAATAACCAACATCATTGGGCTTGCATATAAGAGTAATAGATTTTGGGGTTGAAGTGTAATAAATGAAAGTTTGATTCCGAGTTTAAAAGTAAGTTAAACAGTAGGGACTAAAAGACAAATTTTGAAATAGATTCCTAATAGGAATAGAGTTGGCGCAAGTGTAAACATGGCTAATGGATGGGTTGTTTCGGGGACATTTTCGAGGTTGTATACATGTCCGAGTTGATGGAAACAAAATGTGGAATCCATCTACTCCGAAAGACAAATACATACGTGAAAACGGAAACTGCAACCAATCATTAATGAATGAGAACGAGAGAGACGAACTCACCCTCGGCGTGCCGTTTTCTACACGGACAGTCCCCTGTTCCGGAAAGATTCAAAGATGAATACATATCGGAGTTTTGAGGTGTTATCTCAACAGTTGTTTCCGAATGCAGTCAGGAAAAGATAATTGTCTTCATTAGGAAATCAATTCCTATTCAAATTCCTTTAGATTTTAGCTGCGAATTGAAGGCTATATAAAGGGGTGATTACTGCATGCTCATACCAGATCTGGAAACATAAGAACACAGCATTGAAGGCTTGTTCGACTACTTCGACAAGTGATATATTATAGACTATAGGTTCTAGCTTTGAGAGACATATTTGTTCTTGTTTCTTGCATACTGTTAGGGACTTGTAATTGGCGTTGATATAATATATTGAAGCTGGTTGATCTCCGTGGATGTAGGTTATTTACAACCGAACCATGTTAAACTCTTGTGTTCTTTCTTGCTTTCGTTCTTGCTCTGTTTTCTGTTTTGGTTGCTTGGTTGTGTGTTTGATTTGGTGCAACAAGTTCTTGCTGGTTTCGTTGTTATTGTGAGATTTTATGATTAGGTAATCGACTATTGTTGATACGAACTCAACAGGAATTCAGGAATTCAAAGTGCTAAGGTAATCTACGCAAAAAGGCAGACATTTCGGTACATGGGGGCGTATCTTAGCCTTAGAGGTACATGGGGGCGCGTCTTAACCTTAGAGATGCAAAGGGGTGTGTCCTAACTTCTGGGATACAGAGGTCGTTGGTGTTGAGCTAAAGGTGCAGATTTGTGAGGTGTTATCTCAACAGCTGTTTCCGAATGCAGTGAGGAAAAGGTAATTGTCTCCATTAGGAAACAAATTCCTATTCAATTCCTTTAGGTTTTAGCTGCGAATTGAAGGCTATATAAAGGGGTGATTACTGCATGATCATACCATATCTGGAAACATAACAACACAACACTGAAGGCTTGTTCGACTACTTCGACAAGTGATATATTATAGATTATAGGTTCTAGCTTTGAGAGACATATTTGTTCTTGTTTATTGTATACTGTTAGGGACTTGTAATTGGCGTTGATATAGTATATTGAAGCTGGTTGATCTCCGTGGATGTAGGTTATTTACAACCGAACCACGTTAAACTCTTGTGTTCTTTCTTGCTTGCGTTCTTGCTCTGTTTTCTGTTTTGGTTGCTTGGGTGTGTGTTTGATTTGGTGCAGCAAGTTCTTGGTGGTTTGGCTGTTATTGTGAGCTTTTGTGATCAGGTAATCGACTATTGTTGATACGAACTCAACAATTGGCGTCGTCTGTGGGAAAGGTCGAAGGAATTTACCGGGAGAATCCAAAGCTTGATATAAGCAATGTCGTCAACTAAAATTGAGATTGAGAAACTCACTAAACACACAGATTTCAGCCTGTGGAAACTGAGGGTTAAGGCCTTGTTATCGGATTATGGAGCTGACGATGCTCTGTTGGGGAATGACGGTCTTAAGGAGATTAAAGACGATGCAATGAAGAAAGAAATCAAGAAGAAGGCATTCAATACACTGATTCACTCATTGAGCGACGATGCATTGAGGGAGGTTGTTAAGTGTACTGATGCAAAGGAAATCTGGGATAAACTTGAAAAAGTTTATAATGGGAAATCATCAGCCCAGATGATGTATCTCAAGCAGAAGTTTCTTGGTTTTAGGATGGTTGAGGGGAGGTTGATATTGGAGCAATTAGCAGAATTTGATAAGATCACAACTCACTTGGAGAATGTTGGTGACAAGACAACAGACTCGGACAAGGCTGTGGTGTTGCTGAACTCCCTGCCCAACACCTATGAGAACTTCAGAGATTCGTTGATGTTTGGTAATGTTGAAGTAACTTTGGATTTGGTAAGAGAGTCATTGAAGACTAGGGAGTTCCATAAGCAGAAGAATCTGCAGGAAGGTGGACATTCGGCTGAGAGTCTTGCTATGAAGTACCATGGTTCCAAGAAGGGTTCTTCAAGGGAAAGATTACCAAAGGAGAAATAAGAAGCAAGAGAGTAAGAGGTCATCAGATTTTGTGGAGAATAGGAGGTGCTATCACTGTCACAATAAGGGACATCTCAAGAAGGATTGCCCTGTGTGGAACAACAGGAAGCCAAAGCAATCTGGGGGGAAGGGCAGGAACAGTGGACAATCCACAGACTACACAATCTTTTGACATCTCAGAGGTACTTACAGTCTCCACTTCTAATATAGACTTATCCTGGATTCTTGATTCTGGGTGATCTTTTCACATGAGTCCGGTTAAAGAATGGTTTACAAACTTCAAATATGGGAAAGGTGGAACTGTACTTTTGGGGAACAATCAATCATGCATGGTCAAAGGCATTGGTGATGTTAAATTGAATTTGCATGATGGAACTGTAAGATTGTTAACGGGTGTAAGGTACATACCTGATTTGAGGAAGAATCTGATCTCACTTGGTCAATTTGATGCTATGGGATATTCATGGAGTTGTAGTCATGGTGTTCTGCTGGTTATGCACGGGGTTCAGTCAGGGGTTGAGTCAACACCTCATACAACGCTGCTGGAAGGTGTTAAGAAGAATGGTCTATACTATTTATCTGGTAACACGGTAGCTGGAGAAAGTGCAGCAGTTCATGGGAATGACAACACATATCTATGGCACAAGAGGCTTGGCCATCTTGGAGAGAAAGGATTGAAGGAACTTACCAAGAAGGGATTACTTGGAGGAGACAAGTTCACTAAGTTACCATTCTGTGAGACATGTGTGCTGGGGAAGGCGCACAAGACCAGTTTCAACACAGGGAAGCATACTACTAAAGCTAACTTGGATTATGTGCATTCAGATTTATGGGGACCATCCAGGACACTCACTCAAGGTGGAGGTAAATATTTCATCTCATTCATAGATGATTATTCAAGGAAGGTCTGGGTTTATATTCTGAAGTATAAGGATCAAGCATTTAATCAGCTCAAGGAATGGTTAGCTAAGGTAGAGAATCAATCAGGAAGATCATTATAGTATCTCAGAATTGATAATGGATTGGAGTTCTTATCTACTAAGTTTACTAATTTCTGTAAAGAGAAGGTATTACTAGACATAGAACAGTTGCAGGTACACCACAGCAGAATGGAGTTGCAGAGAGAATGAATAGAACTCTATTGGAGAGAGCTAGGTGTATGTTACTGAGTTCTGAGGTAAGCAAAGGTTTCTGGGGAGAAGCTATGGTTACAACAGCAATACTTATCAATAAGAGTCCAGCTGTGTCTTTGGAGTTTAAGACGCCGGATCAATGGAACAACTGGGGACTATTCAAAACTCCAGGTGTTTGGCTGCTTGGCTTTAGCACATATCAAGAAAGATAAGTTGGAAGCTAGAGCATTGAGGTGTATCTTTATTGGTTACCCAAAGGGGGTTAAAGGGTATAAGCTTTGGTGCATAGAATATGGAAAGGGAAAGTGTATTATAAGTAGGGATGTCCAGTTTAATGCAGATGTGTTACCTCTAAAGGACAAACAGGCAAGTGTTGACAGAGGGGGTTCACCCAACCCCGCACTCAACCTCGACTCTGCAGAAAATACCAGAATTGAGTTAGAAGATGAGAGAGTTCACTCTCAGGTGGAGCCCATAGTGGAGGATGATGTTGCGGATGCTGAGCCTATATTACTAGTGAATGAGAAGTCTAGTAGTAGCTCAGAGTCAGTTGGTGATGATCGACTTGATGAGGAAGTTGGTGAAACTTCAAACTATCAGCTTGCAAGAGAAAGAAGTAAAAGGGAGCAGAGGAAAGCACCAAATATGTATGGTTTTGGCAGGGTTAGCAAGACATATCTTGCTCATGCTCTTAATACTGCGGAAGGTGTGGATTCATCTGAACCACATAGTTATCAGGAAGCAATTACATGTTCTAAAAGTGCAAAGTGGATTGGAGCTATTCATGAAGAGCTAATGTCACTTGAGAAGAATGATACATGGAAAATTGTGAAAGTTCCTGATGGACAGAAGCTTGTCAGCTGTAAATAGATCTTCAAGAAGAAGGTGGAGCTCAAGGGTACAAAATACATAAGGTACAGGGCTAGATTGAATATAAGAAGACTGGTACACCCCGTAGGGCTTCGAGGTTGCTAGAGGATTTACTCAAAGAGAAGGAGTGGACTACAATGAGATATTCTCACCAGTGGTTAGGCACACATCTATCAGGGTAATCTTAGCTCTTGCTACTCAGTATGACATGTTTTTTCACCAAATGGATGTGAAAACTGCGTTTCTACATGGAGAATTGGAAGAAGAGATATACATGACAGTACCAGAGGGAGTTGTTGTTGACAAGAGGCATAAGATAGCATGTTTGCTGAAGAAATCATTATATGGTCTTAAGCAGAGTCCAAGACAGTGGTACTTAAAGTTTGATAGCTACATGTCGGAGATTGGATTTGTAAGGAGTGCTTATGACAGTTGCATATATCAGTCTGGGAAGGAAGCTGCTGAGAGAGTTTACTTACTCTTGTATGTGGATGATATGTTGATTACTAGCAGGTCAATGGAGGAGATTGAAACACTCAAAGGGAAGCTGCGGGAAGAACTTGAGATGAAGGATCTTGGGGATGCAAGTAGAATTCTTGGGATGGATATCACTAGGGACAGAAAGGAGAAGAATCTGTTTCTATCTCAGCCTATTTATCTCATGAAGGTTCTAGCCAAGTTCAATATGTCAAATTGCAGTAGTGTGGTTACTCCTATTGCACCTGGGGTGAAGTTACCTGAGGAACAATGTCCTAAGGATGATGCTGAAGAAAGGATTATGTCAAGAGTACCTTATGCAAGTGCAGTTGGAAGTATTATGTATACTATGATTTGCTGCAGGCCAGATCTTGCATATGCTATGAGTGTTATCAGCAGATACATGGGGAATCCTGGGAGAAGTCATTGGGATGTTGTGAAGGATGTTCTCAGATACTTAAGTGGCACAATGATGATGGGACTGAGGTTCAAGAAAAGCAATGATTTACAGAATCCATTGGTTGGATATGTGGATGCAGATTTTGCAGGGAACTTGAATGGGAGAAAGTCTATCACAGGGTATGTATTTACTTTGTTTGGCACGACAATTAGTTGGAAGGCAAGTCAGCAGTCTGTAGTTGCATTATCTACAACATAGGCGGAGTTCATGGCTATCACTGAAGGAGTTAAGGAAGCTATCTGGTTGGGTGGATTATTGAATGAGTTGGGTGTCCAACAGGATCATGTGAATATTCACTATGACAATCAGAGTGCTATTATGTTGACTAAAACGTCATGTGTATCATGAAAGGACAAAGCACATTGTTGTAAGGTTTTTCTTCATCAGAGATATCATTGCCAATGGAGTTGTGAAGATAAAGAAGATTCATACGTCGTTGAATGCTTCGGATGCTATGACTAAGGCGCTTCCAGGACCAAAGTTTCAGGTTTTTCCTGGAACTTGTGGGTGTCAAGACTTTGAGGGGGTCATCCTAACCGCAGGGATGGAACGGGGAGGCATCTTAACCTTAGAGGTGCATATGGGGCGTATCTTAACCTTAGATGTACATGGGGGCGTATCTTAACCGTAGAGGTACATGGGGGCGTATCTTAACCTTAGAGGTACATGGCGGCGTGTCTTAACCTTAGAGATGCAAAGGGGTGTGTCCTAACTTCCGGGATACAGAGGTCGTTGGTGTTGAGCTAAAGGTGGAGATTTGTGAGGTGTTATCTCAACAGCTGTTTCCGAATGCAGTCAAGAAAAGGTAATTGTCTCCATTAGGAAATCAATTCCTATTCAAATTCCTTTGGGTTTTAGCTGCGAATTCAAGGCTATATAAAGGGGTGATTACTGCATGCTCATACCAGATCTAGAAACATAACAACACAGCATTGAAGGCTTGTTCGACTACTTCGACAAGTGATATATTATAGATTATAGGTTCTAGCTTTGCGAGACATATTTGTTCTTGTTTCTTGCATACTGTTAGGGACTTGTAATTGGCGTTGATATAATATATTGAAGCTGGTTGATCTCCGTGGACGTAGGTTATTTACAACCGAACCACGTTAAACTCTTGTGTTCTTTCTTGCTTGTGTTCTTTCTCTGTTTTCTGTTTTGGTTGCTTGGGTGTGTGTTTGAATTGGTGCAGCAAGTTCTTGGTGGTTTAGTTGTTATTGTGAGCTTCTATGATCAGGTAATCGACTATTGTTGATACGAACTCAATAGGAATTCAGGAATTCAAAGTGCTAAGGTAATGTACACAGAAAGGCAGACATTTCGGTATGAAATATAAGGAATTTCAATGGAGAACGAACAAGATATGAACTGATGAAGTTACCTAACTGAAACAGCAAATATAATTGACTGTTTGACAGCTGATCCTTTGAACGGAATATCTGGAATCACAAATGAACGGAATTAAGAGATTCCAAATCCTAAACTCATCTATGCAGAATGGTGTACGTGTGAGTATAAGATTCATATAAATCCAAAAAGTAATGAAGGAGATATAGGCTGAGGAACTTACCCCATGCGTGCAGTTTCCTGAACGTACAGAAACTATTGCAGGTCTGTTTCAGGGATGTAAACCCGATGGAATTGTGGAATTCAAAATGGAAAACTGTTCTACACAGAAAGAGCAACACTTGGATATAAGATACAAGAATTCATGTTGGATAACGAAGCAGTTATGGACTGATGAACTTACATTGACAGAATCGATAATTTACGGATCTGCTAAGGCAGAATACATCACTGGAACAGCAGAATAAACTATGGATTGGATCCTGATTCTGCAGGGATTAATATGGCATAAACTGGATCAAGTTTTGTGGTTGTTTGGTAAGGCTTTTTATGCGAAACGCAAAGGTCATTCAATCAAAGAACAAGAAGTTGATTTGTTGCGGATAGTGAAATGGGGATGATGATGATGCTTGATCGATGATATGGTTCTGCAGGATCTATGGAGCTTTGATGAAGAGTATTCTGACATATATATACGGGTTGTGGCTGAATACACGTACTTAATAGCTTGGAAGAGAAGTTTAAGAGTTTGGGTAACCAATGAGCATCAATGTAGTTTTAATAACTACTTCATGGAAAGATAGTATAATTTACACTATTTGGCACCCCATGAATTGCATAATCAAGAAAGGATGATCATTAACATTGTAATGATAGGTATTAACATGGTGTTAATGAAGTAATAAAGGATGGTTGATTGATGTTAATGAACACATGTAACTGAAAGTTACTTATTGTTCCATTCATGATAAGTGGAGTTTATCCATGATAACATCATAAATATAAATATGATGAAAGGGTATTATGATTATGATCAGTTAAAGAACGTGGCTGAAAGAATAACTGAATATGATGATAAAGAGTCTGGAATAAATGGTGGGTTTAATGGCAAAAGATTTAAACATGTGTGGGATATCCGGAAGGAATATAAATATCATTATTGGGGTCCAACAAGCTCTAATGGTGGATTGGGAAATGGATTAAATAAGGACGATATAATTTACCGATACGAGTAAATATTTCGAGTAATGATTTTAACCATTCAAAATTGAATGATTGTGAATTACGAGCTAAGAGGGCGATTTTCGGTTCCAGTTTAACGTTTCAAACGTTAAGAGCAAAAATCAAAATAGGGCACGGAAAGAAAAGGAATTTAGGCAAAACACCGAAAATCTCGGGTGTTACACCGATTGTCACAAACCAAAACCTACAAGGTACCTTACAATGTATTCCAAACCGAAGCATAAATCCAAAACCTAAAAATACCTTAATTTATAAACCAAACCAATCCCTCATCAATCACATGGCTACTGTCGCCGTATTAACACCTTCTTCTTCTCTTGAACAATACCAAAACCTCCAAACCACTACCTATTTATGTTCCTCATAACCATCACACATCCATAACCTCCACCAATAATCACAGTCTCAAAAACCTGAACCTTGACGGAACCAACATTGGCCCGTATGCTTCAATACCTACTTTGGCAATGTTGCTTGTTGATGCCCACAGATCTTGAACTCCACATCTTGCCACAGAACAAAACCTCAACCTCCTGTAATCCTCCAAAACGTCTTCTAGTACCTCCCACCTATCCATAAAGCCATGCCCTAATTCTATTCTCCAAACCTTTCTGAACCAAATAATCGATCTCGTAGAAACCCATCTTCGTCTCCAAATACAACCCAACACAACAACATCTCTGTAACACCCGTTTTTTTAATTATTTATTTATTATTTTATTATTTAATTATTTAACTTAATTAATTAATTATCGGAGTAATTTATTTTATTCGATAATTATTTAATTCACTTCTTGCGTGAGCGATTTAGTTAATTCGCGTAAACTAATTCTTCTCGTTACGTTTGGACCGAGCTGGAAAGACTGGTTATTTCTGACTCCGTTTGGCACATTTCTGTGGCCCAGTCTTCTGACCCTTTGACCGGCCCATTTCCTTAACCCTAAACCCTAACCGATACCTCAACCCCTCATTCTCTCTGCATCTGCCTGAGAAGAGAAAGAAAAAAAAGAGAGAGAGAAGAGAGAAGAAGAGGAAGAGAATCGCTGCTGCTGCTGTTTCTTCCCGCCGTCGATCGAGCCGCATTCGCCCGTGCCAGTTCCGTCCGCCGTCGTTCGCTATTCCGTGTGCCGCCGCCGGTCTCGATCCGTCTGTCCGTGTGCAGCTGTTCCGTGCCGTTGATGAACCGGATTTGTCAGATTCTAATTAATCAAATAAATTTGTATTTAGCCAAAAGGCAATTCACAACTACAACGAAAACCATAGTGTAGCAGTAAAATAACCTCGAGTGTCGATCTCTAAGGACTATAACTAGTTTTATCTAATCTAACTTAAAAATATAAAATCAACAAACTACTTAGCACAGGTTTTTCTTATCAGATAATGGAGGTTAGTGATAGTATGATCATTCAAAGCATAGCAGGTTAATAATCATGCATGAAGTACCCGATCGTTTTGCATAGAGATCTTTGATCAATGAATTGTCCAATTGTGTTCCGTTATTATTCAACACTACGAAGATAGAGGTTTTAGATAGATCAAAGAAATAAAGCAATAACTCAAAGTCTGATTCGCTTTACCGCCATCAACATAATTATTAACCCTTCGCTAAGAAATCACATACTATCACCAACGATAAATTTAGCTACTCATAGATGACATGCAATCAACAGAAATCATAGCAAGATTGAATGAAAACATGTTGAAAGATAAATAAATATGAATAGAAAAACTGTAAGATACAATGTTATCGAAGGTTGTCAATCTCCGAAGAATCGCATCTCACAAGCTCCAAAATGATAAGAAAAAGTGTCTCCTATGCTAAGAATCCCCAAAACAGGCTCTGGAGAATTCCTACCTAAAACTCATGAGAAAGGTGAGAGAAAAGGTCTGAGAAAGTATGAAAAACGGAGAAAACTGAGCAACTATATATAGGGGTTCGGAAGGTGTGGGGCGAGTCGCCCCACACACCGGGCAAATCTCCTGGTGTGGGGCGAACCGCCCCACGTCCCGGGCGAATCGCCCGGGACCTCCAGCCAGCCTTTGACGCGTTTTTGGATTTCTTTTCCTTTTCGGACTCGTTTTTTGCCTTCTAGTGACCTTTTAGCCTTCAGACTCGACCCCTAGACTTCAAATCCTATCCGAAATCTTCTAGATACTCCAAAAATGCCTTTGGAACACCAATTCCTTGTCCACTTCAATATAATTACTCGAAACCTCGTTTTTCACCCAAAACCTGTAAAATAAAAACTAAAGGGAAACGTGACACTATTCTAATAAAATGTACTAAAATATAGCTAAATTAACATACAGGTAGCTAAATTGGTGAAAAAAAGACTAGAATGAAAGTGTAAAATACACGTTCATCAAACTCCCCAAACCGAACCTTTGCTTGTCCTCAAGCAACTAAGCTAGACTCTAATGCAAAAAACAATGCAACACAAAAAATGGATTCTCATGCCAAATGAAATGAACTAATCTATTGAATCTATCAAAAAACATATGAACAAAAACCATACAAATCATAACATGAATATAGGTTGAAGAATGCCTCGATTGACTCATACACATTCACATAAGCACTTGTCAAAACAAGATAGTCTCTCGTAACATTCTCTACCTGGACCTAGTCAGTGACGACGTAATGAAACATGTTAAAATACGAATGGTTGTCCCGTGCCTATGAAACTGAGGACTTACTATTGTTCACCAAGTTAAGACTTTTCCTCAAAGACGTCAAACCAATACTGGCTCTCATCAAACGAAGGTGGGTTCCCTAAAAAAGATAACACTCCCCTATTCTACCCATCTCTCAAGCAAAGCCTTACGCTATTCACCACTTCCTGAATGGCAGGACGAGGGTGGTATAGAACAGACGACACTCAAACAAACAAAAGACAAAAAATACAACTTGATTACGAACATTACAAAAATTGAAAAATGAGACAACACTTTGCTAAATTGCTTTTTGGCTCCTTTTTTTTGGACCCTTCTTTGCTTTTTTGGGGTCTTTTCTTTTTTTCTTCTCTTTTTTTCTCTTTTCCAGACTTTTTCCTTCTTTTTTATGGAATTTTTTTCTTTTTTTTCGATATTTTTTTAGCCAGCAGTAGCACAACGGAAAAGAAACAAAAATGACACACAAACGACCTCCCCAAACCTATTCGAAAGAATACGTTGGAGTATAAAATTTACGAAAAAAGGAATATAAACACACAACACACACTCAAAATTGAAAAAAAAACAAGTCTAATGAAAGCGTAACCCCCTCCCCAAACCTATTCGAAAGAATAGGTTGCAAACAAAGGATCACACTACCTCCTTCCTAGGCATTTAGCAATCTCAAAGCAAGGTGAAGACTTGTTGCCTCTTAGGTACATAATTACTCGAAAAAACAACCATAAGATCCTAACATGCATCATCCTATTATAAAGGTCTTCGTGAACCGCAGTAAAGAAAACACCACTAAGTGATGTCGAGACTACCAAGCTTAACTAAGTGCAATACATAAATGTGACAAGCTAAGCGAGAAAAACCTCAAACAAATTCATAGAGATGAAGCATATGATTAATGTCATAATTAGTTAATCTACCCAATAAAAAAGTTCAAAAAATTTGGCAATAAACTCCACATAAAACATGCAAGACTATCCTAGGATGAATGTAGTGTATGCAACTAGATACTAAGAAAGCGGTAAACGTGCAAATGCAGATGCAAACGGATAAACATGCAAGGTACTATACTCATTCTACCAATGCCAAGCTCTAAACCATCAATGGCAAGCTCCAAACTAACAACACTAGTTCACTTAAATCCCATCCCCCCTCATGAATTTAAAGCTAGTCCCTAGCAGTAAGAAAATGAGGAAATAAGATGTAATACTAGATGTTACCGCGTGGTTTGGCCTCGGTCGGGTGAGTACGCTAGATGTAAGGTATTGAGATTGCTCGAGGGCCCTTATTGGTGATCATCGGAGCTCGTGGTAGTGGAGGTAGTTCCACTAATAGACCGGATAGGACCAACTCCTCCATCAGTGTTCATGGCATCCTCATTGTCCCTATTGTCTTCATTGTCACTACTGTCACCACCATCATCACTAGTAGAGTTTCATTGTCGAAGAGAATCCTCAAGATTAGCCGCTAAGTTACGGGATCTTCCATCCGGTATCTCTCTAATAGCCTGTGAACTGTTGAATGGGAAAGAGCTGTGCTCTTAGAGTGTCCCTCTCCAACGTTTTACATCCCGTGGAAGTTACAGTAGCATGCTCCGATACTCAGAGGTCTTCTTTAATTTTTTCCAATGTCGACCACATTCTCTACGGTTGATGCTCCCGATGTCTATATGGCGCTCCCTTTAGAGGAAGTCGAGGGGCACCCCCAAGAGGGGCTGGGTGTCCATGTCATTATGTTTTGGAATCAAGTTAGCGATTCGGAACTTCATCACCACTGTCGACTCAAGACTGAATCAGTTGTGGTGAGGTCGCCCCGGTACCTTCCTATTCACTCGAACCTTGCAGTCCTTGTGACAGAATGCTATCGTAATATTGGTTTCAATCCCTTCGGTGGTGCATGAATAGACATAAAAGTGCTCACTCCTGGTGGATTCTCGTTCCTCCTTTTGGATAAACCGCGACGTTGTTGCAAGAGTCCATGGCTCGAACGCACCTCTAACGAGATCACTCTCCTTGACATGGTTGTAATCGATCCGCCTCCAATACTTCATTGTAGCCAAATGGGAGTGCTCCTCTCCCTTTGTGGCATGGTTCCTACAAACAGCAATTAGTACCTCCTATGACACAAAACAGATTCATGCATATGCTAATGCAAGAGTGAAACACACGAGTGATAATATCAACAGTCGAACTCCGCAAATCCTCCATGTCTAATCTAGATACTAACATGCAACACACCAAAATAATTTCGACATCTACATATCGCATTACGCTCGGTTCGACCAATAGCCCTAAATCATAAGGCTCAATTCATACCATAGTAGCGAAAATTCTATCATCATAAATCCTCAAACTCATCAATCATGCATTCTACCATCATGTCCATCATTATTACATCAGTAAACACAATCATATATACGGAATGGAAGGAAAAGAAACATTGCATACCAAGATATAGACATCTAGTGGCAAAATTCTCAAACCAACAAACCAAGCATAATTGAACATGCAATTGATAGTGAATAACGTTTCTAATCACACAAACATCCAACCCATACATCATACAAGCCTAATTGAAGCATAAATCAGAAAACCCCCAAATTCGAAAAATTAGGGTTCATGTGAAGATACCTCAGATCTGGAAAACGAATGCACTAGAGTGAAAGTTATTTGGGTGAAAAGAAAGAGCACGTAATGGGCTTCGATTGAAGCTAAAGAACACAAAATTGATGGAAGATTGAAGGTTTTGTGAAAGTTTGAAGAATTTTCGATTTTTTCGGATTTTGGGAGTAAGAAAGTGAAGAAGAGTAGAAAAATGAGGAAAAAGGGGGATTTCCCCATTTTTTAACTCTGCAGGTGTCGCGGGGCGAGTCGCCCCGTGCGGGGCGAATCGCCCCACACGCCACGGGTTTTTTTTTTTTTTTTTTGAAAGATAAATAAATATGAATAGAAAAACTGTAAGATACAATGTTACCGAAGGTTGTCAATCTCCGAAGAATCGCGATCTCACAAGCTCCAAAACGATAAGAAAAAGTATCTCCCGGGACCTCCAGCCGGCCTTTGACGTGTTTTCGACGCATTTTTGGATTTCTTTTCCTTTTCGGACTCGGTTTTTGCCTTCTAGTGACCTTTTAGCCTTCAGACTCGACCCCTAGACTTCAAATCCTATCCGGAATCTTCTAGATACTCCACAAATTCCTTCGGAACACCAATTCCTCGTCCACTTCAATATAATTGCCCGGAAAACCTCGTTTTTCACCCAAAACCTGTAAAATACAAACTAAAGGGAAACGTGACACTATTCTAATAAAATTCACTAAAATATAGCTAAATTAACATAGAGGATAGCTAAATTGGTGAAAAAAAACTCGAATGAAAGTGTAAAATACACGTTCATCAAACTCCCCAAACCGAACCTTTGCTTGTCCTCAAGCAACTAAGCTAGACTCTAATGCAAAAAACAATGCAACACAAAAAATGGAGTCTCATGCCAAATGAAATGAACTAATCTATTGAATCTATCAAAAAACATATGAACAAAAACCATACAAATCATAACGTAAATATAGGTTGAAGAATGCCTCGATTGACTCATACACATTCACATAAGCACTTATGTCAAGACAAGATAGTCTCTCGTAACATTCTCTACCTGGACCTAGTCAGTGACGACGTATTGAAACATGTTAAAATACGAATGGTTGTCCCGTGCCTATAAAACTGAGGACTTACTGTTGTTCACCAAGTTAAGACTTTTCCTCAAAGAGGTCGAACCAATACTGGCTCTCATCAAACGAAGGAGGGTTCCCTAAAAAAGATAACACTCCCCTATACTACCCATCTCTCAAGCAAAGCCTTAATCTATTCACCACTTCCAGAATGGCAGGTCGAGGGTGGTCTAGAACGGATGACACTCAAACAAAACGAAAGACAGAAAATTACAACACTATTACGAACATTACAAAAATTGAAAAATGAGACAACACTTTGCTAAACTTCTTTTTGGCTCTTTTTTGGACCCTTCTTTGCTTTTTGGGGTCTTTTCTTTTTTTTCTTCTCTTTTTTTTCTTTTCCAGCTTTTTTCCTTCTTTTTTTTCTGGAATTTTTTCTTTCTTTTTTTTTTTGATTTTTTTAGCCAGTAGTAGCACAACGAAAAAGAAATTAAAATGACACACAAACGACCTCCCCAAACCTATTCGAAAGAATAGGTTGGAGTATAAACTTTTACGAAAGAAAAAAGGAAAATAAACTCACAACACACACTCAAAATCGAAAAAACAAGTCTAATCATAGCGTAACCCCCTCCCCAAACCTATTCGAAAGAATAGGTTGCAAACAAAGGATCACACAATCTCACACTACCTCCTTCCTAGGCATTTAGCAATCTCAAAGCAAGGTGAAGACTTGTTGCCTCTTAGGTACATAATTACTCGGAAAAACAACCATAAGATCCTAACATGCATCATCCTATTATAAAGGACTTCGTGAACCGCAGTAGAGAAAACACCACTGAGTGATGTCGAGACTACCAAGCTTAACTAAGTGCAATACATAATTGTGACAAGCCAAGCGAGAAAAACCTCAAACAAATTCATAGAGATGAAGCATATGATTAATGTCATAATTAGTTAATCTACCCAATAAAAAAGTTCAAAAATTTGGCAATAAACTCCACATAAAACATGCAAGACTATCCTAGGATGAATGTAGTGTATCCAACTAGATACTAAGAAAGCGGTAAACGTGCAAATGCAAATGCAAACGGAGAATCATGCAAGGTATTGTACTCATCCTATCAATGCCAAGCTCCAAACTAACAACACTAGTTCACTTGAATCTCATCCCCCCTAATGAATTTAAAGCTAATCCCTAGCGGAAAGAAAATGAGGAAATAAGATGTGATACTAAATGTTACCGCGTGGTTTGGCCTCGGTCGGATGAGTACGCTAGATGTAAGGTATTGAGATTGCTCGAGGGCCCTTATTGGTGATCATCGGAGCTCGTGGTGGTGGTGGTAGTTCCACTAATAGACCGGGTAGGACCAACTCCTCCATCAGTGTTCATGGCATCCTCATTGTCCCTATTGTCTTCATTGTCACTACTGTCACCACCATCATCACTAGTAGAGTTGCATTGCCGAAGAGAATCCTCAAGATTAGCCGCTGCAGTTACGGGATCTTCCATCCGGTATCTCTCTAATAGCCTGTGAACTGTTGAAGGGGAAAGAGCTGTGCTCTTAGAGTCTCACTCTCCAACGTTTTACACCCCGTGGAAGTTACAGTAGCATGCTCCGATACTCAAAGGTCTTCTTTCATTTTTTCCAATGTCGACCACATTCTCTACGGTTGATGATCCCGATGTCTATGTGGTGATCCCTTTAGAGGCAGTCGATGGGCACCCCAAAGAGGGGTTAGGTGTCCATGTCATTATGTTTTGGAATCAAGTTAGCGATTCGGAACTTTGTCACCACGACTCAAGACTGAATCCGTTGTGGTGAGGCCGCCCCGGTACCTTCCTATTCACTCGAACTTTGCATTCCTTGTGAATGATTGCTGTCGTAATATTGGTTTTAGTCCCTTCAGTGGTACGTGAATAGACATACGAGTGCTCACTCCTGGTGGATTCTCGTTCCTCCTTATGGATAAACCGCGACGTTGTTGCAAAAGTCCATGGCTTGAACGCACCTCTAACGAGATCACTCTCCTTGACATGGTTGTAATCGATCCTCCTCCAATACTTCATTGTAGCCAAACGGGAGTGTTCCTCTCCCTTTGTGGCATGGTTCCTACAAATAGCAATTAGTACCTCGTATGACACAAAAAAGATTTATGCACATGCAAATGTAAGAGTGAAATTCACGAGTGATAATCAACAATCGAACTCCTCAAAATCCTCCATGTCTAATCTAGCTACCAATCATGCAACACACCAAAATAACTTTGACATGTACATATCACATTATGCCCGTGCTAGACAACCAATAGCCTTAAATCATAAGGCTCAATTCATACCATAGTAGCTAAAATTCTATCATCATAAATCCTCAAACTCATCAATCATGCATTCTACTATCATGTCCATCATTATTACATCAGTAAACACAATCATATATACGGAATGGAAGGAAAAGAAACATTGCATACCAAGATATAAACATCTAGTGGCAAAATTCTCAAACCAACAAATCAAGCATAATTGAACATGCAATTGATAGTGAATAACGTTTCTAATCACACAAACATCCAACCCATACATCATACAAGCCTAATTGAAGCATAAATCAGAAAACCCCCAAATTCAAAAATTAGGGTTCATGTGAAGATACCTCAGATCTGGAAAACGAATGCACTAGAGTGAAAGTTGTTTGGATGAAAAGAAACAGCACGTAATGGGCTTCGATTGAAGCTAAAGAACACAAAATTTGATGGAAGATTGAAGGTTTTGTGAAAGTTTGAAGAGTTTTCGATTTTTTCGGATTTTGGGATTAAGAAAGTGAAGAAGATGAGAAAAATGAGGAGAAAGGGGGGGGGGGTTTCCCATTTTTTAACTCTGCAGGTGTTGCGGGGCGAGTCGCCCCGTGCGGGCGAATAGCCCCACATGCCACGGGTTTTTTTTTTTTTTTTGAAAGATAAATAAATATGAATAGAAAAACTATAAGATACAATGTTACCGAAGGTTGTCAATCTCCGAAGAATCGCGATCTCACAAGCTTCAAAACGATAAGAAAAAGTGTCTCCTATGCTAAGAATCCCCAGAACAGGCTCTCGAGAATTCCTACCGAAAACTAATGAGAAAGGTGAGAGAAAAGGTCTGAGAAAGTATAAAAAACGCGAGAAAACTAAGCAACTATATATAGGGCTTCGGCAGGTGTGGGGCGAGTCAGCCCACACACCGGGCGAATCGCCTGGTGTGGGGCGAACCGCCCCACGTCCCGGGCGAATCGCCCGGGACCTCCAGCCGGCCTTTGACGCGTTTTCGACGCGTTTTTGGATTTCTTTTCCTTTTCGGACTCGGTTTTTGCCTTCTAGTGACCTTTTAGCCTTCAGACTCGACCCCTAGATTTCAAATCCTGTCCGAAATCTTCTAGATACTCCAAAATGCCTTCGGAACAGCAATTCCTCGTCCACTTCAATATAATTGCCCGGAAAACCTCGTTTTTCACCCACTACTAAAAAATGTCCTAATTAGACACTTTTTATAGTGACACAACAAAATCATTGTCACCATAGCTAATCTAATACAACCTGATGATGTCGTTTTTCACCAATTAAATTTGTTTTAAAAGCCTAAGAACACTTATCACTACACAAACTAGAGTGCAATGGCAAGTTGTCCCCGAGTGTCGTTCTCTCGGGACCTAACGTGGCTTTGCTTGAGGTTTTTGCAAGTAATTTCAGTCAACGAGTTCAAATGTTGATAGAATCGTTTCCTTTGAACAATAGCAACGAGAAATCAGATTGTTGTAAACAAGTTTGGAAAACGGTTGGTTGTAGAAATCAAATACACATGCATGGGTTACGTATATGCTCACAAGTTCAGTGCGTAGAACCTTCGATCAAGTCTGCTAAGCAACTCGTCTAGGCAAATTTAAGACACACATCATGAAAGATCACTATCAATACTTTAGAGGTGCTTGTCACCAACACCATTTATCTAGCATGCTGCAAATCTCTAACATACAATCCTATAGCTTTCATTGACCAAGAGTTTGTCACTATACTCAATTCGAATATATTTTATAGGCAACTAAGAATCATATGAAGGGATTTGCAGCAAGATTGAATCACAATCTCATGTAAGCATAAACATAACCCATAACATGCATATTCTACATTCTACCACCAATACAAAAGATTTAGCTACTCATATTCATCAACATAGACATCAATTCATATGAATAATAATCAGAATACATCATATCAAACTACAAGACAAGAGAGTGATACAAGTTACCACCAAAGCTGTCACTAATCGGTGGAAATCAAAGAAAACCTCTCCGTAGATGATTACAAAGGATGAATCCCAATCAAAACCTAGAATCCCAAGCTAAAATACAAAGTAATCTGAATATTCTCTGAGTTTTGGGGACTAGGAGCTCTCCAAAACCAAGTTACAGTTCAAAAGATATTCAAAAAATGATCAAAGATCAGATCTAAGAAGGAAAATCCGAAAACGTAACCGCTGCCAAGCGGACCGCTTGGAGAAGCCAAGCGGAGCGCTTGGCAAGCGAAGCGCTTCGGGCACTCCAAGCGCTTCGCTTGGCTTCTGTGCCAAAGCTCCTGGAAATTGAAGCGGAGCGCTTCACTATTCCAGGCGCTTAGCTTGGCTCCTGGGCAGATTTTGTCTTCAAACTCAATCTTTTTGCCCTCGCATGGCCCTCGGGTGCCTTGGACTCATCCTTCTCGATGCTTATTGATACTCAAACACTTACGAACAAGCCACGGAGATTGGGAACTTCAACGGGGCCATCTTTTCCATCAAAAAGGCTCGTTTTTAGCTCCAAAAACGCCGTTTCGTACCTAAGTGCCTGAAAATGCAGAAAACACAAAACGTGACACTATTCTACAAAACTAACCAAAAAAACAGGGCTAGAAGATAGCAAAAGAAGGTAAAAAAGACAAGATGAACGCGTAAAAAATACGTTCATCAAACTCCCCAAACCAAACCTTTGCTTGTCCTCAAGTAACAAACTATCCTAAATGCAACACAAAAGGAGTCTCATGCCAAGTAAAGTGAACTAATCTATTGAATCTACCAAATGCTTATGATCAAAACCAAATGAGCATGACATGCAAATAGGTTGAAGTATGCCTCGATTGCGAATATACACATTCTCAAGTGCACTTGGTTAAACAAAGGAGTCTCACGTAACATCTTCTACCTGGACCTGGTTACTAACGACACAATGATGCATGTTATCATACTACAATTGCCCCGTGCCTATGAAACCGAGGACTTACTTCTGTTCACCAAGCGAGACTTTTCCTCAAGAGAGGGCGAACCAATACTGGCTCTCATCAAACGAATGAGGGTTCCCTTAGATAGATAACACTCCCCTATTCTACCCAGACTCTCAAGAATGAGCCTCTTTCAACCACTTCTTGAATAGCAAGACGAGGGTGGTCAAGAACAGGCCTTGGACAAAGGCGACACGAAACGCAAGATAGAATTTACAACTCGATAACTTCAAAAAACAAATATTTACATGACACTTGACACTTTACTAGACGGCTTTTGGCTTGCAACGACCCTTCTTTTGCTTTTGGGTCTTATTCTTTATTTTCTTTCTTCTCTTTTTTTTATTTTCTTTTCTCTTTTTTTTTTATTTTCTTTTCTCTTTTTTTTTTCTTTTCTTTTTTCTCTTTCTCTTTTTTTTTAGGGGCAAGCAGCAGTACTATGTGTCAAAAACACCTCCCCAAACCTATTCGAGAGAATAGGTTTGAGCACAAAGACGAAAAGGAAAAAGGAAAGACTCTTTACAAAGACACCTCCCCAAACCTATTCGAAAGAATAGGTTGGGACACAAAATAAAAGGAAAAAGAAAAAGGAAACTTTACAACGACTCAAAGACGAAAGACAAGATCAACGAAGCAACCCCCTCCCCAAACCTATTCGATAGAATAGGTTTAATACAAGGAATCGCACACCTTACACTACCTCCTTCCTAGGCATTAGGCAATCTCAAATCGAGGTGAAGAACTTGTCGCCTCTTACGTACATAATTACACGGGTTACAACCATAGACTCTAACATGCATCATTTCATAAGGCCATCGTGGACCGCAACAGAAGAAACACCACTCAAGGTGATGTCGAGACTACTAAGCTTAACTAGTGCACATGCGAATGTGACAAACCAAGCGAGACAAGCCTCAAACTACTTGCAAAGTGATGCAACATATGATCAATGGCCATAAACACTTAGTCTACTCAATAAAAAAGTTCAAAAGACTTGGCAATAAACTCCACACACAACAACGTGCAACAACTAATCTAGGGATGATATGCATGCAAAAATTTGAAAAAACACGACAAATCACATGAACTTGAGTAAAATCAGACATGTACGAACCACACAAGCATATAGTACTGAAAATCCAATACCCCCTCCCCAAACCTAAACTTTTGCTCGTCCACGAGCAAAGAAAAGTTGAAAGAAAAGGAAAAATTGGATTGAAAGTACACTTCCCTGAGATAAAGGTTCGTGTCCAATCTCCTATATATGAGTAATACCTGAAAAGACTCAAGAAACAAGTGAAAACGGGTGCGCAAAGGTGAGAAGAATGGAAAAACGAGGAAAATCTGGGTACAAGGTCCAAGCGGAGCGCTTGGGAGGCTCCAGGCGCTCCGCTTGAATTTTCAGGAAGTTGCAAAACTTCCTGGAATTTGAAGCGGACCGCTTGGCCCTTCCAGGCGCTTCGCTTGGCCCTGTTTCCAGATTTTCGATGTTTTTCCTCTCTTAATCACCTAAGGCACCAAGACAAAAACTAGACTGAACTAATCACGACAAAAGGCACACAATCCACAACTACAAAATCAAATAAAGAAAATGCAAGAAACTAAAGAAATGAACTAAGATACAAAAGGTATCTCAACCAAGTCAACCTCCACTTCATGAGTCGACTCGAGAGGCTCTAGGTACGGCTTAACTCTCTGGCCATTGACCTTGAAGGTAGCTCCGGTTTGGTTGTCCAAGAGTTCCACAGCACCATGGGGTGCTACTCGGACAATTTCAAATGGTCCGTCCCATCTAGAACGGAGTTTTCCAGGAAAAAGTCGCAACCGAGAGTTGAAGAGGAGTGCCTTTTGTCCTGGAACTAAATCCTTGCGAATGATGCCTCTATCATGATACCTCTTTGCCCGTTCCTTGTATATCTTACCACTCTCGAAGGCTTTCAATCTTAGCTCATCTAGCTCGGTGAGTTGCAAAAGTCTTTCTTCACCGGCTTTCTCCATATCAAAGTTCAATTGCTTGATGGCCCAAAGTGCTCTATGCTCCAACTCCACGGGTAGATGGCAAGCTTCTCGTACACAAGCCGGTAGGGAGTGGTACCAATCACCGTTTTGAACGAGGTCCTATATGCCCATAGTGCATCCGGCAACTTGGTGGACCAATCCTTTCTCGAGGGTTTGACTACCCGCTCCAAGATTTTCTTGATTTGCCGATTGCTCACTTCTACTTGGCCAGATGTTTGAGGATGATATGGAGTAGCAACGAAATGTGTGACCCCGTACTTTTTCATGAGGTTAGCGAAGACCTTGTTCACAAAGTGAGTTCCCCCATCGCTGATAATGGACCTCGGGGTCCCAAACCTATTGAAGATCACATCACGAAGAAAAGAGAGTACAACCTTGGCATCATTAGTCCGGGTGGGAACAGCCTCTACCCATTTGGTGACATAGTCGACCGCAACCAAGATATATTCGTACCCATTACTCTTAGGGAATGGTCCCATAAAGTCTATACCCCAAACATCAAAAGGCTCAACAACTAAGTTACCTTGCTGGGGCATTTCTTGTTGCTTGCCAATGTTGCCACTCCGTTGGCATGAGTCACATTGCGCCACAAATGAGCGCGCATCTTCATACAAGATGGGCCAAAAGAACCCGGATTGAAGCACCTTGCGAGCGGTTTTTTGGCCACTATAATGCCCTCCACATTCTAACTCATGGCAGAATCTCAGTATCGACAATTGCTCTTTCTTGGGTACACACCTCCGCAAGACTTCATCTCCTCCCTTGCAGAACAAGTACGGGTCATCCCATATGTAATGGCGACAATTCCTCACAAGTGAACGCCGTTAAGGTCCAGAGAGATGGGTTGGCATCACATTTGTGGCTAAGAAGTTAACGATATCGGCGTACCATGGTTCCAACTCTATGCGCATCAACTGATCATCGCGCAAATCATCTGGGACGGGTGTGTCATCTTGTGGAATGTTTGGCAACCGGGACAAGTGGTCCGCCACAAGGTTTTCCTTGCCACTTTTATCGATTAATTCCACCTTGAACTCTTGGAGAAGAAGTACCCAACGCATCAAGCGTGGCTTGGTTTCACGCTTAGCAATCAAATGCTTGAGAGCTGCATGGTCAGTGTGAACAAAAACTTTGTACCCAGTAATATAGGACCTGAATTTACTTAGAGCAAAAATAACCGCTAAGAATTCTTTCTCAGTGGTAGTATAATTAATCTGAGCAGCATCTAAGGTCTTACTAGCATAGTAAATCACTCTGAAACGGTTATCAACCTTTTGACCAAGAACAGCACCCATAGCATAGTCAGAAGCATCACACATAATTTCAAAAGGAATTTTCCAATCCGGAGAGACTACAATAGGGGCTGTTAAGAGTTTCTCCTTAAGTGTGTGGAAAGCGTCAAGACATTCTTGTGTGAATTCGAAGGGAACATCTTTAGCAAGCAAGTTACTCAAGCACTTAGCTATCTTAGAGAAGTCTTTGATAAATCTCCTATGGAAGCCTACATGCCCAAGGAAGGATTGCAATTCACGCACACAAGTAGGTGGAGGTAACTTTTCAATGATTTCAAGATTCCCTTTGTCTACCTCTATCCCCCTTTTAGAAATAGCATGTCCCAACACAATTCCCTCTTTAACCATATAGTGACTCTTTTCCCAACTCAATGTAAGATTACATTCAATACACCTCCTTAAGACACGATCAAGTTTATCAAGACAATCATCAAATGAATCACCGTAAACGGAAAAATCATCAATAAATACCTCAACAAATTTATTCACCATGTCGGAGAAGACGGAGAGCATGCAACGTTGGAAAGTGGTCGGAGCATTGCACAATCCAAAGGGCATCCTCCGGTACGCAAAGTGCCAAAAGGACATGTGAAGGTGGTCTTCTCTTGGTCCTCGGGAGCTATAGGAATCTGGTAGAAACCTGAAAAACCATCCAAGAAACAATAGAACTCTTGCCCAGCTAGGCGGTTAAGCATATCATCAATAAATGGTAAAGAAAAATGATCTTTCTTTGTGGCAGAATTCAATTTCCTATAATCGATGCACATACGCCACCCCGTTGTTTTCCTAACGGGTACTAATTCCCATTTATCATTTGCTTCGACCGTGATACCCGACTTCTTAGGGACTACATGGACGGGGCTAACCCATTTGCTATCGGGAGCTGGGTAAATCATCTTAGCATCTAGGAGTTTAAGCACCTCTTTCTTCACAACTTCTTGCATAGCTGGGTTTAGCCTACGTTGTGGTTACCTAACAGGTTTCGCATCTTCCTCTAAGGCTATTTTGTGGGTACATTGCACCGGGCTTATACCCTTGATGTCACCTATGCTCCATCCTATGGCTCCGGTGTTTCTTTTCAACACCTCCACTAACTTAGCCTCTTCCTCCTTACCAAGCTTAGAAGATATGATTACAGGTTTAGACTCATTCTCTCCTAGGAAGACATATTTCAAATGGCTTGGTAATGGTTTAAGCTCAAGGGTTGGTTCACTAGGTGGAGGGGTCACTCCTTCATCTTCATCTATTCCTAGAGACTCTTCTACTTCTTCTCCTAGAGGGATTTCGGGTGCATTATCTAGGAGGGCTGTCATAGCTAACACTTCTTCGGTGACAAATCCCTCTTCAAGGTTCATAGTAAGAGCGGCTTCTAAAGGGTCGCTAACTGGATGAGCAGAATAAGTATCACAAGAGACAGATTCATAACAATCAACAAATTTAAGTTCTTCAACCATAGCTTCCTCAGAGTCAGGTTCACATACCTGTTTGTATTGCTCGATCTGAACTTTGTCTCCGAGTACCTCCATGGTAATCTTTTTCCCTCGAAGCTCCAAACATGTGTTGGTGGTAGCCATGAAGGGTCTGCCCAAAAGCACAATATGCTCCTTTCTCGAACTTGTACCCTCGTCTGCTGTTTCCATCACCACAAAGTCGGTTGGCACAATGATTCTATCCACCTTCACTGGAATATCCTCGACTATCCCCAGTGGGCGTTTCACACTTCGATCAGCCATTTGAACGACCATGCTAGTGGGTTGAATTTTTCCCAACCCCAACACCTTGTAGATGGAGTATGGCATTAGATTAATGCTAGCCCCCAAATCAAGCATTGCTTTTGTGGATCGGCCGTTTCCCATGGTGATACTAATTATGAAACTCACGGGACCCTTTTGCTTCAAAGGTAACTCATGCACCGAGTTAACCATTTCAAGTTCAGCCACATCCCCTTTCTTGAAAATCTTCTTATTACTCCTCACTTCTTTGAAAATTTCGTGTAAGCGGGAATATTTTGAATCAATTCCAGAAGGGGAACGTTCACCTCTAATTTTGATAGGATCCCATATATAGGTGAGTCTCGGATGTCCTTCTTAGCTTCCTTTATCCTTCCGGGAAAGGGAAGATGGGGTTTAGGGGATCACTCTCCTTGACATGGTTGTAATCGATCCTCCTCCAATACTTCATTGTAGCCAAACGGGAGTGTTCCTCTCCCTTTGTGGCATGGTTCCTACAAACAGCAATTAGTACCTCGTATGACACAAAACAAATTTATGCACATGCAAATGTAAGAGTGAAATTCACGAGTGATAATCAACAATCGAACTCCTCAAAATCCTCCATGTCTAATCTAGCTACCAATCATGCAACACACCAAAATAACTTTGACATGTACATATCACATTATGCCCGTGCTAGACAACCAATAGCCTTAAATCATAAGGCTCAATTCATACCATAGTAGCTAAAATTCTATCATCATAAATCCTCAAACTCATCAATCATGCATTCTACTATCATGTCCATCATTATTACATCAGTAAACACAATCATATATACGGAATGGAAGGAAAAGAAACATTGCATACCAAGATATAGACATCTAGTGGCAAAATTCTCAAACCAACAAACCAAGCATAATTGAACATGCAATTGATAGTGAATAACGTTTCTAATCACACAAACATCCAACCCATACATCATACAAGCCTAATTGAAGCATAAATCAAAAAACCCCCAAATTTGAAAAATTAGGGTTCATGTGAAGATACCTCAGATCTGGAAAACGAATGCACTAGAGTGAAAGTTGTTTGGATGAAAAGAAAGAGCACGTAATGGGCTTCGATTGAAGCTAAAGAACACAAAATTTGATGGAAGATTGAAGGTTTTGTGAAAGTTTGAAGAATTTTCGATTTTTTCGGATTTTGGGACTAAGAAAGTGAAGGAGAGGAGAAAAATGAGGAGAAAGGGTGGTTTCCCCATTTTTTAACTCCGCAGGTGTCGCGGGGCGAGTCGCCCCACATGCCACGGGTTTTTTTTTTTTTTTTTGAAAGATAAATAAATATGAATAGAAAAACTATAAGATACAATGCTACCGAAGGTTGTCAATCTCCGAAGAATCGCGATCTCACAAGCTCCAAAACGATAAGAAAAAGTGTCTCCTATGCTAAGAATCCCCAGAACCCGCTCTCGAGAATTCCTACCTAAAACTAATGAGAAAGGTGAGAGAAAAGTTCTGAGAAAGTATGAAAAACGGAGAAAACTGAGCAACTATATATAGGGCTTCGGCAGGTGTGGGGTGAGTCGCCCCACACACCGGGCGAATCGCCTGGTGTGGGGCGAACCGCCCCACGTCCCGGGCGAATCGCCCGGGACCTCCAGCCGGCCTTTGACGCGTTTTCGACGCGTTTTTGGGTTTCTTTTCCTTTTCGGACTCGGTTTTTGCCTTCTAGTGACCTTTTAGCCTTCAGACTCGACCCCTAGACTTCAAATCCTATCCGGAATCTTCTAGATACTCCAAAAATGTCTTCGGAACAGCAATTCCTCGTCCACATCAATATAATTGCCCGGAAAACCTCGTTTTTCACCCAAAACCTGTAAAATACAAACTAAAGGGAAACATGACACTATTTTAATAAAATGCACTAAAATATAGCTAAATTAACATAGAGGATAGCTAAATTGGTGAAAAAAGACTCGAATGAAAGTGTAAAATACACGTTCATCAAACTCCCTAAACCGAACCTTTGTTTGTCCTCAAGCAACTAAGCTAGACTCTAATGCAAAAAACAATGCAACACAAAAAATGGAGTCTCATGCCAAATGAAATGAACTAATCTATTAAATCTATCAAAAAACATATGAACAAAAACCATACAAATCATAACGTAAATATAGGTTGAAGAATGCCTCGATTGACTCATACACATTCACATAAGCACTTATGTCAAGACAAGATAGTCTCTCGTAACATTCTCTACCTGGACCTAGTCAGTGACGACGTAATGAAACATGTTAAAATACAAATGATTGTCTCGTGCCTATGAAACTGAGGACTTACTGCTGTTCACCAAGTTAAGACGTTTCCTCAAAGAGGTCGAACCAATACTGGCTCTCATCAAACGAAGGAGGGTTCCCTAAAAAAGATAACACTCCCCTATTCTACCCATCTCTCAAGCAAAGCCTTAAGCTATTCACCACTTCCTGAATGGCAGGTCGAGGGTGGTCTGGAACGGATGACACTCAAACAAAACGAAAGATAGAAAATTACAACACGATTACGAACATTACAAAAATTGAAAAATGAGACAACACTTTGCTAAACTTCTTTTTTGGACCCTTCTTTGCTTTTTAGGGGTCTTTTCTTTTTTTTCTTCTCTTTTTTTTCTTTTCCAGCTTTTTTCCTTCTTTTTTTTCAGGAATTTTTTCTTTCTTTTTTTTCGATATTTTTAGCCAGTAGTAGCACAACGAAAAAGAAATTAAAATGACACACAAACGACCTCCCCAAACCTATTCGAAAGAATAGGTTGGAGTATAAACTTTTACGAAAGAAAAAAGAATATAAACTCACAACACACACTCAAAATCGAAAAAACAAGTCTAATCATAGCGTAACCCCCTCCCCAAACCTATTCGAAAGAATAGGTTGCAAACAAAGGATCACACAATCTCACACTACCTCCTTCCTAGGCATTTAGCAATCTCAAAGCAAGGTGAAGACTTGTTGCCTCTTAGGTACATAATTACTCGGAAAAACAACCATAAGATCCTAACATGCATCATCCTATTATAAAGGCCTTCGTGAACCGCAGTAGAGAAAACACCACTGAGTGATGTCGAGACTACCAAGCTTAACTAAGTGCAATACATAATTGTGACAAGCCAAGCGAGAAAAACCTCAAACAAATTCATAGAGATGAAGCATATGATTAATGTCATAATTAGTTAATCTACCCAATTAAAAAGTTCAAAAAATTTGGCAATAAACTCCACATAAAACATGCAAGACTATCCTAGGATGAATGTAGTGTATGCAACTAGATACTAAGAAAGCGGTAAACGTGCAAATGCAAATGCAAACGGAGAATCATGCAAGGTATTGTACTCATCCTATCAATGCCAAGCTCCAAAATAACAACACTAGTTCACTTGAATCTCATCCCCCCTAATGAATTTAAAGCTAGTCCCTAGCAGTAAGAAAATGAGGAAATAAGATGTGATACTAGATGTTACCGCGTGGTTTGGCCTCGGTCGGCTGAGTACGCTAGATGTAAGGTATTGAGATTGCTCGAAGGCCCTTATTGGTGATCATCGGAGCTCGTGGTGGTGGTGGTAGTTCCACTAATAGACCGGATAGGACCAACTCCTCCATCAGTGTTCATGGCATCCTCATTGTCCCTATTGTCTTCATTGTCACTACTGTCACCACTATCATCACTAGTAGAGTTGCATTGTCGAAGAGAATCCTCAAGATTAGCCGCTGCAGTTACGGGATCTTCCATCCGGTATCTCTCTAATAGCCTGTGAACTGTTGAAGGGGAAAGAGTTGTGCTCTTAGAGTCTCCCTCTCCAACGTTTTACACCCCTTGGAAGTTACAGTAGCATGCTCCGATACTCAAAGGTCTTCTTTCATTTTTTCCAATGTCGACCACATTCTCTACGGTTGATGCTCCGGATGTCTATATGGTGCTCCCTTTAGAGGCAGTCGAGGGGCACCCCAAAGAGGGGCTGGGTGTCCATGTCATTATGTTTGGAATCAAGTTAGCGATTCGGAACTTTGTCACCACTGTCGACTCAAGACTGAATCCGTTGTGGTGAGGCCGCCCCGGTACCTTCCTATTCACTCGAACTTTGCATTCCTTGTGACAGATTGCTGTCGTAATATTGGTTTCAGTCCCTTCGGTGGTACGTGAATAGACATACGAGTGCTCACTCCTGGTGGATTCTCGTTCCTCCTTATGGATAAACCGCGACGTTGTTGCAAAAGCCCATGGCTTGAACGCACCTCTAACGAGATCACTCTCCTTGACATGGTTGTAATCGATCCTCCTCCAATACTTCATTGTAGCCAAACGGGAGTGTTCCTTTCCCTTTGTGGCATGGTTCCTACAAACAGCAATTAGTACCTCGTATGACACAGAACAAATTTATGCACATGCAAATGTAAGAGTGAAATTCACGAGTGATAATCAACAATCGAACTCCTCAAAATCCTCCATGTCTAATCTAGCTACCAATCATGCAACATACCAAAATAACTTTGACATGTACATATCACATTATGCCTGTGCTAGACAACCAATAGCCTTAAATCATAAGGCTCAATTCATACCATAGTAGCTAAAATTCTATCATCATAAATCCTCAAACTCATCAATCATGCATTCTACGATCATGTCCATCATTATTACATCAGTAAACACAATCATATATACGGAATGGAAGGAAAAGAAACATTGCATACCAAGATATAGACATCTAGTGGCAAAATTCTCAAACCAACAAACCAAGCATAATTGAACATGCAATTGATAGTGAATAACGTTTCTAACCACACAAACATCCAACCCATACATCATACAAGCCTAATTGAAGCATAAATCAGAAAACCCCCAAATTCAAAAAATTAGGGTTCATGTGAAGATACCTCAGATCTGGAAAACGAATGCACTAGAGTGAAAGTTGTTTGGATGAAAAGAAAGAGCACGTAATGGGCTTCGATTGAAGCTAAAGAACACAAAATTTGATGGAAGATTGAATATTTTGTGAAAGTTTGAAGAATTTTCGATTTTTTCGGATTTTGGGAGTAAGAAAGTGAAGAAGAGGAGAAAAATGAGGAGAAAGGAGGGGGGGGGTTTCCCATTCTTTAACTCTGCAGGTGTCGCGGGGCGAGTCGCCCCGTGCGGGGCGAATAGCCCCACATGCCACGGGTTTTTTTTTTTTTTTTTTGAAAGATAAATAAATATGAATAGAAAAACTATAAGATACAATGTTACCGAAGGTTGTCAATCTCCGATGAATCGCGATCTCACAAGCTTCAAAACGATAAGAAAAAGTGTCTCCTATGCTAAGAATCCCCAGAACAGGCTCTCGAGAATTCCTACCTAACACTAATGAGAAAGGTGAGAGAAAAGGTCTGAGAAAGTATGAAAAACGGAGAAAACTGAGCAACTATATATAGGGCTTCGGCAGGTGTGGGGCGAGTCGCCCCACACACCGGGCGAATCGGTTTTTGCCTTCTAGTGACCTTTTAGCCTTCAGACTCGACCCTTAGACTTCAAATCCTATCCGGAATCTTCTAGATACTCCAAAAATGCCTTCGGAACAGCAATTCCTCGTCCACTTCAATATAATTGCCCGGAAAACCTCGTTTTTCACCCACTACTAAAAAAATGTCCTAATTAGACACTTTTTATAGTGACACAACAAAATCATTGTCACCATAGCTAATCTAATACAACCTGATGATGTCGTTTTTCACCAATTAAATTTGTTTTAAAAGCCTAAGAACACTTATCACTACACAAACTAGAGTGCAATGGCAAGTTGTCCCCGAGTGTCGTTCTCTCGGGACCTAACGTGGCTTTGCTTGAGGTTTTTGCAAGTAATTTCAGTCAACGAGTTCAAATGTTGATAGAATCGTTTCCTTTGAACAATAGCAACGAGAAATCAGATTGTTGTAATCAAGTTTGGAAAACGGTTGGTGGTAGAAATCAAATACACATGCATGGGTTACGTATATGCTCACAAGTTCAGTGCGTAGAACCTTCGATCAAGTCTGCTAAGCAACTCGTCTAGGCAAATTTAAGACACACATCATGAAAGATCACTATCAATACTTTAGAGGTGCTTGTCACCAACACCATTTATCTAGCATGCTGCAAATCTCTAACATACAATCCTATAGCTTTCATTGACCAAGAGTTTGTCACTATACTCAATTCGAATATATTTTATAGGCAACTAAGAATCATATGAAGGGATTTGCAGCAAGATTGAATCACAATCTCATGTAAGCATATACATAACCCATAACATGCATATTCTACATTCTACCACCAACACAAAAGATTTAGCTACTCATATTCATCAACATAGACATCAATTCATATGAATAATAATCAGAATACATCATATCAAACTACAAGACAAGAGAGTGATACAAGTTACCACCAAAGCTGTCACTAATCGGTGGAAATCAAAGAAAACCTCTCCGTAGATGATTACAAAGGATGAATCCCAATCAAAACCTTGAATCCCAAGCTAAAATACAAAGTACTCTGAATATTCTCTGAGTTTTGGGGCTTAGGAGATCTCCAAACCAAGTTACAATTCAAAAGATATTCAAAAAATGATCAAAGATCAGATCTAAGAAGGAAAATCCGAAAACGTAACCGCTGCCAAGCGGACCGCTTGGAGAAGCCAAGCGGAGCGCTTGGCAAGCGAAGCGCTTCGGGCACTCCAAGCGCTTCGCTTGGCTTCTGTGCCAAAGCTCCTGGAAATTGAAGCGGAGCGCTTCACTATTCCAGGCGCTTAGCTTGGCGCCTGGGCAGATTTTTGTCTTCAAACTCAATCTTTTTGCCCTCGCATGGCCCTCGGGTGCCTTGGACTCATCCTTCTCGATGCTTATTGATACTCAAACACTTACGAACAAACCACGGAGATTGGGGAACTTCAACGGGGCCATCTTTTCCATAAAAAAGGCTCGTTTTTAGCTCCAAAAACGCCGTTTCGTACCTAAGTGCCTGAAAATGCAGAAAACACAAAACGTGACACTATTCTACAAAACTAACCAAAAAAACAAGGCTAGAAGATAGCAAAAGAAGGTAAAAAAGACAAGATGAACGCGTCAAAAATACGTTCATCACAACCCCTAAGCTAATATAACCCCTTTCTAATCTAATATAACCCCTAAAGCTAATATAACCCTTAAATAATTTTTTAGTTGGATAACTCACTTTCCCCGACAATTGACAACACAGTAGACGGGAAATCAACAGGTAAGTTCTTTCTCATCTGTAATTTTGTTTCTCGATCAATCGATCGATGATTCTGTTTCTCAAGCGATCGATTTCTGATTTTTTTTTTCAATCTATGTATCTCTGATTCTTCTTCACGGCTGCACTCGAGGAATCCCCAAACAGGAGTTCTTTGAAGTCTGCCCAGATTCAACTACCCGGGTAGTTTTTCCTCTTTCCTGGAGTTTAAGTTTCAATTTGATTGGTTTCATATTTAAAATGCGATTAATTGTTTTATCTCTTGTTTTTGTTTCTTCACAGCTGCACTAGAGCAATACCTAGAAACGGGTAGTTCTTTCTTCTGACTGGAATTCGAATTCTACCCAGAATATCGACTTAGTCAGGTAATTCTGCATTCTTTTCTGCAATTCCAGTTGGAATTTTGTTTGTTTTGGTTATTTACTTAAGTTTGTACTGACTTGTGTTTCCTATTTAAATAGTTATTCACTATTGGTTTGTTTCTTGCTGATTATGGAATATTTTCTGTAGTTACGTTGAAAAGTTAAGAGTTTGCAATAGAAATCAATTTGTATGTGAAAATTTGAGGTCTTTATAATACTTTTGTAGGGATGGAAACCAAGTTGTGTGTTTGTTATGTCTCTTTTCATTTTCTTACATTTATGACTTAGTAATCCTCTTGTTTATTACTTATATTCTCAAATGATATACCTTAAACAATTAATGTCACATGACAACTTGTTCGACCTGTTGTTGGATAAATATTAATCTGAAATTGAAAACATTACTGAACTATAATTGCTTGCATATTTAACTCCATGATTCTAGGATCCTCCAGTGCACGGTCCTAGGGAGTAATTTAATCATTTTATTACCAAATTAATTAGGAGATGGTATTGGGTGTTGCACAAGGCCAACCATCACATGGTGTTTCACTTTTTCCTGTAGTGAAAAGGGTAGAAGTGAATGGCATAAATCTTTGACTTAGGTAACACTTAAATTGTATTGTCTATGCTTTTTAAGTTGTAGAAAAGAGCCAACTGGTATACCTTAACTTACAGTATTTTGCTCAAATCTTTGCTATTTAGTATTAACTGCACTAGTGGCCATATGCCTGTAGTAAATTACTCCTAGTTGTTTGATCACCTGTCTAAGATGTAATGGTTTTTTTACCATTTATGCCTCTTTGGTGTCTGCAGATTTGTTTGCACTTGCACCTACATGTGAAGATAATAAGCATCCGCTTTCAAGTAGCCTTGGTACTGAATGCGTATGTCTTAAGCATGCATGCAAATTTATGATTTACTTTCATTGGGTAGAGAGAAAGGTGAAATGCATCGTCGTTTCAATAACTTGTAATATATAATTTTTGCAATCACTAGGTAGAACTAATTATTTGGAAATTCATTTTCTAGCTGTAACCTGTTGAAGTTTGTAATTAACTTTTATCCTGGATAGGGTTTTGAGGTTCTAAAATGTGCAATTTCATTTGCTGGAAGGTTATCCGAAAAACATCCGGCACATGTTCTTCCCGCACTACGTCGCCATCTAAATCAGTTGTTAACACATTTAAAACATAGGTATTGTCGAAATACCTCATTGTACTAGGTTGGTGGTTGACCTAGCTTTGGATGTTCTTCCGCTTCTAATTATTTTGTGCTTTTTACATTTACGTTTATTGAAAGAGCTATGTTTGTTAGCAGTGTGGATGGTAAATACAGAGAAGAAAGTACGAAATTGTTGGGTTACTCGATCCGCAATTGCGAGAGTTAATTCTTCCATATATTGCTCCAATACACAAGGTTCAGTATCTAAAAACCTTTTCGCTTCAGATTTTCATTTCTAATATTGTGTCGTGTGGCTAGCTAGCTGATAGCATTTTCAGCCATTAAAGAAGATATTGCAATGTAATCATGTGTGCTTTTTATCACTATATGGCTTACAAATTTCTGTTCCAGCATCATGTGTCCTTGTATGCTCTCAATCCATGCTTACTTCCAGCTCTAATAATGCAACCTCTTAAACAATCTAGAAGGGTGAAATTTGTGTGTGAATCTGATTCACCCGAAGCGAATTAGAATTGACGGAATATATCATTGTAAATTTCCAGAAGTCTAGTTTTTTAGGAATAAACGAATTTTAATTTTTGGAATTCGTTTGCCTTGATTTATGGTCGAATAACTGAAAGCTGGTAAGCTAGTCACGCCATTTCACCAGGGTAAACTTCATGCATAAATCTGACTTTACTCCATACATATTATGCAACATGCAATATATCATGGACAACCCCCAATATTATGTTTTTAAGGAAGAAAGAATTTTAATTTTTGGATTTGTTTGCATTGTGTTATGTTCGATTTAATGAAAGGTGGCATACCAATCACGCTATTGCACCATGGTGAACTTTATGCTTAAAACTTAGTGTACTTGAGATATATTAGGCATATTTAATATACCACTAGACAGAATAATATTTGGAACTTTTTGCATTGAGTCAAACAACATTTACTTCTCGATCAAAAAACAGAGAAGGCATAGTTTGAACAATATCCCATCCTGTTTGTCATGGTTTTTTTTTTCTTTTTGTTTTGCTGGTTTTACATGTATATGATTTTACTGAATTACATTCTCTTGCTAAAGTTATTGACACCTAATAATTTGTATTCTTTTTTCAGAATTTGACTTTTTGTGTTCCAGGAGTAATTTGTTTATTTTCTAAAACTTGATTGTTTTACCACGTATTTTTAAGATAAAATCCCTCTCAGGCTCGTACTTGGAATGTTGTCACCTCTCTATTTCATATAATTGTGGTTGTTTAGTTTATTAGTTATATATAACGATATTCTTGAATGGCTTGCCCTACATTTTGGCTTTCAGGTAGAACTTGCACATGTGCTTATATGACACCAGATCTTTAAATGTTGTAGAAGTAGATAGTACTTTGTAGATGTGCTTATCGATAGAGTCTAGCCAAAACAAACTTTGTTCCTGAAGTTGCAAATGGGTTTCGAATTCTGGGTTTTGTTGATATTGTTTGTCAATTGTTAGGGGCAAAATTTTCAAGTCATTGTATGTCAGCTCTGATAGAGCCAAGTGTTTTTACCTCTGGACACTTTCTCTGAGATCGAAACAATGCCATTGCACTTTAACTGTGTTCTGAAATGATGATTGCCATGCGCTACAACTAATTATCATGTATTTACCGATGTTTTATTAGTCGCTAAGGACACTCTGATTTTCTATTTTCTAACTATGTTATTCAGCTCAGTCATACCTAAACCTTTTGGAGTCTCTTGGTAAAGTGAATATGGATACTTTGCAGAAGATTGAGAGGTTCCTGCACCAACCGAGAATTCAAAAAATCATAACAAGGAGGTTCTGTTCCGCTAAAAAGTGGAACATCATTGGAGGATTTTGTTTATATATTCTGGAATATCTCCTGTTATGTTCAGCAACTTAGCGGGATGAAAAGTAAGGTGCATCTTCAGGACTATAGTTCGTGTTTCTAGTTGAAAAGAGTTCTTCTCTCGTGCTTTTTTGGCAAAGGAAGGAACTTGTATCTGCTTCGCCTTGGAGATTGTAGTATTATCATTATAATACATCGTTTCTCTTCTACATGTTAGGATGATTGGATCCAAACTTTGATAGTTGATGGAAATTGTTAGAATCCAAACTTAGATAGTTGTTTGGTAGATTCTTGAGAAGCTCAAAGTTGTATTGATATTTGATATTCGGTTAATATATAGTACTAAAGTTGTTTTTGCATTTGTTTTATGGTTTAAAATGGTTATTAGGATCTAATCATGATATTGGTATGCATTTTTATTATGCAATAGGATGTTACTATAAAAACTTGTAAAGACTCAACTTGATGTCATTACATTCACCTATAATGACTCTTGCCGAGGTAGTTAATTTAGTTAGTTACTCCCAGCAGACTCAAAAAATGTCACCTAACATAGCTATTGTGACATTTATAGGGTTACAATATGTCTGTATGTGTACGCATAATGGCGTCATCATAGAATTCTATAGTGACCCCCTTAGCTATTGAAACCCCTTTATAGGTGACACTTAGCAAAAGTGTCACAATAGCAGAAAGTGTCACCACATGACCTTTTAGTGACTTTTTTCGTGTGTCACCAAATCCATTTTTTCTAGTAGTGACCCAAAACCTGTAAAATACAAACTAAAGGGAAACATGACACTATTCTAATAAAATGCACTAAAATATAGCTAAATTAACATAGAGGATAGCTAAATTGGTGAAAAAAGACTCGAATGAAAGTGTAAAATACACGTTCATCAAACTCCCCAAACCGAACCTTTGCTTGTCCTCAAGCAACTAAGCTAGACTCTAATGCAAAAAACAATGTAACACAAAAAATGGAGTCTCATGCCAAATGAAATGAACTAATCTATTGAATCTATCAAAAAACATATGAACAAAAACCATACAAATCATAACATAAATATAGGTTGAAGAATGCCTCGATTGACTCATACACATTCACATAAGCACTTATGTCAAGACAAGATAGTCTCTCGTAACATTCTCTACTTGGACCTAGTCAGTGACGACGTAATGAAACATGTTAAAATACGAATGTTTATCCCGTGCCTATGAAACTGAGGACTTACTGCTGTTCACCAAGTTAAGACTTTTCCTCAAAGAGGTCGAACCAATACTGGCTCTCATCAAACGAAGGAGGGTTCCCTAAAAAAGATAACACTCCCCTATTCTACCCATCTCCCAAGCAAAGCCTTAAGCTATTCACCACTTCCTGAATGGCAGGTCGAGGGTGGTCTAGAACGGATGACACTCAAACAAAACGAAAGATAGAAAATTACAACACGATTACGAACATTACAAAAATTGAAAAATGAGACAACACTTTGCTAAACTTCTTTTTGGACCCTTCTTTGCTTTTCTAGGGTCTTTTCTTTTTTTTCTTCTCTTTTTTTTCTTTTCCAGCTTTTTTCCTTCTTTTTTTTCTGGAATTTTTTCTTTCTTTTTTTTTCGATTTTTTTAGCCAGTAGTAGCACAACGAAAAAGAAATTAAAATGACACACAAACGACCTCCCCAAACCTATTCGAAAGAATAGGTTGGAGTATAAACTTTTACGAAAGAAAAAAGGAAAATAAACTCACAACACACACTCAAAATCGAAAAAACAAGTCTAATCATAGCGTAACCCCCTCCCCAAACCTATTCGAAAGAATAGGTTGCAAACAAAGGATCACACAATCTCACACTACCTCCTTCCTAGGCATTTAGCAATCTCAAAGCAAGGTGAAGACTTGTTGCCTCTTAGGTACATAATTACTCGGAAAAACAACCATAAGATCCTAACATGCATCATCCTATTATAAAGGCCTTCGTGAACCGCAGTAGAGAAAATACCACTAAGTGATGTCGAGACTACAAAGCTTAACTAAGTGCAATACATAATTGTGACAAGCCAAACGAGAAAAACCACAAACAAATTCATAGAGATGAAGCATATGATTAATGTCATAATTAGTTAATCTACCCAATAAAAAAGTTCAAAAAATTTGGCAATAAACTCCACATAAAACATGCAAGACTATCCTAGGATGAATGTAGTGTATGCAACTAGATACTAAGAAAGAGGTAAACGTGCAAATGCAAATGCAAACGGAGAATCATGCAAGGTATTGTACTCATCCTATCAATGCCAAGCTCCAAACTAACAACACTAGTTCACTTGAATCTCACCCCCCCCTAATGAATTTAAAGCTAGTCCCTAGCAGTAAGAAAATGAGGAAATAAGATGTGATACTAGATGTTACCGCGTGGTTTGGCCTCGGTCGGCTGAGTACGCTAGATGTAAGGTATTGAGATTGCTCGAGGGCCCTTATTGGTGATCATCGGAGCTCGTGGTGGTGGTGGTAGTTCCACTAATAGACCGGATAGGACCAACTCCTCCATCAGTGTTCATGGCATCCTCATTGTCCCTATTGTCTTCATTGTCACTACTGTACACCACCATCATCACAAGTAGAGTTGCATTGTCGAAGAGAATCCTCAAGATTAGCCGCTGCAGTTACGGGATCTTCCATCCGGTATCTCTCTAATAGCCCGTGAACTCTTGAAGGGGAAAGAGTTGTGCTCTTAGAGTCTCCCTCTCCAACGTTTTACATCCCGTGGAAGTTACAGTAGCATGCTCCGATACTCAGAGGTCTTCTTTCATTTTTTCCAATGTCGACCACATTCTCTACGGTTGATGCTCCGGATGTCTATATGGTGCTCCCTTTAGAGGCAGTCGAGGGGTACCCCAAAGAGGGGTTGGGTGTCCATGTCATTATGTTTTGGAATCAAGTTAGCGATTCGGAACTTTGTCACCACTGTCAACTCAAGACTGACTCCGTTGTGGTGAGGCCGCCCCGGTACCTTCCTATTCACTCGAACTTTGCAGTCCTTGTGACAGATTGCTGTCGTAATATTGGTTTCAGTCCCTTCGGTGGTACGTGAATAGACATACGAGTGCTCACTCCTGGTGGATTCTCGTTCCTCCTTATGGATAAACCGCGACGTTGTTGCAAACGCCCATGGCTTGAACGCACCTCTAACGAGATCACTCTCCTTGACATGGTTGTAATCGATCTTCCTCCAATACTTCATTGTAGCCAAACGGGAGTGTTCCTCTCCCTTTGTGGCATGGTTCCTACAAACAGCAATTAGTACCTTGTATGACACAAAACAGATTTATGCACATAAAATGTAAGAGTGAAATTCACGAGTGATAATCAACAATCGAACCCCTCAAAATCCTCCATGTGTAATCTAGCTACCAATCATGCAACACACCAAAATAACATTGACATGTACATATCATATTATGCCCGTGCTAGACAACCAATAGCCTTAAATCATAAGGCTCAATTCATACCATAGTAGCTAAAATTCTATCATCATAAATCCTCAAACTCATCAATCATGCATTCTACCATCATGTCCATCATTATTACATCAGTAAAAACAATCATATATACGCAATGGAAGGAAAAGTAACATTGCATACCAAGATATAGACATCTAGTGGCAAAATTCTCAAACCAACAAACCAAGCATAATTGAACATGCAATTGATAGTGAATAACGTTTCTAATCACACAAACATCCAACCCATACATCATACAAGCCTAATTGAAGCATAAATCAGAAAACCCCCAAATTCGAAAAATTAGGGTTCATGTGAAGATACCTCAGATCTGGAAAACGAATGCACTAGGGTGAAAGTTGTTTGGATGAAAAGAAAGAGCACGTAATGGGCTTCGATTGAAGCTAAAGAACACAAAATTTGATGGAAGATTGAAGTTTTGTGAAAGTTAGAAGAATTTTTGATTTTTTCAGATTTTGGGAGTAAGAAAGTGAAGAAGAGGAGAAAAATGAGGAGAAAGGGGGGTTTTCCCGTTTTTTAACACTGTAGGTGCCGCGGGGCGCGTCGCCCCGTGTGTCGGGCGATTCGCCCCGTGTGTCGGGCGATTCCCCCCGTGGCGATACCGTCCTCCGAGCTTGTTGCCAACTTGGAGTTGCAAAAGCTAACAGGGCCAAACTACGTGGATTGGATCCATGAGGTACGAAAGGTGCTATGGTACAATGAGGTTGAGTACGTCTTGGACGAACCTATCCCTCCACCTCCCACTGAATTCACTACGGCAACCTATGATTGCTATTATGAATTGGAAGTGGAAAGGGCCGAGTTTGTAAAGAACTTGTTGCTGAATGCTATGTCTGACAATATGGTTGGACCATGTCGAGACAAGGAACCATATGAGATTGTAAAATATCTCTCCTCGTTCTTGGATGCTCCAAGGATGTGTGAAGGGTTCGAAGCTATCAAGATCATGCTTATCAAAAGGCTTGGGACAGAAGAGCTGTCGCCTGAACAAGTTAAGTCATTGATTGACTTTCTCTTACAACTTGTTGGATATGGCTTAGAGCTAGAAGCTAAGGCTTCCATTATCTTGATCGTGCAAAGATTGTTGAAATCTATTCACAACCCCAATGTTGGGGTAGCAACAGAGTTGATTGCTGAGAGACCCATTGCCAACAGATTTCCAAGGGTCAATCGTAGACCCAAAAGGAAGAGGGGTGGCAAGAATGGGCGCTATCGTAAGATGTCCGAATTTCGACTTAGGATCGAGATTTGTCTCTATTGCAAGCTCAAGGGCCACTGGAAGAAATATTGCCCTAAGCTTAGGGCAGATCAGCCAAGAAGTCATCAGCTTCTGGCTCAGGTATGTTTGTTATTGAAATGAACATGACTACTTTTGACTCCAATGGTTGGGTATTAGATACAGCCTGTGGCTCACACATTTGTACTAATGTGCAGGGGCTAATTGATCACAGGCTAGTCAAGCAAGGTGAAATCGACTTGCATGTTGGGAACGGCAATCCAGTTGAAGCCCAACGCGTTGGACGCAGCAAGATAGATTTACCTTCGGGACAATGTTTAGAACTTGATAATGCTTATTTTGTTCCATCCATTGTCAGAAATATTATTTCCATTCCATTGTTAGACAATATGGGTTTTTCCTTTCGATTTGCGAATAATACTTGTTATTTTTCATTAAATGATCAGTATTATGGAAAAGCTCGCTTGGTGAATGGTTTATATATTTTGCAAAGTAGTCTACCTTTATTTCAAATACATAACAAACAACCGTCTTCAAGTAAGAGGAATAATCCATCTTATCTATGGCATTGTCGGCTAGGCCATATCAATGAAACACGGATTCAAAGACTAAGGAAGTTGGACTACTTAGAACCATTTGATTTCGAATCATATGGTACATGTGAGTCTTGTGTTAAGGGTAAGATGACGAACAAACCTTTTGTTGGACAAGGTGTTCGTGCCACTCGCTGCTTAGAGCTCATACATACCGATGTATGTGGACCGTTTAAAGTCCATGCGCGTGGGGGTTATCCTTACTTCGTTACCTTTACTGACGATTTCTCAAGGTATGGATATATTTATCTTATGAAGAATAAATCCGAGACCTTTGGGAAATTCAAGGAGTTTAGGAATGAGGTCGAGAATGAATTGAACCTAAGGATAGTCACTCTTCGATCAGATCGAGGAGGTGAACACCTTAGTGAAGACTTTATCGATTACTTGAAGGAAAATGGGATTCAATCGCAATGGACTCCTCCTGGAACACCACAGTTAAACGGTGTGTCTGAGAGGAGGAATCGAACCCTGTTAGACATGGTAAGATCAATGATTGGATTCTCGACTCTTCCAAAGTATCTGTGGGGATATGCACTACAAACTGCAATCTACATTTTGAACCGTGTACCATCTAAATCAGTGGAGAAAACTCCTTATGAGTTATGGAAGGGAAAGAAGCCTTCACTAGGCTATCTTAGACCTTGGGGCTGTCCTGCGATAGTCAACCTGATGCTCACTGATAAGTTAGATGCCAAGGGTGTCAAAGTATATTTCATAGGCTATCCTCGTCAGACGAGAGGCTATGAATTCTATCATGCTGAAGATCACAAGGTGATCGTGTCTAGAAACGTGAAGTTTTTAGAAGCTGAATACCTCGAAGAAGAGAGGTTAGATGATATGATAGAACTTGAAGAAATTCAAGACTTTGACACGCGCGAACATGAGGTCTCTAAATCTTCTGATTTGGACTCAAGTTCTGTGGGAGCTTTCGAAGCAGACAAGGGTGATGATATGACACTTGCTAGGCATGTCACAGTCAGTGGGAGTCCTGTGATTAGATCAACAGTTGAAACCACACCAAAAGAACCCGTTGTCAACCAACCTGTGCAACAAGTTGCATAAGAGCAGCCTCCCGCAAGGGAACAGGGTCGCGCCCAACGACCAACTGCATCAGTACCCACTGATAATGTTCGTGTTACACGAATCCAGAAAAGAAAAGCACCAGAACAAGTCGAGCTCCGTAGGTCGAAGAGGATCCTTAGAGGACCTCAGAAGAAAAGCCTTATGATAGAAGACATCAGTGAACTTGATGTCGGTTTATCAGATCGGGAAGATCCCGAGACCTACAAAGAGGCAATAATTGATATTGACTCAGACAAATGGCAAGAGGCCATGGAATTAGAAATGGATTCAATGTACCAGAACCAAGTTTGGAACTTGGTAGACTTTCCCCAAGGGGTTAGACCAATTGGGTGCAAATGGGTCTTTAAACGAAAGACAGATGCCGATGGCAAGGTACAAACGCACAAAGCTAGGCTTGTGGTGAAAGGCTACACGCAAAGGTATGGCATCGATTACGATGAAACCTTTTCACCGGTAGCAAAATTGAAGTCCATTCGAATTCCACTTGCGATAGCTGCCTACTATGATTATGAAATCTGGCAAATGGATGTAAAGACTGCCTTCCTCAATGGCAACCTTGAGGAAGAGGTCTATATGGTACATCCGGAAGGTTTTATTAGTAAAACCAGGCCAACTGCTGTATGCAAATTATAAAGATCCATCTATGGGCTAAAGAAAGCGTCAAGGAGCTGGAATATCCGCTTTGATGAAGCTGTAAAATCGTTTGACTTCATCAGAAGCAAGGAAGATCCCTGTGTCTATGCGAGACACAGCGACAAAGGAGTTGTTTTCATGATCATTTATGTAGATGACATTTTGATCATGTGAAACAATGTCTCTATGCTAGAAGAGACTAAAGTTTGGTTATCAAGTACCTTCTCGATGAAGGACATGGGTGAAGCGAACTACATCCTAGGGATCAAGATCTTTAGAGATAGATCCAAGAGGATGTTGGGAATGACACAGTCCACCTACATCGACAAAATACTGAAGCGTTATAAGATGGACGACTCAAAGAGAGGCTTTCTCCCAGCTAGGCATGGGATTGTCTTATCAGTTAAGGATTGTCCTAAAACTGATGAAGAAAGAAATGCAATGAGTCGTGTGCCCTATGCTTCGGCAGTAGGGTCTATAATGTATGCAATGAATTGCACAAGGCCCGATGTGGCATATGCGCTTAGTGTCACTTGTCGACACCAACAGAATCCAGGAGTACCTCACTGGACTGCTGTGAAGAACATTCTTAAGTACCGTAGACGGACTAAAGAGATGTTCTTGGTGTTTGGTGGAGAACCAGAACTAAAGATGTCTGGGTATGTCGACGCTGGATTTGAATCAGATCCTGATGACTTTAAGTCACAGACAGGATACGTATTCAAATTGAACGGAGGAGTTGTCTGTTGGAAGAGCTCTTAGCAAGCCACGGTTGCTGATTCATCCACAAAGGCCGAGTACATTGCTGCATCAGAAGCATCGAAAAAAGCTGTCTGGATTTCAGAGTTCTTGAAGGAATTGAGGGTTGTTCCTGCTCCCAGTCCAATAACGATTTATTGTGACAATACGGGCGTTATACGTGAGATTATAGATAGAGGAGAAGTTAGTATAGAACTTGTCTCTACCACGGACAATGTGGCAGATCCTTTCACTAAGGTCTTATCAGTGGAAGTCCACTTAAGACATTATGCTAATCTGGGCATTAGGCATAAAGGTGACTGGCTCTAGTCCAAGTGGGAGATTGATAGTGTATATGTCCTAGAGACAGTTCTTACTAAGGGCATGGTGCCCTTATAGAGGACATATATGTACTATTACACAGGTCAACGTAATATAATATATGTTTGTTGCATTTTACTATTGAGTATCGCTTTCATATTTATATTACACCAGGCTGCAGCATGTCATATCTTTATTACTGTCTGTATTGATATTAAACATATCCCCTCGGATAGATGACCGATCACACAGTTAGTGGGAGCTATATGAGTTATCATCTATCCCAAACTCTCCCTAGTCGTGGTACATCTCGGATGTGGGGGTCTGAATGAACCTGACAAGACTAGTATGCGTGGAGGTTATACTTGTTGGAGCAAGTGTGAGCCGATCCCACGGCCACAGAACGGATTGTTGGACAATCAAGGAACGTTCCCATAACTGCGCATAGTTGTTCGAAGAAGCTTTATCGAACAATGGAAGTACCCACCGGACACTCCCATCGATGTATATTCTACACCGACGTGTCTATGGGAACCGGTGAGTTGTCGAAGTGATGCCATTCGTCCTTTGCACTTACAGGACTTTATCATCACATTTGTTGCCCCATATCCTTGGTGGACCCTTCGATGTCAGCACTGAATAAGCAGCTGACCTAAGACACGATCCAGGATTATGGCTAAATACAAATGGGGGTGATAAGTGATTCTGTGAAGGATTCATCTCTCAAGTGTAGCACAGGAGAGCACTGCTCATAGTCTGCATAGTTGTGTTGGTAAAGTCACTGGCCAGTGCAAATGATATATTATGATGGTCATAAGTATATCTTAACCAAGCAACTCCCTGAGACGTCCGTGGATGTATTATTGGGATAGACACATCATCGATCCTAGATACATTCGAGCAAGTCAGATGAAGGGACGTTACCATCGCCGCGTTGAGCGCAACAGGCTTCGCAACGAAAGGGTTAGCTTTGAGAAACCTCTCAAACGTCCTCACGTATTAATATTGCAAATGGAACCGTCTAGGAATTCCATGTTGCCTAGTCTAGGACTTGCTTAATATGTGAGGCCCTATGGGTCACACTATGTGGTGATTCAGTCTATCAGAATATCCTTGAAGATGGAATCGCAATTAATTTGGAATTAATTGTGATTGATGGATTGTAATTGATTTGGAATTAATTATAATATTTGGTGGCTCAATTAATGATTTGGAATTATTAATTGAATTGGCTAATTAATTGTATTTTATGTAAATACAATTAAAGATTATATTTTGGAAATATAATGGAGGTTTGATTATAAAGGATATGTTAATTTAGAATTGACATATGCACTTGGGCAAAATCTACTTGGAGTTTGGATTGCCTTAGAAATATAAGTGGGTCTCAAAATTGGGACCCACGTCCCGTAGGACAAGGCGCGCGCGCGCGCGTGGCTGGGTAGGGGAAGGAGTTTGACTCCTTCCTCTATTAGAAGTCCAAGGGATAAGTTAGATTTTCCTGATTGAGTTTTAATTTGATTGGGAATGAATCTAGACTTGATATTGGTTTCCTTGTGCGATAAGAATTAGATTCGTATTCCTTTACGAAGTCTAATTGCTTATGCTTTAGGCTTCTATAGACTACTATATATAGTAGACTATTAGAGAGAGTTTTACATACAATTTTAGACACAGTTATTCTACCCAGTTTTCATAGAGGAAATAAAACTCTCCCCTCCTCCCTTAGCCTCACGCGCGCGCACCACCACCGGAGGGAATTGCCGCCCCATCTTCTTGGTCACACAAAGAATATCCTAGCATTCTTCCGATAGGAGAAGATACACCGGAATATCTTCGACTTCGACGAAGGAGAAGATACACCGGAATATTACGAAGACTTGGAAGCTGCTTTGGAAGTAAGGTTAGTCGTCTAATTGACGTGTTTATATATATATACGCAATATGCATAATCAATTAACCTGTATGTTAAGAAAATTTTTAAAATTCCGCTGCGTACCCTAGGGGTAACTCTGACCATATTTTCTTACACATAAGACCCTAACATGCATCATCCTATTATAAAGGCCTTCGTGAACCGCAGTAGAGAAAACACCACTAAGTGATGTCGAGACTACCAAGCTTAACTAAGTGCAATACATAAATGTGACAAGCCAAGCGAGAAAAACCTCAAACAAATTCATAGAGATGAAGCATATGATTAATGGCATAGTTAGCTAATCTACCCAATAAAAAAATTCAAAAAATTCGGCAATAAACTGCATATAAAACATGCAAGACTATCCTAGGAAAGCAGTAAATGTGCGAATGCAAAAATTTCACGAGTTTATCATAAGCAAGATAGAGATAACCAGCGATAACTCCTCCCCGAACCTGAACGTCGTCGCTCGTCCGAACGTCGAAAGTGGATTCAAGGTGAGAGCTAATGCTTGTTGAAGTGACCTATAATACTCAATCAAACTCGTGAGAAAACAAATCAAAACACACTAACCTTCAGTGGAGGCGGTAAGGGTAAGCTCAAGGTGATCAACCTCCCTTTGATCACTAGATATCTCGAAGTATGGTTTCACTCGCTGGCCATTCACCTTGAAGGTATTGCCCGTCTTTGTATCAAAGAGTTTTACAGCTCCATGGGGAGCAACTTCAATAATTTCGTACGGTCCATCCCAACGAGTACGGAGCTTTCCAGGAAATAGTCGAAGGCGAGAATTAAATACCAAAGCTTTTTGTCCAGGAATCAATTCCTTACGTACTATACCATGATCATGATACTTCTTAGTACGTTCCTTGTAGATCTTGGTATTTTCATAAGCACCTAGTCATAATTCATCAAGCTCATCTAGTTGCAACAATCGTTCCTCGCCAGCTTTTCCCATATCAAGATTGAGTGCGTTTATAGCCCAATATGCCTTGTGTTCCAGTTCAAACGGGAAGATGACATGCTTTCCCATACACAAGTCTGTACGGAGTGGTCCCGATCACCGTCTTGTAGCTAGTCCTGTATGCCCAAAGTGCATCATTCAATTTTCCTGCCCAATCCTTCCTACTAGGCTTCACTACTCGCTCCAGGATCTTCTTAATTTGACGGTTGCTGAGTTCGACTTGTCCCGATGTCTGTGGGTGATATGGCGTAGCGACACTATGGTGGACACTGTATCTCTTAAGAAGGGAGGCAAAGGTTCTATTGACGAAGTGTGACCCTCCATCACTGATAATTGTCCTAGGGCACCCAAATCGAGAGAATATTACCTCCTTCAAGAACTTCATAACCACTGCGCCGTCATTTGTTTTTGTAGGAATTGCCTCCACCCATTTAGTCACATAATCCACTGCAACAAGAATGTATACATAGCCTCCACTTGATGGAAATGGTCCCATGAAATCAATGCCCCATACATCGAAAGGTTCTACCACTAGATTCCCTTGAAGGGGAATTTCATCTTTCTTGCCAATACTACCACCTCGTTGACATGGGTCACAATTCTTCACAAAACTTCGAGCATCTTTGTATATTGTTGGCTAGAAAAATCCTGTTTGCAGTACCTTACGAGTTGTTTTCAACCCACTGTAGTGTCCTTCACAATTAAGCTTATGGCAATAGCTCAGCACACTTTGTTGCTCTTCTTGTGGCACGCATCTCCTTAGAATCCCATCAGCTCCTTCCTTGAATAGATGCAGATCATCCCATATGTAAGTCCTGCAACGCTTGGCAAGAGCTCTCTTGTCTGAGGCTGAAAAGTTAGTGGGGCAAACATTCATAGCCAAATAGTTACAATATCTGCATACCATGGCTCTTCATTAGCCTTCATTAAGTGCTCATCAGGTAGGTCCTCATTGATGGGTATCGAATCAACAGGGATATTAGGTATTCTAGATAAATGATCTGCTACTAAATTCTCCCTACCATCTCTATCTACTATGGTCAAATCAAAGTCTTGCAGCAAAAGGACCCAACGGATTAATCTAGGCTTAGAATCTTGCTTAGCTATCAAATGTCTCAAAGCAGCATGATCAGTATGGACATTCACAGGATGGCCAATTAAATAAGACCTAAACTTTTGTAAAGCAAAAACAACAGCTAAAAATTCCTTTTCAGTAGTTGTAAAATTAACTTGCGCAGAGTCTAGAGTCTTACTAACATAGTAAATCACATGATACTGCTTATCAACTTTTTGGCATAAAACATCACCCATAGCAAAATTCGAAGCATCACACATAATCTCAAAAGGAAGATTCCAGTCAGGCGGCACAACAATGGGAGCAGAAACAAGCTTTTCCTTAAGTGTATTAAAAGCAACTAAGCATTCATTAGAGAAATGGAAAACCACATCTTTTGCAAGCAAGCTACTTAAAGGTTTAGCAATTTTTGAAAATCTTTAATAAACCTCCTATGAAAACCTACATGGCCAAGAAAAGATTGCAATTCTTTCACACAAGTAGGTGGGGGAAGTTTTTCAATGATTTCGATCTTAGCCTTGTCTACCTCAATACCCCTTTCAGAAACTACATGTCCTAGAACAATGCCTTCTCTAACCATATAATGACTCTTCTCCCAGCTTAAGGTCAAGTTGCATTCAATGCACCTTTTCAAAACAAGATCTAATCTTTGCAAGCATTCATCAAAGGAATCTCCAAAAAGGGAAAAATCATCCATGAAAACTTCAACAAATTTAGTTACCATGTCAGAGAAAACAGAAAGCATGCACCTTTGAAAAGTGGCGGGAGCATTGCATAGTCCAAATGGCATCCTCCTATAGGCAAATGTTCCGAACGGGCAAGTGAATGTCGTCTTCTCCTGATCCTCCGGTGCAATCAGGATCTGGTAGAAACCTGATAAACCATCAAGAAAACAATAAAACTTCTGTCCCGCAAGGCGGTTTAGCATGTCATCTATAAATGGTAAAGGGGAGTGGTCTTGCTTAGTGGCGGCATTTAATATTCTATAGTCAATGCACATCCGCCATCCAGTGGTCTTCCTAACCGGTACCAATTCTCCCTTCTCATTCTCTTCCACCGTGACTCCTGATTTCTTAGGAACTACATGTACCGGGCTCACCCATCGACTATCAGGAATTGGGTAAATCATATCAGCATCTAGCAACTTGATCACTTCTTTCTTTACCACCTCTTGCATGGTTGGATTTATCCTTCGCTGAGGTTGCCTGACGGGTTTGGCATCCTGCTCTAGAGTGATGTTGTGCACGCACCGTGTAGGGCTAATTCCTTTGATATCACTGATCCCCAATCCTATAGCTGCGGAATTTTCCTTCAATACTTCAATCAGCTTACTTTCTTCATTGTCTGAGAGATGTGAGGAGACAATTACAGGCTTCTTCTGATTTTCTCCTAAGTACACATACTTGAGGTGCGCAGGAAGCGGTTTCAATTCCAAGCTAGGTTCTTCAGAAAACCCACTTTCTTCCTCTTCTTCATCTAAAGGTTCAGGTACCTCCTCTCCTGCGGGAATTTCTGGGGTGCTATCCATTATTTCAACTAGTTCTGTTGCTTCTTCGGTCATATAGCACGTCTCAGTTTGTATTGTCAGTGCCTCCTCAAGTGGTTCACGGTTACCATGGCAATGATGAAATTTGGGAATCACGGAATCATAGCAATCGACAAATTTTAACTCCTCCGCGACTTCCTTATCTCCGATGCTACATCCTACCAACTCAATCTTCTCGCCCATTATCTCCATGGTTATTTTCTTGACCTTAAGTTCAAGGCATGTGTTGGTAGTTGCCATGAATGGTCTCCCAAGTAGTACTACGTGCTCACGGATATGGCTCTTTCCCTCGCCTGCGGACTTCATTACTACAAAATCAGCTGGGATAATCAATTTGTCCACCTTCACAAGGATGTCTTCTATTATCCCGACCGGCCTCTTCACACTTTGGTCTGCCATTTGGACAACCATATCAGTTGGTGTCAATTCTCCGAGTTCCAGGGCCTTGTACACCGAATAGGGCAGTAAGTTAATGCTAGCTCCTAAGTCAAGCATTGCCTTCGTAGTTCGTCCATTCCCTAAGGCGATGTCGATGATGAAGCTTCCAGGATCCTTTTTCTTCACGGGTAATCCGGCGATTGAGTTGACCGTTTCAACCCCATTCACTTCCTTTCCTGGAGTAATCCTTCTGTTCTTGATCTCACGAAAGAATTTCGTATAAGCTGGAATGTTTTGGATTAACTCCAAGAGAGGCACATTGACTTCCACTTTTGACAGGCGTTGGAATAGGGGTGAATCTTGAATATCCTTCTTGGCTGGTTTGATCCGGCTTGGGAATGGCACATGTGGCTTCGGAGGCACATATGGATTAGAAGACCTGTGAAGCTCCCCTGGCGTGCTAGTTCCTACCTCGACTTCGTCATCTCCTATGTCTACCACAGATGGACTTGGTTCATCATCCCTTCCCGGAACTCCTTGAGGTTCTTTGGAACTTCCGCTAACCTCTTGTTCTGTGCTTGGTCCTGTATTTTCGGTCCTAGCGGGTTCTACCCGTTTAGGACGCACGAAGTTAGGAATTTTGGTCATCTTGCCTCCACGGAGTAGTAGATTCACCTCTTCGCACTCATTCTCCTTGGTAGTAACAGCTGGAAGTGGCTCGGGATCAGTTTCAGGTGTTATATCGGGAGGACTGGGGTCGTCAGATTCCCTGGAGTTGGGGGGTGATTCGTCCCTTACCTCGGGTGTTTTGCTCTCTACTTCCAGGGGGTTTCTTCGACTGTTTTACCACACTTTCCACACTTTAGCAGGCTAAGCTCTTTGATAAGTTGCTCAGTTACTTCGACCGCTTCAAAAGCCTTCTCGATGTGAAGATTTGTTCTCAGCTTGCCCTGCGTGTGCTATCTCGAAAACACTCTCAATGGCTTTAATCCCTGCGTAAAACGCAAGTTCCTCCTCCTCACTGATGTCTTCGTCCTCAGAATATCCTTCGCATAACCCGCCAGTTTCCCCTCGATTTGAATATATGTTGGTGACTTCATTCGATATTATTTTCTCGGATTGTGCGGATCCATTGGCGTACTTTTGAAAGACCTTCACTGCCTCTTCAACTGTACATTCTTCTAAACCTCCACACATCCCATCCATTTGAAGCCTAACTTCATCACGTAGTCCACCAACAAAAAAACAAATCAGCTCCCCATCGTCGAAACGGTGGTGGGGGCACTCACGTTTATACAGATCAAAATGTTCATAGCTGTCACAGAACCGCTCGTATTCTCCTTGCTTGAAGTGTTCGATCCGATTCCGTAGTGCAATCGTCTCATGGTAAGGCATGAAACGTGCCAAGAACTCCTCTACAACTTGGCTCCAGGTCCTTAGTGATCCTGGTGCTAACCTTGCTATCTATATCCTTGGTTCATATCCCAAAGCAAAAGGAAATAATTTCCTGCATAATTGATCCTCGGTGAACCCCTTTGCTGGAACTTTTGCTATTTCCTCTTCATAGGACCTGATGAAGCTTATCGGATTCATATCCTCTCCATCTTCGAACCTCGGTATCCTTCTCACTATAGAACTTGTTACCTCATACCCAGATAACTCTTCTTCCAAGTATATAGCTGGCCCCTTCCTGACTTGCGAGAACGTGGGCGTCAAGCGGGCTTTTAAGGTCGTCATACCTGGAAATCTCTGTCAGGAGTAACTCAAAACTGAAAATTAGCCTTGCTAGAAATTTCGAAAATCGAGAATATTTCTAGATATCGAATGCTACTAAGGCTAGGAAAGGAGAATTAGAAACAGACTAGAAAGCAGTATCAGATAGAGATTAAAAAGGAAAACTAAAACTACTAGAATTAGGAATTGAATGCTGAAAATATAAACAAATTAAACAGAAAAAAGGAGTATAGTCCCCGGCAGCGGCGCCAATTTGATGAACGCGCGGATGTCGTGCTCCGAGCAAATCAAATAAATTTGTTATTTAGCCAAAGACAATTCACAACTACAACGAAAACCGTAGTGTAGCAGTAGAATGACCTCGAGTATCATTCTCTAAGGACTATAACTAGCTTTATCTAATTTAACTAAAGAATATAAAAACAGCAGACGGTATAGCAAAGGTTTTTCTAACAGGTAATGGAGATTGGTGATAGTATGGTCCTTCAAAGCATAACGGGTTAATAATCATGCGTAAATTCCTCGGTCTTGCATGGAGATCTTTGATCAATGAGTTGTCCTGTTGTAATTATCAAACACTACAAAGATATAGATTCTGATAGGTCAAACACTATTGTCCAATTGTGTTCTGTAATTATTCAACACTACGAAGATATAGATTCTGATAGGTCAACACTATTGTCCAATTGTGTGCAATAATTAATCAACAATACGAAGATAGAGATTCTGCTAAATCAAAGAAATAAAGCAATAACACGGAGTATAATGCGCGATATAGCCATTAGCATAATTATCAACCCTTCGCTAAGAATTCACATACTACCACCAATGATAAGTTTAGCTACTCATAGTTGTCATGCAATCAATTAGAAATCATAGAAGAAAACATGTTGAAAGATATATAAAAATAAGTAGAAAAACTGTAAGATATAATGTTACCGAAGGTTGTCAGTCTCCGAAGAATCGCGATCTTACAAGCTCCAAACTGCTATGAAAAAGTATCTCCTAAGCTATGAACCCCCAGAACAGGCTCTGGGAAGTTCCTAACTAAAACTACAGGGAAAGGTGAGAGAGAAGGTCTGGAAAAGTATGAAAAACGGAGAAAAACTGAGCAACTATATATAGGCTTCGAATTTGTGTGGGGCGAAGAACCCCACACACCGGGCGAGTCGCCTGGTGTGGGGCGATTCGCCCCATGTCCCGGGCGATTCGCCCGGGAGTAAATTCCGGGATTTTGCGCGTTTTCGACGCGTTTTTGGATTTCTTCCCATTTTCAGACTCGGTTTCTGACTTCTAGTGGCCTTCTAACCTCCAGATTCGAACCCTAGACTTCAAATCCAATTCGGAAACCTTCAGATACTCGAATTAGGCTTCTGGAACACCAATTCCTTGTCAACTTCAATATAATTGCCCCGAAATCCTCGTTTTTCAACCAAAACCTGTAAAATAAAAACTAAATGGAAACGTGACACTATTCTAGTAAAATGCACTAAAATATAGCTAAATTAACATAGAGGATAGCTAAAATAGGTGAAAAAGACTCAAATGAAAGTGTAAAAAATACACATTCATCAGTTCACGAAGGCCTTTAAAATAAGATGATGCATGTTAGGATCTTATGGTTGTTTTTCCGAGTAATTATGTACCTAAGAGGCAACAAGTCTTCACCTTGCTTTGGGATTGCTAAATGCCTAGGAAGGAGGTAGTGTGAGATTGTGTGATCCTTTGTTTGCAACCTATTCTTTCGAATAGGTTTGGAGAGGGGGTTACGCTATCATTAGACTTGTTTTTTCGATTTTGAGTGTGTGTTGTGAGTTTATTTTCCTTTTTTCTTTCGTAAAAGTTTGTACTCCAACCTATTCTTGCGAATAGGTTTGGGGAGGTCGTTTGTGTGTCATTTTAATTTCTTTTTCGTTGTGCTACTACTGGCTAAAAAAATCGAAAAAAAAAAAAGAAAGAAAAAATTCCAGAACAAAAAGAAGGAAAAAAGCTGGAAAAGAAAAAAAAGAGAAGAAAAAAAGAAAAGACCCCAAAAAAGCAAAGAAGGGTCTAAAAAAGAGCCCAAAAAGCAGTTTAGCAAAGTGTTGTCTCATTTTTCAATTTTTGTAATGTTCGTAATCGTGTTGTAATTTTCTGTCTTTTGTTTTGTTTGAGTGTCATCCGTTCTAGACCACCCTCGACCTGCCATTCAAGAAGTGCTGAATAGCTTAAGGCTTTGCTTGAGAGATGGGTAGAATAGGGAAGTGTTATCTTTTTTTGGGAACCCTCCTTCGTTTGATGAGAGCCAGTATTGGTTCGACCTCTTTGAGGAAAAGTCTTAACTTGGTGAACAACAGTAAGTCCTTAGTTTCATAGGCACGGGACAACCATTCGTATTTTAACATGTTTCATTACGTCGTCACTGACTAGGTCCAGGTAGAGAATGTTACGAGAGACTATCTTGTCTTGACATAAGTGCTTATGTGAATGTGTATGAGTCAATCGAGGCATTCTTCAACCTATATTCATGTTATGATTTGTATGGTTTTTGTTCATATGTTTTTTGATAGATTCAATAGATTAGTTCATTTCATTTGGCATGAGACTCCATTTTTTGTGTTGCATTATTTTTTGCATTAGAGTCTAGCTTAGTTGCTTGAGGACAAGCAAAGGTTCGGTTTGGGGAGTTTGATGAACGTGTATTTTACAATTTCATTCGAGACTTTTTTCACCAATTTAGCTATCCTCTATGTTAATTTAGCTATATTTTGGTGCATTTTATTAGAATAGTGTCACGTTTCCCTTTAGTTTGTATTTTACAGGTTTTGGGTGAAAAACGAGGTTTTCCGGGCAATTATATTAAAGTGGACGAGGAATTGGTGTTCCGTAGGCATTTTTGGAGTATCTAGAAGATTCCGGATAGGATTTGAAGTCTAGGGGTCGAGTCTGAAGGCTAAAAGGTCACTAGAAGGCAAAAACAGAGTCCGAAAAGGAAAAGAAATCCAAAAACGCGTCAAAAATGCGTCATAGGCCGGCTGGAGGTCCCGGGCGAACGTGGGGCGGTTTTCGCCACACCAGGCGATTCGCCCGGTGTGTGGGGCGACTCGCCCCACACCTGCCGAACCCCTATATATAGTTGCTCAGTTTTCTCCGTTTTTCATACTTTCTCAGACCTTTTCTCTCACCTTTCTCATTAGTTTTAGGTAGGAATTCTAGAGATCCTGTTCTGGGGATTCTTAGCATAGGAGACACTTTTTCTTATCATTTTGGAGCTTGTGAGATCGCGATTCTTCGGAGATTGACAACCTTCGGTAACATTGTATCTTACAAATTTTCTATTCATATTTATTTATCTTTCAACATGTTTTCATTCAATCTTGCTATGATTTCTGTTGATTGTATGTCATCTATGAGTAGCTAAATTTATCGTTGGTGATATTATGTGATTTCTTAGCGAAGGGTTAATAATTATGCTGATGGCGGTAAAGCGAATCAGACTTTGAGTTATTGCTTTATATCTTTGATCTATCTAAAACCTCTATCTTCGTAGTGTTGAATAATAACGGAACACAATTGGACAATTCATTGATCAAAGATCTCTATGCAAAACGATCGGATACTTCATGCATGATTATTAACCTGCTATGCTTTGAATGATCATACTATCACTAACTTCCATTATCTGATAAGAAAAACCTTTGCTAAGTCGTTTGTTGATTTATAGTTTAAGTTAGATTAGATAAAGCTAGTTATAGTCCTTAGAGATCGACACTCGAGGTTATTTTACTGCTACACTAAGGTTTTCGTTGTAGTTGTGAATTGCCTTTGGCTAAATACAAATTTATTTGATTAATTAGAATCTGACAAATTCCGGTTCATCAAATTCGCAGTTTGATGAACGTGTATTTTACACTTTCATTCAAGTCTTTTTTCACCAATTTAGCTATCCTCTATGTTAATTTAGCTATATTTTAGTGCATTTTATTAGAATAGTGTCACGTTTCCCTTTAGTTTGTATTTTACAGGTTTTGGGTGAAAAACAAGGTTTTCCGGACGATTATATTGAAGTGGACGAGGAATTGGTGTTCCGAAGGCATTTTTGGAGTATCTAGAAGATTCCGGATAGGATTTGAAGTCTAGGGGTCGAGTCTGAAGGCTAAAAGGTCATTAGAAGGTAAAAACTGAGTTCGAAAAGGAAAAGAAATCCAAAAATGCTTCGAAAACGCGTCAAAGGCCGGCTGGAGGTCCCGGGCAATTCGCCCGGTACGTGGGGCGGTTTGCCCCACGCTAGGCGATTCGCCCGGTGTGTGGGGCGACTCGCCCCACACCTGCCGAACCCCTATATATAGTTGCTCAGTTTTCTCCGTTTTTCATACTTTCTCAGACCTTTTCTCTCACCTTTCTCATTAGTTTTAGGTAGGAATTCTACAGAGCCTGTTCTGGGGATTCTTAGCGTAGGAGTCACTTTTTCTTATCGTTTTGGAGCTTGTGAGATCGCGATTATTCGGAGATTGACAACCTTCGGTAACATTGTATCTTACAGTTTTTCTATTCATATTTATTTATCTTTCAACATGTTTTCATTCAATCTTGCTATGATTTCTGTTGATTGCATGTCATCTATGAGTAGCTAAATTTATCGTTGGTGATAGTATGTGATTTCTTAGTGAAGGGTTAATAATTATGCTGATGGCGGTAAAGCGAATCAGACTTTGAGTTATTGCTTTATTTCTTTGATCTATCAAAAACCTCTATCTTCGTAGTGTTGAATAATAACGAAACACAATTGGACAATTCATTGATCAAAGATCTCTATGCAAAACGATCGGGTACTTCATGCATGATTATTAACCTGCTATGCTTTGAATGATCATACTATCACTAACCTCCATTATCTGATAAGAAAAACCTGTGCTAAGTAGTTTGTTGATTGTATATTTTTATGTTAGATTAGATAAATCTAGTTATAGTCCTTAGAGATCGACACTCGAGGTTATTTTACTGCTACACTACGGTTTTGCTACAAAAGACAGAAAATTTGATCACGTTGTTGACTGATGAACCGGAATGATGAACGTATATTTTACACTTTCATTCGAGTCTTTTTTTCACCAATTTAGCTATCCTCTATGTTAATTTAGCTATATTTTAGTACATTTTATTAGAATAGTGTCACGTTTCCCTTTAGTTTGTATTTTACAGGTTTTGGGTGAAAAACGAGGTTTTCCGAGCAATTATATTGAAGTGGACGAGGAATTGGTGTTCCAAAGGCATTTTTGGAGTATCTAGAAGATTCCGGATAGGATTTGAAGTCTAGGGGTCGAGTCTGAAGGCTAAAAGGTCACTAGAAGGCACAACCGAGTCCGAAAAGAAAAATAAATCCAAAAACGCGTCAAAGGCCGACTGGAGGTCCCGGGCGATTCGCCCGGGACGTGGGGCAGTTCGCCCCACACCAGGCGATTCGCCCGGTGTGTATCCTTGATTGTTCCAGAATCCTCTTCTCCAAAATCCTCCTCGAGGATTCCTTCCATCTTGTCCGTAGCTAGCTTCTTGATTATCAAATTCCGTAGCAAAGGCTTCCTCTTCGCCTCCTTGAACCCAATTGCCATCATCATAGGCAAGCTCCGATCTACACATATGAGCTCCATGCCCATAGTTCTTGCATATTCGGCAAACTTCGTTTGACATAGATGTTCCTGCGGAGTTCTTGAGGACTTGTTTCAACTCGTTGGTAAAGCACTCGAATCGATCCCCATTCCCCCCATACATAGGGGCCTCTTGAGTAAGTGGAGCTTCAGGTCCACGTCTCCTAACCATTGCTCTTGGATCCTTGAATTGTGAACCCTTAGCAAGCCTTTCTAAAACCGCCCAGACGGCTTCTGCGGTTTCCTCCCAAATATTGCCACGGCATTGGAAATCCACCACTTGTTGGTTCTCAAAGGTCAGTCCATTGTAGAAGTGTTGGACTAGATCCGAAAGCTCAAAACCATGGTGAGGGCACTTGTTCATGAGGTGTTGGAACCTCTCAAACGCGGTGTAGATGGTCTCATCATAGTCTTGTTTGAAACCAGTGATTTGCGCCTTAAGCACGGTAGTCAAGGTGTGAGGAAAGTATTTCTCGATGAAAGCTGAAAAAACCTTCTCCCAAGTGTCCAGCGATCCCGCCGGTAGAGAACTCAACCATGACTTGGCTCTGTCGCCAAGCCCCATAGCAAAAACGTTCATCCTCAACTCATCCGTTGTTATTTCAGCTCCGGGTCGTGGGAGTTGGTTGACGAAATCATCGATATCGTGCAAGTACCCCCATCACATCTTCCCTTGCTAAGCCATAGAACCTCGGAAGTTGTTGGAATGCGTGGTTCTTGATTTCCAGATCACGAGTTGCAGACGAAAGAACAATCGCCGGTCCCCTCATACGATCCTTGGAGGGTTGAACCCATGCTTTCAGTGGTCTAGCTTCTGCCATTCCGTCGATTTCCTTGAAAAGACTGTGTAGAGATTCAGAGAAATCGGTATCCTCTATTTCCTCTAGTTCACGCCTTCGAAGTAGTCGCCTTCTTTGGTGGTAGACTCTGTCGATCTCAGCAATTGAATCAGCAAGCAATGTTCCTCTAGATCGTGTATGTCGCATAAACTATCTATAATCAGAGAGAGATTAAATAGAAAAATAAAAACATCTAAAACTAGGAATTGAATGCTGAAAATATAAATAAGCTAAACAGAAAAAAGGAGTATAGTCCCCGGCAACGGCGCCAATTTGATGAACCGGAATTTGTCAGATTCTAATTAATCAAATAAATTTGTATTTAGCCAAAGGCAATTCACAACTACAACGAAAACCGTAGTGTAGCAGTAAAATAACCTCGAGTGTCGATCTCTAAGGACTATAAATAGCTTTATCTAATCTAACTTAAAAATATAAAATCAACAAACTACTTAGCACAGGTTTTTCGTATCAGATAATGGAGGTTAGTGATAGTATGATCATTCAAGGCATAGCAGGTTAATAATCATGCATGAAGTACCCGATCGTTTTGCATAGAGATCTTTGATCGATGAATTGTCCAATTGTGTTCTGTTATTATTCAAAACTACGAAGATAGAGGTTTTAGATAGATCAAAGAAATAAAGTAATAACTCAAAGTCTGATTCGCTTTACGCCATTAGCATAATTATTAACCCTTCGCTAAGAAATCACATACTATCACCAACGATAAATTTAGCTACTCATAGATGACATGCAATCAATAGAAATCATAGCAAGATTGAATGAAAACATGTTGAAAGATAAATAAATATGAATAGAAAAACTGTAAGATACAATGTTACCGAAGGTTGTCAATCTCCGAAGAATCGCGATCTCACAAGCTCCAAAACGATAAGAAAAAGTGTCTCCTATGCTATAAATCCCCAGAACAGGCTCTGGAGAATTCCTACCTAAAACTAATGAGAAAGGTGAGAGAAAAGGTCTGAGAAAGTATAAAAAACGGAGAAAATTGAGCAACTATATATAGGGAGTTCGGAAGGTGTGGGGCGAGTCGCCCCACATACCGGGCGAATCGCCCGGGACCTCCAGCCGGCCTTTGACGCATTTTTGGATTTCTTTTCCTTTTCGGACTCGGTTTTTGTCTTCTAGTGACCTTTTAGCCTTCAGACTCGACCCCTAGACTTCAAATCCTATCCGGAATCTTCTAGATACTCCAAAAATGCCTTTGGAACACCAATTCCTCGTCCACTTCAATATAATTGCCCGGAAAACCTCGTTTTTCACCCAAAACCTGTAAAATACAAACTAAAGGGAAACGTGACACTATTCTAATAAAATGTACTAAAATATAGCTAAATTAACATAGAGGATAGCTAAATTGGTGAAAAAAGACTCGAATGAAAGTGTAAAATACACGTTCATCAAACTCCCCAAACCGAACCTTTGCTTGTCCTCAAGCAACTAAGCTAGACTCTATGCAAAAAACAATGCAACACAAAAAATGGAGTCTCATTCCAAATGAAATGAACTAATCTATCAAAAAACATATGAACAAAAACCATACAAATCATAACATGAATATAGGTTGAAGAATGCCTCGATTGACTCATACACATTCACATAAGCACTTATGTCAAAACAAGATAGTCTCTCGTAACATTCTCTACCTGGACCTAGTCAGTGACGACGTAATGAAACATGTTAAAATACGAATGGTTGTCCCGTGCCTATGAAACTGAGGACTTACTACTGTTCACCAAGTTAAGACTTTTCCTCAAAGAGGTCAAATCAATACTGGCTCTCATCAAACGAAGGAGGGTTCCCTAAAAAAGATAACACTCCCCTATTCTACCCATCTCTCAAGCAAAGCCTTACGCTATTCACCACTTCCTGAATGGCAGGACGAGGGTGGTCTAGAACAGACGACACTCAAACAAACAAAAGACAAAAAATACAACTTCATTACGAACATTACAAAAATTGAAAAATGAGACAACACTTTGCTAAACTGCTTTTTGGCTCCTTTTTTTTTTTACCCTTCTTTGCTTTTTTGGGGTCTTTTTTTTTTTTTTTTTTGCTTCTCTTTTTTTCTATTTTCCAGATTTTTCCTTCTTTTTTCTGGAATTTTTTTCTTTTTTTTCGATTTTTTTTAGCCAGCAGTAGCACAACGAAAAAGAAACAAAAATGACACACAAACGACCTCCCCAAACCTATTCGAAAGAATAGGTTGGAGTAAAAAATTTACGAAAAAAGGAAAATAAACTCACAACACACACTCAAAATTGAAAAAAAACAAGTCTAATGAAAGCGTAACCCCCTCCCCAAACCTATTCGAAAGAATAGGTTGCAAACAAAGGATCACACAATCTCACACTACCTCCTTCCTAGGCATTTAGCAATCTCAAAGAAAGGTGAAGACTTGTTGCCTCTTAGGTACATAATTACTCGGAAAAACAACCATAAGATCCTAACATGCATCATCCTATTATAAAGGCCTTCGTGAACCGCAGTAGAGAAAACACCACTAGGTGATGTCGAGACTACCAAGCTTAACTAAGTGCAATACATAATTGTGACAAGCCAAGCGAGAAAAACCTCAAACAAATTCATAGAGATGAAGCATATGATTAATGTCATAATTAGTTAATCTACCCAATAAAAAAGTTCAAAAAATTTGGCAATAAACTCCACTTAAAACATGCAAGACTATCCTTGGATGAATGTAGTGTATGCAACTAGATACTAAGAAAGCGGTAAACGTGGAAATGCAAATGCAAACGGAGAATCATGCAAGGTATTGTACTCATCCTATCAATGCCAAGCTCCAAACTAACAACACTAGTTCACTTGAATCTCATCCCCCCTCATGAATTTAAAGCTAGTCCCTAGCAGTAAGAAAATGAGGAAATAAGATGTGATACTAGATGTTACCGCGTGGTTTGGCCTCGGTCGGCTGAGTACGCAAGATGTAAGGTATTGAGATTGCTCGAGGGCCCTTATTGGTGATCATCGGAGCTCGTGGTGGTGGTGGTAGTTCCACTAATAGACCGGATAGGACCAACTCCTCCATCAGTGTTCATGGCATCCTCATTTTCCCTATTGTCTTCATTGTTACTACTGTCACCACCATCATCACTAGTAGAGTTGCATTGTCGAAGAGAATTCTCAATATTAGCCGATGCAGTTACAGGATCTTCCATCCGGTATCTCTTTAATAGCCTGTGAACTGTTGAAGGGGAAAGAGTTGTGCTCTTAGAGTCTCCCTCTCCAACGTTTTACACCCCGTGGAAGTTACAGTAGCATGCTCGGATACTCAGAGGTCTTCTTTCATTTTTCCAATGTCGACCACATTCTCTACGGTTGATGCTCCGATGTCTATATGGTGCTCCCTTTAGACGGAGTCGAGGGGCACCCCAAAGAGGGCTTGGGTGTCCATGTCATTATGTTTTGGAATCAAGTTAGCGATTCGGAACTTTGTCACCACTGTCGACTCAAGACTGAATCCGTTGTGGTGAGGCCGCCCCGGTACCTTCCTATTCACTCGAACTTTGCAGACCTTGTGACAGATTTCTGTCGTAATATTGGTTTCAGTCCCTTCGGTGGTACGTGAATAGACATACGAGTGCTCACTCCTGGTGGATTCTCGTTCCTCCTTATGGATAAACCGCGACGTTGTTGCAAAAGTCCATGGCTTGAACGCACCTCTAACGAGATCACTCTCCTTGACATGGTTGTAATCGATCCTCCTCCAATACTTCATTGTAGCCAAACGGGAGTGTTCCTCTCCCTTTGTGGCATGGTTCCTACAAACATCAATTAGTACCTCGTATGACACAAAACAGATTTATGCACATGCAAATGTAAGAGTGAAATTCACGAGTGATAATCAACAATCGAACTCCTCAAAATCCTCCATGTCTAATCTAGCTACCAATCATGCAACACACCAAAATAACTTCGACATGTACATATCATAGTATGCCCGTGCTAGACAACCAATAGCCTTAAATCATAAGGCTCAATTCATACCATAGTAGTTGAAATTCTATCATCATAAATCCTCAAACTCATCAATCATGCATTCTACCATCATGTCCATCACTATTACATCAGTAAACACAATCATATATACGGAATGGAAGGAAAAGAAACATTGCGTACCAAGATATAGACATCTAGTGGCAAAATTCTCAAACCAACAAACCAAGCATAATTGAACATGCAATTGATAGTGAATAACGTTTCTAATCACACAAACATCCAACCCATACATCATACAAGCCTAATTGAAGCATAAATCAGAAAACCCCCAAATTCGAAAAATTACGGTCATGTGAAGATACCTCAGATCTGGAAAACGAATGCACTAGAGTGAAAGTTGTTCGGATGAAAAGAAAGAGCACGTAATGGGCTTCGATTGAAGCTAAAGAACACAAAATTTGATGGATGATTGAAGGTTTTGTGAAAGTTTGAAGAATTTTCGATTTTTTTCGAATTTTGGGAGTAAGAAAGTGAAGAAGAGGAGAAAAATGAGGAGAAAGGGGGGTTTCCCCGTTTTTTAACTCTGCAGGTGCCCTGGTGTGTGGGGCGACTCGCCCAGGACCTCCAGCCGGCCTTTGACGCGTTTTTGGATTTCTTTTCCTTTTCGGACTCGATTTTTGCCTTCTAGTGACCTTTTAGCCTTCAGACTCGACCCCTAGACTTCAAATCCTATCCGGAATCTTCTAGATACTCCAAAAATGCCTTTGGAATACCAATTCCTTGTCCACTTCAATATAATTGCCCGGAAAATCTCGTTTTTCACCCAAAACCTGTAAAATACAAACTAAAGGGAAACGTGACACTATTCTAATAAAATGTACTAAAATATAGCTAAATTAACATAGAGGATAGCTAAATTGGTGAAAAAAGACTCGAATGAAAGTGTAAAATACACATTCATCAGCCGTCCGATCCGCCGCCCTGTTCTGTCCCGATCGATCCGTTCCGTTCGCCGCCGGTCTCGCTCCGTCTCGTGCGTCACCCGCCGCCCGTTACGATTCGATTGCGCCGTCCTCTGTACCGATCCGCCGTGCCGATTCACGCGCTGCCGTCCCAAGCTCCGTTCCCGTTTCGATATTTCCGGTAAGGTCTGTTCGGCTCAGTCTGATTACGTTGATTTGAATCTCGATTGAGATTTGATTTCGATTTCTTGTTCGTTTGTTTTTCCATCCATTACAGTACCGTACTCGCTCGTTCCGGTACCGCTCCTTCCAGTCCCCCGCGCGTGCTCTCCTTTCGGCTTCGATCCCTCAGTTCGTTCTCTCCGTTCAGTTCCAAAGGTAGTACTCTGTTTCCTTTTTCGGTTTCTTCTTTTCCCTGCTATGCCCGTTTTACCCATCGTACTCTGGCCTCGTATTTGAACTGAGAACCGGGACCTAGGATAGTTTGTTGTTGTTGTGGTTAGACTGTTGTTGACCTCGTATGTTGACCGTGTTGGAATTGTTTGGCTTCGAAAAACTGAACTGGACCTTAGTATAGTAATCTGATCTGTGAGGACTGGTTTGGGTTTGTTGTACTTTGAAAGGACATTTTTGCAATTTCTCTTTGACCAGTGTTGACTGAGGACTAATTTGAGAGACTTTTATGTTTTTGAGGATTGTTGTGCAAGTTTAAGAAACTGTTGGACTTGACTGTACTTTCTAAAAACTAAAAGGACTTTTCTGCAATTGATGTGTGAGGATAGTTTTGTAATTTCACTGTTCTGGACTAAACTGTTAAAACAAGTTTTCCCTGAGGACTATTCTGGAGTTTGTTGAAAGTGTAAAAATGTTTTGCAATTTACCTCTGAGGGTATTTTAGTAATTTCCAGAGATTGAAAGAGTGTTTTCTGAAAATGTTTCAAGTCAACTAGTTCCTGCTTTGGTGCTTTGGTAGTGATTTACCTTCTAACTTAGTTGGTTAGGGGTTGTGTGACTAACTTAGAGGTCCCGAGTTCGAACCCCTCCTTTACCACTTCTTTATCGACCTTTTTCTTTTCGTTCGTTCGACTTCTAAAGTGTAACTAGTTACTTTCTATTTAGGTTCTCCGTCGTTCGATAACTCTTAAGCTCACTGCTCGTTGGAGACTTTTGCTTGCAAGTTGAGGTGAGTGTTCACCCCTAAACTTATCTATTTGCGAAAAACTGGAAGGCTATGTGACTATCTGTATCTACTACTATATATATTGTTTTACTGTATGCTTCAGCGTAAAAGTAACTAAGTCCTAAGTATGACTATTTACTTTCTTTGTTTATTGCTACTCTGTTCTGGATTAACTTTTCTGCAGGAACACTTCTCGGTGTTTGATTATTCGTATCTGTTTGTTATGTATCTGTTCTGTCTGTTTCTGTGTGACCGGTCGATTAGGTCTTAATTAGGTAGGCTTGGGTAGTAGAGGACTATCGGGTTTGCTTGATTATTGTCTAGTCTAATCCCTTTTAGGCGCGAGGCAGAAGTCGCTGACGTCTATTAGGGTCGTATGTTCTGTTTCCCCAAAGTACACGGGGGTTTCTGTTTCTGTCCGGAGTTGTGCACCCTCTGGAGGGAGCTATAAGGGCAATCTGGGAGTAGGAGTAACAAGGCGGCCTGCACCAACGGTCTTCGACTTATATGTTCTGTCATTCTGTTATGTGATCTGTTCTGTTTGTTATTTTTTTTGCTGCAAAGGATTTTGGTTTCAAAACTCTTTACTTTCTGTTTTTAACTTAGAACCTCACTGAGATCCTTTATCTCACGCTCTCTTTGTTTTCAAAAATTCCTTCCTTCCATATACTGCTGAGGATGCAAGCGAGTAGGATGCCAGCGACTGAGAGAAGGGTCTGGGATGTCTTTGGGATTTTATTTCAAAATAAGAAGATGAACTTTTTTACTGTCTTCATTAGTTGTTATTCTTTTGATTTCTAAGTTACCGTTGGATTTTACTCGATTCTGTTAGCGCTGTGCACGTCAATTATTGTTATGGTATTTATTGCCGACCGTTGTTTTTAAAATTATTTCGGATTTTCTCTTTTCAAGAAATTATTTTGTTTTTAAAAACCGATACCGTTACAGTTGGTATCAGAGCTTGAGTTCAAACTCGAGCTTGCTAGGATAGGATCTTTGACCTTTGGGGTGTGTGTGAGGGTCCGAGTCGCTGGTTAGGTCTTGCAATTTCTTTTACTTTTCTGATCCGAGTCTTACGTACTAACCTTAAACTGTTTCTTCATCTTCTCTATTCTGATTCTGACGTCTTTCTGATCCATTTCTGAAACTATTAAACTTCCGTTGATGCTTTTGATTTTGACGTAGTTATTAACTAGATAAATACGCATGTGCTTACAGATAGGTATGAGTACCGAAAAGAAAGTCATTTGTTACCGCCTAGTCGAAGGGGAGTTTAACCCTTATACCACCGTTCCCGTCATTGGCATTTAACCTGGAAGCGTGATGGACAGGGTCGTTCGCGAACGAGACCACTACTGGTTGGAAAACATGAAGCTTCAAGACGACATGGCAACGAAGGATGCGGAAATCAGATTCCTTAAGATGGCTTTACGCGCCGCAAAGGAGCACTCCGACTTTGTCTCGTTAACCACATCCAACCTAGGCACCAAGACTCGTAAGAGGAAGGCTCGGAGGACGTTTCCTGAGGGTTGCGGACCTTCACGTAGAGTGGAGGATGAGGAAGAACCCAAAGAATAACCCGAAGAAGAACCCGAGGACGACCCCTCTGAGAAAGAAGGAGAAGATGCACACGTGCCCGAACGACGTTTCGAAGACGATATCGAGGGCGTTTGTTAGGATAGATGCCTTTTCGAGCTCGTACTGAATTTCCGTTTTGCCAAGCAAGTTTTTTTTAGTTCAGCCCGACTGAGACTGTTTATGCTTTTCCGTATACTTGACTCTGTGGTTTTCTGTTTTCTCGCTAAGACGAGTAGAGACTGGTTTTCCTTTGAATAATTGCATGCTTGGTTTATTTGAGACTACGTTGATTTCTTGATTTTGCGTTTTGTTTTAAAGTTCAAGCATGTTTTCTTCACTGCTCAGTTACATACCTGTTGTAGAAGATTAAGTACTGGCCTTAGTTCTTTTTCTTCGTTCTTTTCTGAGTTAGAAATTCGAGGTTGTTAAATCAACTGCTAAGTAGTGCCCCTTTTGTTAGAATGAATCGCAGAAACACTCGTGGTACCAGCAGCAATGGGAGTGGAGATGATCAACACGCTGAAAATGGAGACCAAGTGGACCGCATCATCGCCGCTTTGGGAAATTTCAGCGAAATCATTCGCCACGTTAGGGCACCACCTGTTCAGCCAGCTCCTCCGCCACCACCACTGATTCAGACCATCGATCAAGCTGCGGAACGTTTCACTCGATTCCATCCTGAAAGGTTTGAGGGAACGCCTGATGCCCGTAAGGCTGAGCTCTGGATAGAAAGTATGGAGAACTTATTCTCGATCCTGCACTATCCGGACGAGAGGAAAATTGAGCTTGCAGCTTTCCAGTTCGTGGGAGCCGCCAGGAACTGGTGGAGGACCGTAGATGCAAGATGGAGGCAAGAGGGAGTTGCTCGCACCTGGGAGAACTTCACCAAGGATTTCATAGACAAGTATGTACCTCGCCTGGTCCGCGAGAATAGGAGAGATGAGTTCCAGGCTTTGGTTCAAGGGAACATGGATGTTTCCGACTACGACTCAGAATTTACCCGACTATTGAAGTATGTGCCGCATTTCCTGGACGATGAACGGGAGAAGGTGCGCCACTTTGTGAAGGGTCTGAACTCTGAGATCCGGTACAGTTTGTTTGGGACCAACACGCCTACCTACCTCAAGGACGTCGAACTCGCTTCCGAGGTAGAAAGTGGTCTCAAAGAGATCAAGATGGCTGATAAGCCGTACTCTAACAAGAGGAGCTACTCTAGTTCTTCTGGGAACCATGGAGGGGGAAGCCAATCTGGATACAAGAGGGAGAGTCGAGGTGGGTATCAATCGGGATATCAAGCACCACCGGCGAAGTATCCCCGTAATCAGTAGGACAACCGTTCCCGCAACACCACTGGAGGGTCTAGGCAGTCATCCCAGGCAAGGAAGAACTGCAACTACTGTGGAGGAGTCAACCACGATGAGAACAACTGCTGGAAGAGACAAGGCTTGTGTTTGGCTTGTGGGAGCAAGGATCACAAGATCAGCCACTGTCCGAACCGTCATGCCATTGTCAAAGGAGGAAGACCAGGAGGCTATGCTCCGAGAAATGACGGAAAGGGTACTATGGCTAAGCCCCGAGTTTACAGCATAGGTGGTCATGAAGTTCCTGACGCCGCGAATGTGGTTGAAGGTACGCTACTGATCGCTCAAACTTCTTCTAAAGCTTTATTTGATCCTGGTGCTACGCATTCATTTATTGTTGAAGTATTTGCTGAGTCACTCGTTTTACCGTACAAAGTTTTACCCCATGCTTTAGAAGTATGTACGCCTTTGGGAGCTAGTTTGATCACTAATAAGTTCATCGAGCGTTGCGAAATTTCTATCCTAGGAAGAACTTTCCCTGCTGACCTTATCTTTCTACCTCTCTCAACCTACGATGTTATTCTGGGTATGGATTGGCTGTCCGAGCACTACGCACAACTGGATTGTCGAACCAAGGCTATCCCTGGGAAAACCTGGAGAGGAGAAAGTCATGTGGAAAGGAGATAAGAGAAAGGATGAGAAGTTTTCTGCTGTCTGCTATGGAAGCTAGAAGGCTGTACGTGAAGGGTGCTACCTGCTTTTTGGCGTATATGATCAATAAACCTAAAGATCAACCAAAAATCGAGGAAGTTAGGGTGGTTGAGGAATTCAAGGGTGTTTTCCCTGAGAAGCTGGATTCCGTACCCCCTGAACGAGAAGTGAAGTTTAGTATTGATCTGGTACCTGGCACCGCACCCATTTCGAAGTCACCCTATAGGATGGCACCTGCTGAGCTTAAAGAACTTAAGACTCAACTGCAAGATCTAGTTGATAACGGTTTTGTGAGACCTAGTTCTTCGCCTTGGGGATCACCGATTCTGTTCGTAAAGAAGAAGGATGGTAGTATGAGGATGTGCATCGACTATCGAGGCATGAACCAAGTCACTGTAAAGAACAAGTACCCCCTACCCCGTATTGAGGAACTCTTCAATCAATTGGAAGGTTCGAAAGTTTACTCGAAGCTTGATCTGCGTCAAGGCTATTATCAAGTTAGGGTAAGGAAAGAAGACATACCTAAGACTGCTCTGAACTCGAGGTATGGTCATTATGAGTTTGTAGTGATGCCGTTTGGCCTTATGAATGCCCCATCTGTGTTCATGGATTTGATGCACCGAGGTTTTCAGCCGTATTTGGATCAGTTTGTTGTTGTTTTCATAGATGATATTCTCGTTTACTCGAAATCCGAAGAGGATCATGAGAAACATCTTCGAATTGTCTTGGACACTCTTTAGAACAACAAGTTGTATGCCAAATTCAGCAAGTGTGAGTTTTGGCTAGATAAAGTAGCCTTTTTAGGGCACATTATCTCTGGAGAAGGTTTGGAGGTCGACCCATCGAAGATTGATTCGATAGTTAATTGGAAGAGATGATGAACGTATTTTTTACGCGTTCATCTTGTCTTTTTTACCTTCTTTTGCTATCTTTTAGCCTTGTTTTTTGGTTAGTTTTGTAGAATAGTGTCACGTTTATTGTTTTCTGCATTTTCAGACACTTAGGTACGAAATGGCGTTTTTGGAGCTAAAAACGAGCTTTTTTGATTGAAAATGGCCCCGTTGAAGTTCCTTGATCTCCACGGCTTGTTCGTGAGTGTTTGAGCATCAATAATCATTGAGAAGGATGAGTCCAAGGCACCCGAGGGCCGTACGAGGGCAAAAAGATTGAGTTTGAAGACAAAAATCTGCCCAGGAGCCAAGCTAAGCGCCTGGAATAGTGAAGCTCTCCGCTTCATTTTCCAGGAGCTTTGGCACAGCAGCCAAGCGAAGCGCTTGGAGGGCCCAAGCGCTTCGCTTGCCAAACGCTCCGCTTGGCCTCTCCAAGCGGTCCGCTTGGCAGCGGTTACGTTTTCGGATTTTCCTTCTTAGATCTGATCTTCAGTTTCTTTTTGGAGACTTTTGAACATTGGCTTCGTCTTGGAGAGCTCCTAGGCCCCAAAACTCAGAGAAAACTCAGATTACATTGTATTTTAGATTGGATTAAAGGTTTTGGCATAGGATTTCATCCATTGTTTCATCTACGGAGAGGTTTTCATCAATACCCACCGATTAGTGACAGCTTGGTGGTAACATTGTATCATTATCTCTTGTCTAGTAGTTTGATTTGATGTATTCTATTTACAATTCATATGATTTGATTTCTATGTTGATGAATATGAGTAGCTAAATCCTTTGTGTTGGTGGTAGAATGTAGAATATGCATGCTATGGGTTATGTTTATGCTTACATGAGATTGTGATTCAATCTTGCTGCAAACTCCTTCATATCATTCTTAGTTGCCTATAAAATATATTCGAATTGAGTATAGTGAGAAACTCTTGGTCAATGAAAGCTATAGGATTGTATGTTAGAGATTTGCAGCATGCTAGATAAATGGTGTTAGTGACAAGCACCTCTAAAGTATTGATAGTGGTCTTTTATGATGTGTGTCTTGAAAGTTACCTAGACGAGTTGCTTAGCAGACTTGATCGAAGGTTTTACGCACTGAACTTGTGAGCATATTCGTAACCCATGCATGTGTATTTGATTTCTACCACCAACCGTTTTCCAAACTTGATTACAACAATCTGATTTCTCGTTGCTTTGTTCTAAGAAAACAATTCCATAAACACTTGAACTCGTTTTCTGAAATAACTAGCAAAAACCACAAACAAAGCCACGTTAGGTCCCGAGAGAACGACACTCGGGGAAAACTTGCCATTGCACTCTAGTTTGTGTAGTGATAAGTGTTCTTTGGCTTTTAAACAAATTTAATTGGTGAAAAACGAAATCATCAATTTGGCGCCGTTGCCGGGGACTTAACTCCTTTGGTTGGTGTTTTTGTTTTGGTTTTTTCAGCCAACATCCCTTATTTGCCTTATTTCTGTCTTTTGTTTCTTTTTGACTTGGAAACTCACTACTCTTCATTTCAGGTGAGTGCATGCCTAGAACCCGAACGGGTAGACCTATTATTGAACCTTTTGTAGACGAGATCGATCGTTTGTTTCAAAGAAGAAGGAGGAATTTGAATCTCGAGTTTGAAGAAGCAGCATCTAGAGCTTCCACTTCTGGTATTCGGGAAGAGTCTTCTTCTTATCTTTTGAGCCAATTCTTGAATCCGTTTACTTGGAAGGTGAAATGGCGGAGCGGCCTATACGTCCACTTACTAAGCCTACGGTTGGGGCTAGAGGACCAGCAATTGTCCTCAATGATGCCACAAGGAACTTGGAAATCAATAATCACATGTTCCAACAACTTCCCAAATTCTATGGGATGGCTAATGAGGACGTGATTGGGTTCTTGAATGAGCTCGAGAATTTTGTTCTCCATCTTGGGCGACCAGGAGCTGGTGTTACGGATGATGATCTCCGTTTGAAGGTCTTTTCTATGGGGCTAGGTGATCGTGCAAAGGCTTGGCTTAATACTTTGGAGGCCGGATCTTTGACAACATGGGATCTTTGTTTTGATAAGTTCATGGAGCGTTACTACCCCGCTTCCAAGACGATGGCTATGAAGAGCCAAATTAGCTCCTTCGAGCAGAGGTATGATGAGCCTTTCCACGAGGCCTATGATCGATTCATGGGGTTGCATCATCGATGCCCACATCACGGGTATGATAAAGGTCAGCTTCTCCAATTCTTTTACAATGGTTTACATCCCAAGATTTAATCTCAAGTGGATAGTATTTGTGGAGGTAGTATGGGGGAGTTGCTTCCTTCTCAAGCTCAAGTGAAGCTGGACATGATGTACCGGAATTCCCAAAACCGGAATGTGAGGGCTCGTGTGCTCCAAAAGGAGCAAAGAGGTGAGGCCAAGGTAGTGGTAGAACAAGATGCCTTCGATGGGTTCGCCCATGAAGTGAAGCAAGCTTTGAGGCAAAGCGTTCCTTCTCCTTCTACGGAAGTTTGTGGTGTGTGCAAGAACTATGGGCACCCGGCCTATTTATGCCGTTCCGAATTTGCTAGAGAGAAATATATCACGAACGATGTCCGTCAAGAAGTGTATGCCTGCTGAGGGAGAGCAAGTAGTTGGAGATGTGAACTACGGGCAAGGATATGGCAATATGAGGCCGCAAAACCGTGGGCCCCGAGGTGGGTACCAGAATCAAGGCAACCGTGGTTATCTTCATAACCCGGATCAATATGCCTATGGGTCTAATCAAGATAGAAGTCGTCTCAGCTATGGGAACAATTGGTATGAAGGAGCACCGCCTTCAAATCCTACACCTCCACCTCAGGTTGCTAGTTCGGGACCACAAGGTGGAGGGGTGCTTCCTTCACCTCTTGTCTCTTCTCTCAACGATCTTGTGTTGAAGACGAATAAGTTTATGGAGCATTACTATCGTAATGAAGCTACTAACAATCAGCGGTTTGAGAAGCTTGAGGCTAGTAGTAGCAACCTCCATAAGAAGTTGCAAGAGCTAATAGATCGGGGGGCTAGTAGAGAGCAAGGGAAGTTTCCCGGGAACACGGAGAAGGCTATGGCCATAACCGTGGTGACTGATTTGCCCGTGGAGATCACGGTTGTGAGAGACAATGCACTAGTTAAGGTGCCAAGTTGCAAGATAACTGAAACTTGCAAGGTGAGTGAGGAGGTCGAGACTCCTAAGGTGGTTATGGAAGAGGAAGTTGTCGCACAATCTGATGCGATAGTTGAAGAGGTGAAAGAAAACTCATCGTCTGAGGATGAGATGGTGGATATGGTGGAAGTGTCCATCCAAGAGAGCTTCGATGTTGAAATCGGCTTGGGGAAGAAGGACGGAATAGTGGCAACTCTAGACACTGGAGCGGGTGTGAATGTTATACCCTTGAACGTGTATGAAGAGTCGGGTTTGTCTGGCTTGAGACCTATGAAATGCATGGTGCAATTAGCGGATGGGTCCATGAAAAAGCCGTTGGTGTGATTGAGAACTTGGCGGTGCGGGTTGCCGGTGTAGAGGTGAAGACTAATTTCATCGTTATGCCTACATCTTCTGCTAAGCTCAAAGATGTGGTTCTCTTGGGTAGAGCCTTCATCAACAAATTGCATATGGTCATAGACATGTATCGCCGAACATGTCACTTTGAGGTAAATGGCAAGCAACACACGTTGCGAGCCATTGTTGATTCATGTGCTTATGTTGATACTAACGAACTTGTAGGATATTTTGGTCCACTTTATGTTCGTCAAGATGTGCAGGGAATTGATGCTTTGAGAGGCAATTGGAGGGGGAAGTCTAGTACCCGAGGCGAAATCAATTCCGCATGAGTTGTGAAGAGTCGAGCCAACGATTTTTAAACGAAGGCGCTTCTCGGGAGGCAACCCGAGGTTGTAGGTACTTGCATATAGATTAGGAGCACGTTTAAAATTTTGTTTCGTCGATTAGACAAGGTTTTTGGGGTGAAAATTTAGCAAAAGTCGAAAAAAAATGGATTTGGGAGCTCCAGGTCCCAAGCGAACCGCTTGGCAAGCCCAAGCGGTCCGCTTGGATTTCCAGTAAAAATTTCATTCTTACTGGAAATCCAAGCGTAGCGCTTGGCAGGTCCCAAGCGGACCGCTTTCCAAGCGCTTCGCTTGGGACGGCCCAAGCGCTTCGCTTGGCTTTCCTTAAGAAAGCCAAGCGGAGCACTTGTGCATCAAAGCTCCCCACTTCGTTTTTTTTTCCTCCATAGCCGATTTAGCACCCAAAAATCTCAATCTCTCTCAATTCTCCACCAATTCTTGCAATCTTGTGCATTTTACAAAGCCCATCACCCCCTCAATCATCTATACCGATCAAATTTCACGTTTGAAGCATCCATAACAAGGAAGCAAAGGTACCCCTCATGAACCCTAACTTTCTTGAATTTGGGATTTTATCCTAATTAGCTTCAATTGTGTTATGCATTGGTGAATTAGAGTTTGATGATGATTGTTGAGCATGTTTCTTACTAGATGTGATGTCTAAATTCGAATTTTGCTCCTCTTGATTTATGATGAATTCTATTGCTCGAATTTTTGCTATATAATTGTTTGATGATTGTTAGCCTTGCATTTGAGTTATGTTATGATTATGGTGATGTTGTGATTGCATGAGAATGTGTTGGATTGGTTGGGTAATTCAATTGGAGAGTTTGTTTGCTTGGTTTAGATTCGTATGGATTTATCGTAACGAAGTGTTCAAGCTTCTCGATTTGTTCATATGAACTTTAGCAAGCCCTCAAACTCACCATGAGATTACTTGAGTGAGTATTGGAGTCTAGGAGTCAAGTCAAATTCTCATTGTCTCTTGAAGTTATCTAATAAGATTATTCTAGGTACAATGGCATCGAGAAGAACCAAGAGATCAAGGGGAGAAGGGACCTCGAGTTCACAACAAACGGCCACACCCGGCGAGTATCGCCAATCGGGGAGGGCAAGGCAATTCGAAGCGAGTTTCCATGCCCACAAGCACACGTACATTTCTGAGAGGAGCATTCGCTTCACGGCTGGTGAGAGCGAGTTGGATGGTGCCAGAGAGCTCAACAAGCTCATTACTGAGCGAGGGTGGAAGTACCATGGCGAGGTCATGCCAAATTGGGACCAAGCAGTAGTGGAGGACTTCTACATTGCCTTCACGGACTACAATGAACGGACCGGTGAGGTTCCCGTCCGCGGTGAGCATCACTAGCTTCATTATGCGATTGGATAGGCCACTGGCGCAGGATCCAAACCGCCAGCCTACATCCAACAAGAGATTTGATCCCGCGGAGCTCTATGTCTACGACCGGGAGTCTGATCATTACCCCATGGAGATACTGAATGGCATTACCGTGGAAGATTTTGAATTGCCTGATGAACCACCCGGATTTTGCACCACAACGATCTCACCTTCGAGGCAAGGATGATGTTGAAGTTCGTTCAAGCCAATCTGATTCCTAGCACACATGATTCCGAGGTTCAGTCCTATTACGGAGTCTTAGTCCACTCTCTTGAATGATTTGCCTCTCACTCCTGGCATCGTCATCTTCGAGGAATTCAAGCGCCGCCGTAATGCAAACCGGAAGCTTGCCTTTGGTAACTTGATCACGGGCATGTGCAAGGAGGCCGGAGTTCCCGACCTCGTACTGGACAAGAAGCCAAGAAATCCATCAACATTGATACGTACAATGAGATGTTCGGGACTTGGTGCACTCAGCAAGGAGAACCCATGCAACCAAGAGTTACGCGCCATGTGACACCTCCTCCACCTCCACCTACGGCCGGACAAGGAAGCTTCGACTTCTCGGAGTTCAACCAGATCTTGGTCGATCAGTTTGGGAACTTCCAAACCACCATGTTGGAGGCTCAGTCGACCCAGCTTACCGAGCAATTCCGGGATTTGAGGAGCGCGAAGTCAAGAGGTGGGAGGACTTCCGTGTGATGGAGGAGCAGCGTTGGGATGATTTCCAAGGGCGTGTAGATCAGCGTTGGGAAGCCGCTCGAGTAGAGGACACTAGGCGTTGGAGAGCCCACCAGGAGGAGATGATGAACCGCCATGATGCCTTAGCTCGCCGAATTCCGGGGTATACTTTCTATGATCAGACCGGTGGTAGTGGGTGCCTTTCCTAACACCCCCTACGACCCCTCTCTCCTAGAGACACCAGCCGACAGAGGCCACATTTATCGGTAGTATTTTTATATTATCGTTATTTTGGCTTGTTTACTATTGTTGGTTGAAACTCTTTTCATTTCGATTTGGTTGTATGATGTTGTGACTTATGACTCTTGTACTCTTAGTTGCTTTTGTAGTTGTGGCCTGTGTGCCTTTTGTCGTGATTCGTTTAGTCTAGTGTTTGTCTTGGTGCCTTAGGTGATTAAGATAGGAAAAACATCGAAAATCTTGAAACAAAGCCAAGCGAAGCGCTTGGAGGGCCAAGCGGTCCGCTTGAATCTTCAGTAAAGCAAAAAAAGTTTCTGGAATTTCAAGCGGAGCGCCTGGAGCCTCCCAAGCGCTCCGCTTGACAAGCGAACCGCTTGGCTCACCAGCGGTCCGCCTGACCCTGTACCCAGATTTTCCTCGTTTTTTTTTTCATTCTTCTCACCTTTGTGCACCCGTTTTCACATGTTTCTTGAGTCCTTTCAGGTACTACTCATATATAGGAGATTGGAAACGAACCTTTAACTCAGGGAAGTGTACTTTCAATCCAATTTTTTTTCATTTTCATTTCACTTTTCTTTGCTCGAGGACGAGCAAAGTTTAGGTTTGGGGAGGGTATTGGATTTTCAGTACTATATGCTTGTGTGGTTCGAACTGCCGGCTGATTTTACTCAAGTTCATGTGATTTGTCGTGTTTTTTTCAAATTTTTGCATGCATATCATCCTAGATTAGTTGTTTTGCACGTTTTTTGTGTGTGGAGTTTATTGCCAAGTCTTTTGAACTTTTTTTATGGAGTAGACGAATGTTTATGACCATTGATCATATGTG
>CM051458.1:55401495-55437665 GCA_028274465.1 Plantago ovata
GGATGAACGTATTTTTGACGCGTTCATCTTGTCTTTTTTACCTTCTTTTGCTATCTTTAGCCTTGTTTTTGGTTAGTTTTGTAGAATAGTGTCACGTTTATTGTTTTCTGCATTTTCAGGCACTTAGGTACGAAATGGCGTTTTGGAGCTAAAACGAGCTTTTGATTGAAAATGGCCCCGTTGAAGTTCCCTTGATCTCCACGGCTTGTTCGTGAGTGTTTGAGCATCAATAAGCATTGAGAAGGATGAGTCCAAGGCACCCGGGCCGTACGAGGGCAAAAAGATTGAGTTTGAAGACAAAAATTCCAGGAGCCAAGCTAAGCGCCTGGAATAGTGAAGCGCTCCGCTTCATTTTCCAGGAGCTTTGGCACAGCAGCCAAGCGAAGCGCTTGGAGGGCCAAGCGCTTCGCTTGCCAAGCGCTCGCTTGGCCTCTCCAAGCGGTCCGCTTGGCAGCGGTTACGTTTTCGGATTTTCCTTCTTAGATCTGATCTTCAGTTTTTTTGGATACTTTTGAACATTGCTTCGTTTGGGAGGCTCCTAAGCCCCAAAACTCAGAGAAAACTCAGATTACATTGTATTTTAGATTGGATTAAAGGTTTTGGCATAGGATTTCATCCATTGTTTCATCTACGGAGAGGTTTTCATCAATACCCACCGATTAGTGACAGCTTGGTGGTAACATTGTATCATTATCTCTTGTCTAGTAGTTTGATTTGATGTATTCTATTACAATTCATATGATTTGATGTCTATGTTGATGAATATGAGTAGCTAAATCCTTTGTGTTGGTGGTAGAATGTAGAATATGCATGCTATGGGTTATGTTTATGCTTACATGAGATTGTGATTCAATCTTGCTGCAAATTCCTTCATATGATTCTTAGTTGCCTATAAAATATATTCGAATTGAGTATAGACAAACTCTTGGTCAATGAAAGCTATAGGATTGTATGTTAGAGATTTGCAGCATGCTAGATAAATGGTGTTAGTGACAAGCACCTCTAAAGTATTGATAGTGGTCTTTTATGATGTGTGTCTTGAAAGTTACCTAGACGAGTTGCTTAGCAGACTTGATCGAAGGTTTTACGCACTGAACTTGTGAGCATATTCGTAACCCATGCATGTGTATTTGATTTCTACCACCAACCGTTTTCCAAACTTGATTACAACAATCTGATTTCTCGTTGCTTGTTCTAAGAAAACAATTCTATAACATTTGAACTCGTTGACTGAAATTACTAGCAAAAACCACAAACAAAGCCACGTTAGGTCCCGAGAGAACGACACTCGGGGACAACTTGCCATTGCACTCTAGTTTGTGTAGTGATAAGTGTTCTTTGGCTTTTAAACAAATTTAATTGGTGAAAAACGACATCATCAATTTGGCGCCGTTGCCGGGGACTTAACTCCTTTGGTTGGTGTTTTTGTTTTGGTTTTTTCAGCAAACATCCTTCTTTGTCTTATTTCTGTCTTTTGTTTCTTTTTGCTGGAACTCACTACTCTTCATTTCAGGTGAGTGCATGCCTAGAACCCGAACGGGTGGACCTATTATTGAACCTTTTGTAGACGAGATCGATCGTTTGTTTCAAAGGAGAAGGAGGAATTTGAATCTCGAGTTTGAAGGAGTAGCATCTAGAGCTTCCACTTCTGGTATTCGGGAAGAGTCTTCTTCTTATCTTTTGAGCCAATTCTTGAATCTGTTTACTTGGAAGGTGAAATGGCGGAGCGGCCTATACGTACACTTACTAAGCCTACGGTTGGGGCTAGAGGACCAGCAATTGTCCTCAATGATGCCACAAGGAACTTGGAGATCAAGAATCACATGTTCCAACAACTTCCCAATTCTATGGGATGGCTAATGAGGACGTGATTGGGTTCTTGAATGAGCTCGAGAATTTGTTCTCCATCTTGGGCGACCAGGAGCTGGTGTTACGGATGATGATCTCCGTTTGAAGGTCTTTTCTATGGGGCTAGGTGATCGTGCAAAGGCTTGGCTTAATACTTTGGAGGCCGGTCTTTGACAACATGGGATCTTTGTTTTGATAAGTTCATGGAGCGTTACTACCCCGCTTCCAAGACGATGGCTATGAAGAGCCAAATTAGCTCCTTCGAGCAGAGGTATGATGAGCCTTTCCACGAGGCCTATGATCGATTCATGGGGTTGCATCATCGATGCCCACATCACGGGTATGATAAAGGTCAGCTTCTCCAATTCTTTTACAATGGTTACATCCCGAGATTTAATCTCAAGTGGATAGTATTTGTGGAGGTAGTATGGGGGAGTTGCTTCCTTCTCAAGCTCAAGTGAAGCTGGACATGATGTACCGGAATTCCCAAAACCGGAATGTGAGGGCTCGTGTGCTCCAAAAGGAGCAAAGAGGTGAGGCCAAGGTAGTGGTAGAACAAGATGCCTTCGATGGGTTCGCCCATGAAGTGAAGCAAGCTTTGAGGCAAAGCGTTCCTTCTCCTTCTACGGAAGTTTGTGGTGTGTGCAAGAACTATGGGCACCCGGCCTATTTATGCCGTTCCGAATTTGCTAGAGAGAAATATATCACGAACGATGTCCGTCAAGAAGTGTATGCCGCTGAGGGAGAGCAAGTAGTTGGAGATGTGAACTACGGGCAAGGATATGGCAATATGAGGCCGCAAAACCGTGGGCCCCGAGGTGGGTACCAGAATCAAGGCAACCGTGGTTATCTTCATAACCCGGATCAATATGCCTATGGGTCTAATCAAGATAGAAGTCGTCTCAGCTATGGGAACAATTGGTATGAAGGAGCACCGCCTTCAAATCCTACACCTCCACCTCAGGTTGCTAGTTCGGGACCACAAGGTGGAGGGGTGCTTCCTTCACCTCTTGTCTCTTCTCTCAACGATCTTGTGTTGAAGACGAATAAGTTTATGGAGCATTACTATCGTAATGAAGCTACTAACAATCAGCGGTTTGAGAAGCTTGAGGCTAGTAGTAGCAACCTCCATAAGAAGTTGCAAGAGCTAATAGATCGGGGGGCTAGTAGAGAGCAAGGGAAGTTTCCCGGGAACACGGAGAAGGCTATGGCCATAACCGTGGTGACTGATTTGCCCGTGGAGATCACGGTTGTGAGAGACAATGCACTAGTTAAGGTGCCAAGTTGCAAGATAACTGAAACTTCCAAGGTGAGTGAGGAGGTCGAGACTCCTAAGGTGGTTATGGAAGAGGAAGTTGTCGCACAATCTGATGCGATAGTTGAAGAGGTGAAAGAAAACTCATCGTCTGAGGATGAGATGGTGGATATGGTGGAAGTGTCCATCCAAGAGAGCTTCGATGTTGAAATCGGCTTGGGGAAGAAGGACGGAATAGTGGCAACTCTAGACACTGGAGCGGGTGTGAATGTTATACCCTTGAACGTGTATGAAGAGTCGGGTTTGTCTGGCTTGAGACCTATGAAATGCATGGTGCAATTAGCGGATGGGTCCATGAAAAAGCCGTTGGGTGTGATTGAGAACTTGGCGGTGCGGGTTGCGGTGTAGAGGTGAAGACTAATTTCATCGTTATGCCTACATCTTCTGCTAAGCTCAAAGATGTGGTTCTCTTGGGTAGAGCCTTCATCAACAAATTGCATATGGTCATAGACATGTATCGCCGAACATGTCACTTTGAGGTAAATGGCAAGCAACACACGTTGCGAGCCATTGTTGATTCATGTGCTTATGTTGATACTAACGAACTTGTAGGATATTTTGGTCCACTTTATGTTCGTCAAGATGTGCAGGGAATTGATGCTTTGAGAGGCAATTGGAGGGGAAGTCTAGTACCCGAGGCGAAATCAATTCCGCATGAGTTGTGAAGAGTCGAGCCAACGATTTTTAAACGAAGGCGCTTCTCGGGAGGCAACCCGAGGTTGTAGGTACTTGCATATAGATTAGGAGCACGTTTAAAATTTTGTTTCGTCGATTAGACAAGGTTTTTGGGGTGAAAATTTAGCAAAAGTCGAAAAAAAATGGATTTGGGAGCTCCAGGTCCCAAGCGAACCGCTTGGCAAGCCCAAGCGGTCCGCTTGGATTTCCAGTAAAAATTTCATTCTTACTGGAAATCCAAGCGTAGCGCTTGGCAGGTCCCAAGCGGACCGCTTTCCAAGCGCTTCGCTTGGGACGGCCCAAGCGCTTCGCTTGGCTTTCCTTAAGAAAGCCAAGCGGAGCACTTGTGCATCAAAGCTCCCCACTTCGTTTTTTTTCCTCCATAGCCGATTTAGCACCCAAAAATCTCAATCTCTCTCAATTCTCCACCAATTCTTGCAATCTTGTGCATTTTACAAAGCCCATCACCCCCTCAATCATCTATACCGATCAAATTTCACGTTTGAAGCATCCATAACAAGGAAGCAAAGGTACCCCTCATGAACCCTAACTTTCTTGAATTTGGGATTTTATCCTAATTAGCTTCAATTGTGTTATGCATTGGTGAATTAGAGTTTGATGATGATTGTTGAGCATGTTTCTTACTAGATGTGATGTCTAAATTCGAATTTTGCTCCTCTTGATTTATGATGAATTCTATTGCTCGAATTTTTGCTATATAATTGTTTGATGATTGTTAGCCTTGCATTTGAGTTATGTTATGATTATGGTGATGTTGTGATTGCATGAGAATGTGTTGGATTGGTTGGGTAATTCAATTGGAGAGTTTGTTTGCTTGGTTTAGATTCGTATGGATTTATCGTAACGAAGTGTTCAAGCTTCTCGATTTGTTCATATGAACTTTAGCAAGCCCTCAAACTCACCATGAGATTACTTGAGTGAGTATTGGAGTCTAGGAGTCAAGTCAAATTCTCATTGTCTCTTGAAGTTATCTAATAAGATTATTCTAGGTACAATGACATCGAGAAGAACCAAGAGATCAAGGGGAGAAGGGACCTCGAGTGCACAACAAACGGCCACACCCGGCGAGTATCGCCAATCGGGGAGGGCAAGGCAATTCGAAGCGAGTTTCCATGCCCACAAGCACACGTACATTTCTGAGAGGAGCATTCGCTTCACGGCTGGTGAGAGCGAGTTGGATGGTGCCAGAGAGCTCAACAAGCTCATTACTGAGCGAGGGTGGAAGTACCATGGCGAGGTCATGCCAAATTGGGACCAAGCAGTAGTGGAGGACTTCTACATTGCCTTCACGGACTACAATGAACGGACCGGTGAGGTTCCCGTCCGCGGTGAGCATCACTAGCTTCATTATGCGATTGGATAGGCCACTGGCGCAGGATCCAAACCGCCAGCCTACATCCAACAAGAGATTTGATCCCGCGGAGCTCTATGTCTACGACCGGGAGTCTGATCATTACCCCATGGAGATACTGAATGGCATTACCGTGGAAGATTTTGAATTGCCTGATGAACCACCCCGGATTTTGCACCACAACGATCTCACCTTCGAGGCAAGGATGATGTTGAAGTTCGTTCAAGCCAATCTGATTCCTAGCACACATGATTCCGAGGTTCAGTCCTATTACGGAGTCTTGGTCCACGCTCTCTTGAATGATTTGCCTCTTACTCCTGGCATCGTCATCTTCGAGGAATTCAAGCGCCGCCGTAATGCAAACCGGAAGCTTGCCTTTGGTAACTTGATCACGGGCATGTGCAAGGAGGCCGGAGTTCCCGACCTCGTACTGGACAAGAAGCCAAAGAAATCCATCAACATTGATATGTACAATGAGATGTTCGGGACTTGGTGCACTCATCAAGGAGAACCCATGCAACCAAGAGTTACGCGCCATGTGACACCTCCTCCACCTCCACCTACGGTCGGACAAGGAAGCTTCGACTTCTCGGAGTTCAACCAGATCTTGGTCGATAAGTTTGGGAACTTCCAAACCACCATGTTGGAGGCTCAGTCGACCCAGCTTACCGAGCAATTCCGGGGATTTGAGGAGAGCGAAGTCAAGAGGTGGGAGGACTTCCGTGTGATGGAGGAGCAGCGTTGGGATGATTTCCAAGGGCGTGTAGATCAGCGTTGGGAAGCCGCTCGAGTAGAGGACACTAGGCGTTGGAGAGCCCACCAGGAGGAGATGATGAACCGCCATGATGCCTTAGCTCGCCGAATTCCGGGGTATACTTTCTATGATCAGACCGGTGGTAGTGGGAGTGCCTTTCCTAACACCCCCTACGACCCCTTCTCCTAGAGACACCAGCCGACAGAGGCCACATTTATCGGTAGTATTTTTATATTATCGTTATTTTGGCTTGTTTACTATTGTTGGTTGAAACTCTTTTCATTTCGATTTGGTTGTATGATGTTGTGACTTATGACTCTTGTACTCTTAGTTTACTTTTGTAGTTGTGGCCTGTGTGCCTTTTGTCGTGATTCGTTTAGTCTAGTGTTTGTCTTGGTGCCTTAGGTGATTAAGATAGGAAAAAACATCGAAAACCTTGAAACAAAGCCAAGCGAAGCGCTTGGAAGGGCCAAGCGGTCCGCTTGAATCTTCAGTAAATCAAAAAAATTTACTGGAATTTCAAGCGGAGCGCCTGGAGCCTCCCAAGCGCTCCGCTTGACAAGCGAACCGCTTGGCTCACGCCAAGCGGTCCGCCTGGACCCTGTACCCAGATTTTCCTCGTTTTTTTTTTCATTCTTCTCACCTTTGTGCACCCGTTTTCACATGTTTCTTGAGTCCTTTCAGGTACTACTCATATATAGGAGATTGGAAACGAACCTTTAACTCAGGGAAGTGTACTTTCAATCCAATTTTTCCTTTTCATTCAACTTTCTTTGCTCGAGGACGAGCAAAAGTTTAGGTTTGGGGAGGGGGTATTGGATTTTCAGTACTATATGCTTGTGTGGTTCGTACATGCCTGATTTTACTCAAGTTCATGTGATTTGTCGTGTTTTTTCAAATTTTTGCATGCATATCATCCCTAGATTAGTTGTTGCACGTTGTTGTGTGTGGAGTTTATTGCCAAGTCTTTTGAACTTTTTTATTGAGTAGACTAAGTGTTTATGACCATTGATCATATGTTGCATCACTTTGCAAGTAGTTTGAGGCTTGTCTCGCTTGGTTTGTCACATTCGCATGTGCACTAGTTAAGCTTAGTAGTCTCGACATCACCTTGAGTGGTGTTTCTTCTGCTGCGGTTCACGATGGCCATATAAAATGATGCATGTTAGAATCTATGGTTGTAACCCGTGTAATTATGTACATAAGAGGCGACAAGTTCTTCACCTCGATTAGAGATTGCCAAATGCCTAGGAAGGAGGTAGTGTGAGGTGTGCGATTCCTTGTATTAAACCTATTCTATCGAATAGGTTTGGGGAGGGGGTTGCCTTATTGATCTTGTCTTTCGTCCTTGAGTCGTTGTAAAGTTTTCTTTTTCTTTTTTATTTTTATTTTTGTTTTTTGTCCCAACCTATTCTTTCGAATAGGTTTGGGGAGGTGTTTTGGACATTTAGTACTGCTGCTTGCCCCTATATAAAAAAAAAGAGGAAAAAGAAAAAGAAAATAAAAAAAAAGAAAAAAAGAGAAAAGAAAAAGAGAAAATAAAAAAAAAAGAAAGAGAAAAAGAAAAAGAAAAAAAAAAAAAAGGGGGAAATAAAGAATAATACCCAAAAAAGCAAAAGAAGGGTCGTTGCAAGCCAAAAAGCAGTCTAGTAAAGTGTCAAGTGTCATGTAAATATTTGTTATTGTGAAGTTATCGAGTTGTAAATTCTTTCTTTCGTTTCGTGTCGTCTTTGTCCAAGGCCTGTTCTTGACAACCCTCGTCTTGCTATTCAAGAAGTGGTTGAAGGAGACTCATTCGTTGAGAGTCTGGGTAGAATAGGGGAGTGTCTTCTCTTTCTAGGGAACCCTCCTTCGTTTGATGAGAGCCAGTATTAGTTCGCCCTCTCTTGAGGAAAAGTCTCGCTTGGTGAACAGTAGTAAGCCCTCGGTTTCATAGGCACGGGGCAATTGTAGTATGATAGCATGCATCATTGTGTCGTCACTGACCAGGTCCAGGTAGAAGATGTTACGAGAGACTCCTTTGTTTAACCAAGTGCACATGAGAATGTGTATATTTGCAATCGAGGCATTCTTCAACCTACTTGCATGTCATGCTCATTTGGTTTTGTTCATAAGCATTTGGTAGATTCAATAGATTAGTTCACTTTACTTGGCATGAGACTCTTTTTGTGTTGCATTTAGGATAGTTTGTTGCTTGAGGACAAGCAAAGGTTTGGTTTGGGGAGTTTGATGAACGTATTTTTGACGCGTTCATCTTGTCTTTTTTACCTTCTTTTGCTATCTTTTAGCCTTGTTTTTTGGTTAGTTTTGTAGAATAGTGTCACGTTTATTGTTTTCTGCATTTTCAGACACTTAGGTACGAAATGGCGTTTTTTGAGCTAAAAACGAGCTTTTTTGATAGAAAATGGCCCCGTTGAAGTTCTTGATCTCCACGACTTGTTTGTGAGTGTTTGAGCATCAATAAGCATTGAGAAGGATGAGTCCAAGGAACCCGAGGGCCGTACGAGGGCAAAAAGATTGAGTTTGAAGACAAAAATCTGCCCAGGAGCCAAGCTAAGCGCCTGGAATAGTGAAGCGCTCCGCTTCATTTTCCAGGAGCTTTGGTACAGAAGCCAAGCGCAGCGCTTGGAGGGCCCAAGCGCTTCGCTTGCCAAGCGCTCCGCTTGGCAGCGGTTACGTTTTCGGATTTTCCTTCTTAGATCTGATCTTTAGTTTCTTTTTGGAGACTTTTGAACATTGGCTTCGTCTTGGAGAGCTCCTAAGCCCCAAAACTCAGAGAAAACTCAGATTACATTGTATTTTAGATTGGATTAAAGGTTTTGGCCTAGGATTTCATCCATTGTTTCATCTACGGAGAGGTTTTCATCAATACCCACCGATTAGTGACTGCTTGGTGGTAACATTGTATCATTATCTCTTGTCTAGTAGTTTGATTTGATGTATTCTATTTACAATTCATATGAATTGATGTCTATGTTTATGAATATGAGTAGCTAAATCCTTTGTGTTGGTGGTAGAATGTAGAATATGCATGCTATGGGTTATGTTTATGCTTACATGAGATTGTGATTCAATCTTGCTGCAAATTCCTTCATATGATTCTTAGTTGCCTATAAAATATATTCGAATTGAGTATAGTGACAAACTCTTGGTCAATGAAAGATATAGGACTTGTATGTTAGAGATTTGCAGCATGCTAGATAAATGGTGTTAGTGACAAGCACCTCTAAAGTATTGATAGTGATCTTTTATGATGTGTGTCTTGAAAGTTACCTAGACGAGTTGCTTAGCAGACTTGATCGAAGGTTTTACGCACTGAACTTGTGAGCATATTCGTAACCCATGCATGTGTATTTGATTTCTACCACCAACTGTTTTCCAAACTTGATTACAACAATCTGATTTCTCGTTGCTTTGTTCTAAGAAAACAATTCCATAAACACTTGAACTCGTTGTCTGAAATAACTAGCAAAAACCACAAACAAAGCCACGTTAGGTCCCGAGAGAACGACACTCGGGGAAAACTTGCCATTGCACTCTAGTTTGTGTAGTGATAAGTGTTCTTTGGCTTTTAAACAAATTTAATTGGTGAAAAACGACATCATCAAGAGACCTGAATCTGTCACTGGGGTGAGGAGTTTTCTCGGTTTGGCTGGTTACTATCGCCGTTTTGTGAAGGATTATTCGAAGATAGTTGGACCCTTGTCCTCTTTAACAAGGAAAAATCCTAAGTTCGTATGGAGTGACAAGTGTGAAGAAAGCTTCGAGGAGCTGAAGAATAGATTGACCACTGCCCCTATACTAGCTCTTCCCGAGGGGACCAACGACTTTGTGGTTTACACTGATGCTTCAAAGGAAGGTTTGGGTTGTGTACTGATGCAACGGGAAAAGGTGATCGCATATGCTTCTAGAAAGTTGAAGCCATATGAAAGAATTATCCAACCCATGACCTTGAGCTAGCTGCTATAGTCTTTGCCTTGGGAAAGTGGAGACACTACCTTTATGGTCCTGAGTTCACCATCCTCACTGATCATAAGAGCTTGAAGTATGTGTTCACACAAAAGGAGTTGAACATGAGACAACGACGATGGATAGAATTTCTGGGCGATTACACTTGTACCATTCGATATCACCCTGGTAAGGCCAATGTGGTCGCTGATACCTTAAGTCGTAGGGTACACGTGTCAAATCTCGAAGTATCCAACTTGTCTTGTATGTTCGCCAATATCACTTTGAGGTATGAGCTGGCACGTAGGATTCTTGAGGCTCAAGAGCATGACGAAGAGCTTCAAGACATCAAAGCACATATCACTGAACCTCGCAATGCGAAATTCTCTGTGGATGAGAATGGATCCCTAAGGTTTCAAGGAAGATTGTGCGTGCCTTCTGATGAAGAGCTTAGGCGTCTAATTTTGGATGAAGCTCATAAATCTAAGTACTCGATGCATCCTGGAGGAAACAAAATGTATGAAGATTTGAAGAAGGTTTACTGGTGGACCCATATGAAGCGAGATATTGCACGGTTTGTGCAAAGTTGTTTGGTCTGCGGGAGGTTTACTACAACCACTCGAGATTCCACAGTGGAAATGGGAGATGATCACTATGGATTTTGTAATTGGTCTACCGGTAGCTAGGGGTGGTTTTGATAGTGATTGGGTCATTGTCGATAGGTTGACAAAATCGCCACACTTTCTGCCTGTGAAAACCACCTACACATCCGAGAAGTTAGCCGAGGTTTATCGCGATGAGATAATTAAGCTACATGGCACTCCGGTGAGTATTGTGTCTGATAGAGATCCGAAGTTTGTTTCGAGGTTTTGGAAGCAAGTACACGAAGGCTTGGGTACCAAGTTGAACTTTAGCACCGCAGCACATCCGCAAACGGATGGTCAATCCGAAAGGACCATTCAAACTCTAGAGGATCTACTGAGATTGTGTGTGCTGGATCACCAAGGAAGTTGGGCACAACATTTGCCATTGGTTGAGTATGCTTATAATAATAGTTATCAAGCATCGATTGGTATGGCACCGCTTGAAGCGCTGTATGGTCGGAAATGTAGATCACCGCTGTACTGGGATTTGGAGGACCGAATTTCTACACCGGTAGCTGGAGAGAGGACTTTCAATGAGATGATACAAGAAACCTTGGAAAAGGTAAGGCTTATCCGAGACCGATTGAGAACTGCTCAAAGTAGACAAAAGAGTTACGCCGATAATCGTAGGCGAGATTCGGAGTTCGAAGTTGGTGATTTTGTCTTTCTCAAGCTATCTCCGAGAAAGGGAATTGTTCGTATGGGCCGTAGAGCTAAACTGAACCCTCGGTATGTAGGACCATACGAGATCATCGAGAGAGTTGGCATTGTGGCTTACCGGTTGCAATTACCCACTACTATTACTGGGATTCACAATGTCTTCCATGTATCTCAACTGAAGAAGTACTATCCTGACCCGTCGCACGTGGTTCAACCCGAGGAGGTGACTATTGAGGAGGATTTGTCTTATGTGGAGCAACCGGTTCGTATTCTAGACCAAAAGGTGCATCAACTCCGTAATAGGCAAATCAAGCAAGTAAAGGTTTTGTGGCGAAACCATCAGTATGAGGAGGCAACCTGGGAAAGCGAGGATGACAAGCGCCGGCAGTATCCCGAGCTCTTCAACTTTTCAGGTGCGAATTTGGGGACCAAATTCTTTTAAGGGGGGAAGAGTGTAACACCCCGTTTTTTCTAATTATTTATTTATTATTTTATTATTTAATTATTTAATTTAATTAATTAATTATCGGAGTAATTTATTTTATTCGGTAATTATTTAATTCACTTCTTGCATGAGCGATTTAGTTAATTCGCGTAAACTAATTCGTCTGACTCCGTTTGGCCCATTTCTGTGGCCCAGTCTTCTGACCCTTTGACCGGCCCATTTCCTTAACCCTAAACCCTAACCGATACCTCAACCCCTCATTTTTTCTGCATCCGCCTGAGAAGAGAAAGAAAAAAAAGAAAGAAAAAAAAGAGAGAGAGAGAGAGAAGAAGAGGAAGAGAATCGTTGCTGCTGCTGTTTCTTCCCGCCGTCGATCGAGCCGCATCCGCCCGTGCCGGTTCCATTCGCCGCCGTTCGTTGTTCCGTGTGCCGCTGCCGATCTCGATCCGTCTGTCCGTGTGCAGCCGTTCCTTGCCGTCCGATCCGCCGCCCCATTCTGTCCCGATCGATCCGTTCCGTTCGCCGCCGGTCTCGCTCCGTCTCCGTGCGTCACCCGCCGCCCGTTCCGATTCGATCGCGCCGTCCTCTGTACTTATCCGTCGTGCCGATTCACGCGCCGTCGTCCCAAGCTCCATTCCCGTTTTGATATTTCCAGTAAGCTCTGTTCGTCTCAGTCTGATTACGTTGATCTGAATCTCGATTGAGATTTGATTTCGATTTCTTGTTCGTTTGTTTTTCCATCCATTACAGTACCGTACTCGCTCGTTCCGGTACCGCTCCTTCCAGTCCCCCGCGCGTGCTCTCCTTTCGGCTTCGATCCCTCAGTCCGTTCTCTCCGTTCAGTTCCAAAGGTAGTACTCTGTTTCCTTTTTCGGTTTCTTCTTTTCCCTGCTATGCCCGTTTTACCCATCATACTCTGGCCTCGTATTTGAACTGAGAACCGGGACCTAGGATAGTTTGTTGTTGTTGTGGTTAGACTGTTGTTGACCTCGTATGTTGACCGTGTTGGAATTGTTTGGCTTCGAAAAACTGAACTGGACCTTAGTATAGTAATCTGATCTGTGAGGACTGGTTGGGTTTGTTGTACTTTGAAAGGACCTTTTTGCAATTTCTCTTTGACCAGTGTTGACTGAGGACTAATTTGAGAGACTTTTATGTTTTTGAGGACTGTTGTGCAAGTTTAAGAAACTGTTGGACTTGATTGTACTTTCTAAAAACTAAAAGGACTTTTCTGCAATTGATGTGTGAGGGCAGTTTTGTAATTTCACTATTCAGGACTAAACTGTTAAAACAAGTTTTCCCTGAGGACTATTCTGGAGTTTGTTGAAAGTGTAAAACTATTTTGCAATTTACCTCTGAGTGTATTTTAGTAATTTCCAAAGATTGAAAGAGTGTTTTCTGAAAATGTTTCAAGTCAACTAGTTCCTGCTTTGGTGCTTTGGTAGTGATTTACCTTCTAACTTAGTTGGTTAGGGGTTGTGTGACTAACTTAGAGGTCCCGGGGGTTTCTGTTTCTGTCCGGAGTTGTGCACCCTCTGGAGGGAGCTATAAGGGCAATCTGGGAGTAGGAGTAACAAGGCGGGCTGCACCAACGGTCTTCGACTTATTTGTTTTGTCATTCTGTTATGTGATCTGTTCTGTTTGTTATTTTTTTTGCTGCAAAGGATTTTGGTTTCAAAACTATTTACTTTCTGTTTTTAACTTAGAACCTCACTGAGATTTTTTATCTCACGCTCTCTTTGTTTTCAAAAATTCATTCCTTCCAGATACTGCTGAGGATGCACGCGAGTAGGATGCCAACGACTGAGAGAAGGGTATGGGATGTCTTTGGGGATTTTATTTCAAAATAAGAAGATGAACTTTTTATTTTCTTCATTAGTTGTTATTCTTTTGATTTCTAAGTTACCGTTAGATTTTACTCGATTCTGTTAGCGCTGTGCGCGTCAATTATTGTTATGGCATTTATTGCCGACTGTTGTTTTTAAAATTATTTCGGATTTTTTCTTTTCAAAAAATTATTTTGTTTTTAAAAACCGATACCGTTACAATCTCCTTCCCACACACCTCTACACACTAGACCCATACTCCAACAAGCTTATTCTCAATCACACACCTCTTCACAATACGTCTTCCTTCACCTCAAACACGCACCTCTTCGACAACAAGCCATGGCCTCAGCGAGTTGCATTTTTGTCCCTTAATTAATGGTCCTTCATGGATTTGGTCCCTACTTTTTTTATTTTTGCACATTTTGTCCTCTGGACCGTATTTTATACGTAGTTCATACGAGTCTTACAAATCTAAGTCCTTTTATTTTGAAAAATTTCAGAAAAGTCCCTATAGTTTAATTAAATAAAAAACATATCCAAAAAAATAAAAAAATAAAATTGTTCCTTTTTATTGTTATTTTCTTTATAATTTTTATTTTTATATAATTTTTCAATTTTGTCGTTTTTTATTATTATGGTTTAGTAATTCATTGTCCCATCAAATGTTTATTTTTGTATAGTTTTGTTGATCATATTTTTCGAATGTTGAATAGTAATTTGAAGAAAATAATTCAATCTCGGGGCAATTTAATATAATTTTTACAATAAATAATTTAGAAATTATTTGAGAACAAGGAAAAGTTCACAAAATCAAATTAAAAAATTTAACCTGGACTAATGAGTACTATATATAATAAAAAATAAATACTTCCTCCGGAAACTTAATAGGTTTACACTTTATTTTTGTTACTTTTCAATGTCCGGTTTGACCTCAAATACATAATAACTCGTTAAGAAAAAATAATTTTAAAAATTATATTATAAAAGTATACTTTTATATTTGTATAGTATAATTTCTAAAATTATTTTTTTCGTAATCAATTATGATTAATTTGAGGTCAAACCAGACATAAAAAAAGTTAACAAAAACAAAGTGTAAACCTATTAAGTTTCCGGAGGAAGTACTATTTATGTCACACTTTAAATTTAACCCCTTGAATTTTTTTCTTTTGAATTATTATGAAAATATAATAGCTTATATTTTGACTCGTTTGAATTTGAAAACTTACATTGTTATTGTTTGAATTATTATGAAAATATAATAGCTTATAATTTTCAACTTTAGGACCAAAAGTTAAAATTTATAAAGCATTGTGGAGTAGTGTGAGATAATCTTGAACATTTAGGGTCTTTTTATAATTTTATTTAGGGGTAATTTTGATGTTTATAAAATATTGAGGCAAATTGATAATAAATTAAACTTATGGGACCAAAAATGCATATACTATTTCGTATAATTTGATGTATTTTGTGTATAAAGGTCCAAAAGTGCAAAAATAAAAAAAGTAGGAACCAAAACTGTGAGGACCATTAATTAAGGGACCAAAAATGCAATTCACTCCGCACTTTATTTTACTGATTTTGTCTAACATCATCACCAGACTCCCAAACCCTCTGAAACTCCTACACCTTTTCTTTTTCCCCTTTCTCGTTTTCTCTGGAACAATTCACAAAAGATCCATCCATATTTTCCATTACTGCAGCCACCTGAACCACCTGTTTCACCTCCACCCGTTCATATTTCACCGCCGCCCCGCCGCTACGGACACCTGTTGAATCGCCACTTCACCATCTCCCTCACCTCCTAGGAAACCACCAGGCTCTCCACCTCCCTCACCTAACACGCACCTCTCCAGCCCGCCTCACGACGTCGTAAATCTCCTCAACCTCCGCCAATAATAACCCAATCGTCATCTACTTCCACGCGGCTCTAAACATTTCCAACACCGCCTTGCAGACTTATCGAAAGCTCCTCCACCTCGTCGGAAGAACTCCGGGAAAGAAATAGATCTTCACACTTGATTCCGCTCTTGGATCAGATTTTAGTTAATTTTGTACTTGGTTTTGTTTCCATTGCATTGGTTGTATTCTCAAGGGTACGACTAGAAGTTTGAAATAAATTTTTGGCTATTTCAAAATCGCAAAGTCTCATAAGAGACCGTCTCTTTTTAACTTATATAGAGACCGGACTAATATGCAATTTACCAACATCTTATAATCAACCCAAAAATTCGATGGCAAAACTGTTATAACTTATAAACATAAGGTCCTTTTAGTAAATTACCCTTATTCTTTCTTCTAAAATCTATCAATCAAATACATATAGATAAAAAAGACGGCCAATTACCACTTTTCTTCCTTCTTTAATTATCTCTCTTCTCGCTCAGAAAGATCCCCTCCAATTAGGTTCGATCCAGGAAGATCCAAATGGCCCGGTGAAGATCCAGAGATTCCGCCATGACAAGGGAGGGACTGTGGTGGAGATTTCTTCATCGTTGATGGAGAGGCTGATGATTTGACTTTCTCAGTTTGGGTCGTATGCGCATGAATCCAGTTCTCAACCTCGTTGAGATTGTATGAATCTATTGCTGGTGATCCTAATGGAAGAACTCGTTCACGGTTAGTAGTACTCACAGAAGTTGTGGGCCATGTTGTTGCTGTTATTTGCATCTAGATTTATGTAGATATGTGTTTGAATCGAAGTTTGTTGGTGATAGATGTTAGCTTTTGCATCTAGATGTAGATTTATGTTCATCTCATGAATTTTTTACGTTCAGCGATATTCGCCATGTTTTGTACAATATTGCCCATGTTCTAGTCAATATTGTCCATGTTCTGACCGATATGCTCACTATTTTTAATGCTCTGTTTTTTTAACTGTTTTTTATGAAAAGTTGACCTCTGCAATATACACTATGTTTTCAGCAATATAACCCATGTTCTAAACAATATTGTTCATGTTCTAAACAATACTACCTTTGTTGTTTCCCCCTTTGGTTTTTGTGGTGTTGTTATCCTTGCTTTTTTGTCGTTTCGATGTTTCTATATTTGACGCAGCTTTACATAATCTACCAATTATTACCTATGTTTTATGTTTTTAGGTATATTGTTTATGTTTTTACTTATATTGTCTATGTTCTTAATTTAAGGCGGTCAATAGTGTTTGATTTTATTTGGAGGAATTAGCATATCTTTAGGAGTCATGATTAATTACTTATGCTGTAACAATAGTCAAAGTTCAAGGGATGTATGATAATTGATTAGTGGTAGTAGTGGTGGTGGTAGTAGGAGTAGTAGTATGACAATTGATTAGTAGTGGTAGGAGCAGCAGTAGTATATTGTCTATGTTCTTAGTATTATTGGTAGTAGTAGTAGTAGTTGTAGTTCAGGGCTGGTCCGAATGCCCCAAGATTAGCAACTTCCCCTAGCAAATCCAAAGCAAGATCGAGATTCAGTAAATACGTTGCGTATAGAAATATAGAGCCCAAGGAGATCTATAGTAGTAGTAGTAGTAATAGTAGTAGTACTTTACATATTGATGTTGTGTTGATTTAGGCATGTTATATATATATACATATGTATATATATATATATATACATATGTATATATATATATATATACATATGTATATATATATATATATATATATATATATATATATATATATATATATATATATATATATATATATATATATATATATATATATATATATATATATATATATATATATATATATATATGACTTATATCACTTTAGAGGCTAGTTAGGACACCTAATAACAGAATAGGCCCCATTAGACCAACAATTACATATTATGCCATAATATGAGTTTTTTTGTGTTGACCAACACATATTTACAACAATGCCATCAGCTCATTTTGGACAAAACAATTAAGGCCTTAACTCAATAGTAAGGTGAGACCTAAAATGTAATTGTATTTGAACACTAACTTTATTATTTTTCGATTATATTTTTCTTTTCTTCTTTTCCTTTATTCTTTATTTTTCTTCTTTTTGTCAACAATAACTTGTTTCCTACAAAATGTTATTTAAAAAAAATCAAAATTTTAAATGTAGAATTATTGTAAATACTAAATTATTGTAAATCATACACCAACAAAATTTATATTTCAAAACATGTCCCAACATTATTTTCAAAAAAAAGATCAATATTTTTTCTTTTTCCTTTTTCCTTTTTCCTTTTATATTTTTATTTTTTTAATTTCTTTTTCTTTTTTCTCTTTTTCTTCTCCAAAAGCTCTGGTAGCGGAGCTTTGAGAAACTCCGATTATAGTTGTAAGCTCCAGATCGAAGCTGTGCAAGCTCCAATCTGGAGCTTACACGCTCCAGCTCCTATAGTCGAAGCATTGCAAGCTCCGAGTTGGAGTTGTGCATGCTCTAGTCGAAGCCTTGCAAAGCTCCGGTGTCGGAGCTTTTGAAGAAAGAAAAAGGGAAAAAAAAAAAAAGGAAAAATATAAAAGGAAAAATAATAAAGAACAAATATTGATTTGTAAATATAAATTTTTTAGGGTTTGATTTAGAATAATTTTGTATTTATAATATATTTATATTTCAAAATTTTCATTTTTTTTTTAAAATAAAATTTGGTAAGAAAAAATAGCTTTATTGTTGATAAAAAAAAAAATAAAAAAAAAATAAAAGAACGCAAAAATAAAAAGAAAATGTGTGTTGAAATACAATTACATTTTGGGCCTCTTGGTAAGGCTGTTTGGTTGTTCACAAATGGAAATTTGGATAGGAGAATTAAGCGTGGTTTGGTCAAATTCGACCCCTAATCTGTAATTAAAAATCTAATGGGGCCTATTCTGTTATTAGATGTTGTAATTGACCCCTAAAAAAAATGGGCCATATATATATATATATATATATATATATATATATATATATATATATATATATATATATATATATATATATATATATATATATATATATATATATATATATATATATGGGTAGAAGTTATGTTCTTAAAATATATTGGTGTTGTCCATTGTATCTTGATGTTGTTATGATTATTGTCCATGTTCCTTACATTATTGTCTATGTTACTTAGAATATTATCTATGTTTTTATTTTTGTTAGATGATGCCAAGGAAAGGACAGAGGATGCAGAAGCTAAGGGTGATGGAAGTTGATGACGATTATCTTGCTACGACTAATGTGTACTATGTTCGTAAGAGATCAATGACCGAGAAGTAAAGATTATAGCTTATTTGTGAAATAATATAGGGTATTTGTTCAATAACATAGGTGTTAAGTGGTAGAAGATAGATTGCGAGATAGAGAGCATTTTGACCCATTCAACTTCCTTGTTGATCTGTCTTTGTATTCTTGGTAGGGTTGTTTTAATTTGGCCAAGGTTGTAATTTGTTTGTGGTGTAGGAATACACTTCTTGAAGATATATGTGTTTTGCTGAACATCATAAATTGTAACTTGTAAAACATTGGATATATCGTGAATTTTTTTATCTTTCTGTTAATATTACCTATGTTTCAAAGGAAATCTTCCACGTGCTTTTATGTTTAGTTGTTGATCCTGTCTTTTTTGAAATTCGATATTACATCATACTTTTTCTATTCTCTCTTGATGAGAACATAGTGTTTATTGTGGAAAACATTGGGCATATACCTGAGAACATAGGAATTATGTTTCTGAGATATATTACCCATGTTTTTTAGAGTATCTCCCATGTTCATGGAAATATTATCCATGTTTCTCGTAATATCTCTATTGAACTTTCTCGTAATATATAAGGGACATATTGTAACGACCCGACCAATCCGGCCGGCGTGGTTACTCCTGGACGAACCCACACACGTCTCAACAGTATGATATTGTCCGCTTTGGGCCTGAGCCCGCACGGATTTGCTTTTGGAATCACCCAAAAGGCCTCATACCATGTAAGGGTGGTGGTCTAACATATATACCCTTTATTCCAATCACTCTTAAGCGATGTGCGATGCGGGGCATTACAAACTATCCCCCTTAAAGCCTCGACGCCCTCGTCGAGCGCCTTAAGTGGTGGGGTGACAAATGACAATAACCTTTACCAACCGTCCACCCGGTGCGGGCTTTGGGTTGGTCTAGGCTCTGATACCATTTGTAAGGACCCGACCAATCCGGCCGGCGTGGTTACTCCTGGACGGACCCACACACGTCTCAACATTATGTTTCTCCAAATACAACCCATGTTTATAATAATTTCTCTCATGTTCTCAAACTAGATCATAAATATATAATAGATTAATTTTTAGAATTGTCAAAAAAGAACATATGAAAGAATGTAAGTTTGAAAATTGTTCAAAACATAACAAATTAAGTAGAACAACTATTCGTCTAAAGGCAACACAAACACATTTTCCTCTTAATTAAATATGGTCTTCTGTCTCTGTTTTTTCCTCCCTTTTTGTGTTGGCGAAGGCTGGGTCTAGGACATAAGTTGATGTAGTCAATGAAAGAAAATCCACGCTTGCAGAATGATGTTATCATAGATCATGTAACTCATCCAAAAGTTCATGTCTGTCATTTCAAGCATCTATGAATGTCAAAATCTTCACCAACGGTACTTATACCTACATATCAAATGTGTCGATCAGTGAACATAAGCCTTTTTGTGAGAACATGGAGCATAATGGGGAGAACATAGAGACTTGCATAGGTCAATATTTCATGCTTTTAATGCATAAAAAAGAAAGGACATGTGAGATCATGGTATATATTGTTAAGAACATAGAAAATATATTGGTCAGATCAGTTCAGAAAACAGAGCACTTAAAACAGTAAGCATATTGGTGAGAACATAGACAATATTGGTGAGAACATAGCTCATATTGCTGAGAACATAGCAAATATCGCTCATAACATAGGCAATATTGCATAAAACATAGAGATTATCTTCACAGGACAATATTTCATGATTTTTTGCATAGTTCATATCATATAGATGAAGAACATGACATAATTTTATGAGAACATAGACAATATTGTAGAAAATAGGGAATCTTGCTGAAAATATAGAGTATACTTTCATAGACCAATATAACATGATTCATTGCATTAGACATATCATACAGATTACGAACATAGTATGTATTGCCTAGAACATAAGGCATCTTGCAGAAAACATAGAGTATACTTTCACAAGTCATATATCATGATTCATTGCATTAGACATATCATACAGATTACGAACATAGCATGTATTGCCTATAACATAGGGAATCTTGCTGAAAACAAAGATTACGCTTTCATAGAATATTATATCTTGATTCATTGCATTAGACATGTCATTCAGATTGCGAACATAGTATGTATTGCCAAGAATATAGGGAATCTTGCTGAAAACATAGAGTATACTCTCACATGTCATTATATCATGATTGATTGCATTAGACATATCATAAAGATTAAGAACATGATATGTATTGCCTAGAACATGGGCAATCTTACTGAAAACATAGGGTACACTCTTCGAACATAGAAACAACTATCACTGGTCGAATATTTCAATTAAAAAAAAACAGAGCATATACACTATAAAAACAGAGCATACGTATGCAGTAGAACATAGACAGTTTTGGTTAGAACATAGACAGTTTTGGTTAGAACATGGAAGACGTTGAATATGAGCAGAAATCAACTTATATACCTGTATGTGAGATCGTTGTGGTTGCAAAAATGGTGGTAACATGATTTTGAGCATCAGGAACATGTTCATCATCCCCTGCATCACATTCATCATCCCCAACAACACATTCATCACGATTTGATGAAGAATAAGACCTCTAACGACAAAATACAACATATCAGGTACCAATTTAACCTAATTCAATTTAACAAAGGTTGATCTACCATTGTTTCTATGAAATCGTACCATCAAAAGCTAATAGAGAGATGATGTATAAAACATAGAGAACGATGAACGTGACCTGTGCAGAAGCTAGACCGGAGTTGATCGGAGGCGATCGACGTTGATGCTGAAGCTTTCTCTCTATAGCGTCTGTATTTTCTCTCTCTACAGAAGAAAACGCGTTAATGTTGATGAACACGACTTTCTTTCTGTGTTAATATAAAATATATATATATATATATATATATATATATATATATATATATATATATATATAGGATCCATATTTATAACCCGTTTTTTACCCGGTTTCTTGCTTTTAGTTGGGTTGTGGTGTGTTTTAGAAGGTAGTAGTTGTTTTGGGGTTGATTTATAATTATGATAAATTGGTCTCTAGAGTCTCTGTATGGTCTCTATGGTCTCTCATGAGACCTTCTCCTCTTTCAAAATAAAAAATAAAAGATTTATATGATAAATAATAAAAAAATATTTAAAATATCAAAATTATACCACACTAGAATTCTAAGCTATATATAGTACTCCATTTTTAGTATTATAAGCTAGTTTAAAATTGATTTTGATTCTTCTTGTTCTTGTAACATTCACTCTCTGAATCTTTCCTTCAATTATAATCATTCGGTAGAACTCTAGTTGGACTCGAATCGTCGTCTCGGAGAACAATTAAAATCTTTTCATGCTCAACATTCTGATCAGAGTCAGTCACAATATCCTTTATGCATGACTCGCTTTGAGTTTTAGAAGGAAGTTCACAATCCATGCTTTTGTATGCATGATTATTGATGGCATTAAACAACAAATTAAGTAAAGAAGAAGAGTCTCATATATATATAAAAATATATGAATGATTGTGTTATACAAACTTGGAGCTAGTAATTATTAACCAAATGAAACATCTCTCTAGCTAGTTTCATAGTAATAGATTCTCCATTGCTTTGAGATGTTTTATTCGACATAAGCACAATAAGTAGATCGAGCCTGTCTCAACAAATTTGACAGATTATTCATCATAATCAACATGTTACCAGCCGGCCTAACAAACTTCAACGTTTTTTTCTGATCCACCCTTGCCTTGCTTTAACTGTCTTGCAGTTGACCTCCAGTTGAAGAAGGTTCCAAACAACGCCTCAATCTCTTCCAACGACTTCCCTTGTGTCTCTGGTAGAAGAGTGTAGAAGAAGATCCATGCGCAAGCTCCAACACTAGCATATAGAAAGAAGGCCCCTCCAATAGTTACCGCATGGTATAGGGACAAAAACGTCATCGAAATTAGTCCACTGGTGACCCTGTTGATTGCCACAGCCATACTCACACCTTGTGCCCTTAGCTTCAAAGGGAAAATCTCAGATGAGTACACCCATGTGATCGGTCCCAGTCCGATAGAGAAAAATGCCACATAAAACATTACAGCACCCACGCAGAGTACAACGGCCCAAAGTTGTCTGGATTCCGAGTTCGAAATCACCGTAAGACCGATTGCCAACCCTACTAGAGAACAAACCATTCCACCCATACTAGTTAGAAGCAATGGACGTCGGCCAAGTCTGTCGAGCAAAAACGTCGCGACCAAGATGAAGAGTGTTTTTGTGACACCAACAAAAATCGTCGCTTTAAGCTTGTCACTGTCGCTACGAATACCCGCTTGCCCGAAGATTTCAGGACTATATAGCACGACAGAGTCGATACCAGTTGCTTGCTGGAGGAAATGGATACCAAGGGCGCACAGTAGAATGTGCTTAACAGTCGGGGTGGGGTGGAGAAGTAGGTCCCGCCATACGCCTTCACCATGGGTGTTTTTGCTGACTGCTACGATCTCATCGTGGCAGTCCAAGGGTATCCCAGCGGCTAGTTTGATCTCCTCGAGCCTGAATTTGGATTCTTCAATAGTGTCTGAGGTCATGTCGAGAACTTTCTTTGCTTCTCCGAGTTTACCCTGAAGTATCAACCAACGGGGGGATTCGGGCATAAAAAGCACACCAACGGCCATGATCAGGGCAGGGACCGCACCGATTCCAAGCATAACTCGCCATCCCAAGTCAAGTCGGAGGTTGTGAAAGGCAATGTTTGATACATAGCCAAGTAATATTCCTGTTGAGAGAAGTTTGTTTCATTAAATATTTTGAAATTATTAAGCGCTTGTAATTAAAGTAACACTTTAAAATTTGTCACTAATCAATGGGATTCGAATCATACCAAAATTGACAAACACCTCAGGGAAAGAAGTGAGAAAGCCACGGTAAGAAGCTGGAGCCAGCTCAGTGGTGTAAACAGGTGCAACCATCATACCGTAACCCATTCCCACACCAGCTACAAAGCGGCCTACCATGAGGAATGCATAATTGGTTGCAAATCCCATCAGCAGTGCGCCAGCGAAGAATATGACACCTGAGAAGATTATGGTACCTTTTCGACCTATCCAATCACAGGTTCGGCCAGCTGCAGCCGAACCAACCAATGAATAGATATTGAGGATTCCCATCACAACCTCTGTTTGAACATCAGTTATTTGAAGGTCCCTCTTAATGTAGATAATAGCTCCACTCATAACTCCAATATCTGTATGCAGACGCAAAGAATTAAAGGAATAAACACAAGCCAGAGTTATAATATACAAACAAATATAGTGAAGAATAAAAATGAAAGCAATAACTATTTTACCGTATCCAAGTAAAATGGATGTCATGCAAGCTAGCATAGAGCAACCCATGGCATATACATTATATTTCCCCATCGTGAATTCTGATTTTCAGCGACGGTTAGTGACAAAAACCAACAATCTGCAACTATTATTAAACCGTCCACAGCGCTTGTGCCGTGAAACTGTCCCAACGATAAAGGTTGTCGTAAATATGTAATATTATTTACAACACTTTTTATACAAATTATGCAAAAGTTTCCAGACTAGGAAAATGGTGCATTCTACAAATGTTGCAAAATCGTCGCAAGCAATCAGATTTACTTTATTGCTTTTTGGTTTTTTTTTTGTTCTTTTCCTTTTGGTCTTATTGTTTTGTTTTTGGCTTTGATTGTCTAGCGTTTCATGTGATTTATATATAGTGGAATATTTTACTATTTTAAGACTTTTTTTTGTTTCTATGAACGCTTTGGTAATGAGGGGGGAGAGTACATCTAGACGACAAATATTGCGGGAAGATCTTGAAACACAAATTAGGCAATGTCCACAAATTAAGTTAGACTATTTGAAATCATAAACAACCACTAATTAATGGAGGGTTTGTAAAAATTAAAGATCCCCCATTTTACACATGTATAAATAAAGATATACTCTATCCGATCATGAAAAAGGTATGTAGTATGTTTTTTGCACCAAAGTTTTATTATAAGTGCACAAAAAGGACATTTCAGAATAATGTGCTATTGTACAAAGCATGTTTAAATCACTCAAAAATACTTTTACATATCGAAAGACAACATCAATACTCAATACATGCATATTAAAATTCAAAAGAGAAAAAAAAAGTACTTCACCCAAAATCTGGGTGGGTCAAATATACCACCAAAATCTGGATGGCTCATAAATGGTACCCGTATTTGGGTTGCTCAAATGAGCCACCCGAATTTGGGTGACACATTTGGTCCACCACATTTTGGTTGTTAGATTTTGCAACTCGAATTTAGGTGACTAGCATATTTGAGCCACCCTAATTTAGGTACGCTCATTCAGATTTCAGACCACTTAGGAAATCTAAAGTGTTGATACCGTATTATCCACGACTTTCTTTGAAAAAGAACTAATAAATATATCTGAATTGACATATTAAATACAAATCTCAAGTGACCAAATTAAAATATTAACTAATAAAATCTAAATAGTAACCTATGAATTTAAAGAAATATTTCAAAATTCATTTATACACTCGAACCAATCTCCACGTATTTATATCATGGAGAGGTATGATGTATGTCATTTGCATGAAAGTTTTTTGAAAAATACAAAAATGACATTTTAATAATACAATACGTTGTTGTACAAAATATGTTTAAAACTCAAAAACTTGTAAATATCAAAACACAACATCAATACACGTACATAAAAATTTAAAGAAAAAAAAAGTATGCCACCAAAACCTATGTGGCTCATAAATAATATTCATATTTGGGTTGCTCAAATGAGCCACCCATATTGGGGACCAACAAATTAGCCACCCGAATTCGAGTGGCACATTTGAGCCACCAAATTTGGATGGAAAAATCGTGTCACTCGAATTTAGTTGAATAAGTATATTTGAGTCATCCCTATTTAGATACGCTCATTCAGGCCACTAAGCATCCTGCAAGTTTCAGACCGTATATATGGCCCAACAACTTTCTTTGAAAGAAATTAATAAAATATATCACAATTGGAATATTAAATACAAACTTCAAGTAATTGAATAAAAATATAAATAAAGACAACATCAATACCAGCAAAAAAAAAAAAAAAAAAAAAAAAAGGAGGTAGTTTAAAAAAAAACGAGTATGCCACCACAATCTCGATGGGTATAATATGCCACCAAAATCTGGGTCCCTCATAAATAATACCCATATTTGGGTTGCTCAAGTGAGCCACCCAAATTGAGGAGGAACAAATGAGCCACTCGAATTTTGATGGCAAATATAAGCCACCAAATTTGGGTGGAAAAATTGTGCCACTCGAATTCAAATTTAGGTGACTAGCATATTTTAGCCACCTTAATTTAGGTACGCTTATACAGGCCAATTAGGCAACCTAGAGGTGTTGATACCCTATGATCCAACAACATTCTTTGCAAACAAATACTAATGAAGTATATCACAACTGACATATTAAATAAAATTTTCAAACGTTCAAATAAAAATATTAACTAATAATATACAAATATAAATCTATGAATTTAAATACAATTCCAAAATTCATTTGTGGACTCGGACCAATCTTCACCATATTTCACCAAGGATGATCAAAGTAATTTTAGTAGAGAAGGTTAACTCCCATTCATATCATGGAGAGGTATGATGTGTGTTATTTACATAAATGTTTTTTTTATAAATACAAAAATGAAATTTTAGAAATATACGATACGCTCTTGTACAAAACATATTTGAAACACACTATTATTAGTTGTAAAAATCAAAATACAACATCAATACATCTACATAAAAAATTAAACAATAAAAATAAAAGAAGTATGCCACCCAAAATCTAGGTGGGCTCAATATGCCACCAAAATATGGGTGGCTCATAAATGCTACCAAAATTTGAATTGCTCAAACTAACCACCTAAAATTGGAAAGGACAAATGAGCCATCCGAATTTCGATGGCATATTTGAGCCAACAAATTTGGGTGGCAATATTGTTCCACTCAAATTTAGATGAGTGGCATATTTGAGCAATCCTGAATTAGCTAGACTAGCTCAGGCCACTTACGCAACCTATAGGAGTTGACCGTTGATACACTATATTGCCCAACTAAAAAAAAAAACAACTGTGTGATCAATGGTGGTTGATATTTGCGAGCGACATTCACATCATCTGCCAACTACTACAAAGTATCACTCTCTGAACTAATTAGTGGTTGTCTTCGACTCTTCATTTAGAGTTAACAAACATTCTTCATATCGTAGAACCTGCCTTGTGAAAGGATGACACTAGCATATGAGATTTGTGGAACTTAGTCATCTTCTTAGTTGTAGAAAAGGATGCACTTGTTTGGACTACCGACCTAAGATGAATTCTATTTGTTTGTGAAACATGATTAAAATAGGGAAATTTTCATAAAGCTCCCCTCATGGTGCATGACTTTTCATTTTTACTCCTGTTAGTTGAACAATTACATTTCACCCCATTAGAGTTGACCAAGTTCTAAATTTTCTGAAAATGTAACTCCTCAAACATGCCCTTATCCTATTTTCTTTTCTTTTTCCTTTTTTCTTTCTTGTTTTAACTTTATTTTCTTTTTACTTTTATTTTATTTTTTGTTTTTCTTTTTTTCTTCTCCTTCTCCAAGCTCCGGCACCGGCAAGATTCCGGTGCCGGAGCTGCCGGAAAGCAACTCTGATTGGAGCTGTTAAAGCTTCAATCGGAGCTGTAAATTACAGCTCCGATTTGGAGCTTTAACAACTCCTATTGGAGCTTTCTTAAAGGAAAGCTCCAATCCGAGCTAAATTGGAGCTGTAAAAAGCTCCAAATCGGAGCTTTCAAATGCTCCTACCGGAGTTGTTACTTTTTTTTAATTTTTTTATTAGTTTTTAATTTCTTTTATGAAAATTATGGACTGAAAAATGAATTAATAATTTTGTATGGACCTATTTGCAATAATATTTAAGATCTTTTTGAAATTTAAATAAATAATGGGGTTAATTTAAATAATTTATAGTCAATTTTTTGTAAAATAGAAAAATTTAGAGGCAAAATATGTAATAAAATAGAATTGAAGTTGTTTGGTATTTTTTGAAAACTAAAAACTTAAATGATGACAAAATGGTACTTTTCTAGGGCTTAATTCGCGAAAAGTCAAGATCGTGGGCTAATATGTAATTGATGTGCACTAACAGGGCGTAATGTGTACTTGTTGAACTAACATGGGGTAATGTGTAATTGATGAAACTAACATGGGAGCTTGATGAAAATTTTCCATTAAAATAAGAGACTGAGTTCGTCGAGTTATCAGATTTTGTGATTTCAATAGTGGTTCATGTAAGAAAATATGGTCAAGATGTACCTCAAAGGTAGCGCAGCGGAATTTCAAAATTTTCTTAACAAGCAAGCCAATTGATTATCTATCTACGTATATTAATATCACATCAGAGTTTATCAAACAAACCTCTGAATCTGCATCTTACGTTCGACAGATAATTGACAGGGCAAACCTTCTTCTATTTCGATTCCCTTTTGCTGCAAGGTAGTTCAATGAGTCTGGAGTATTCTCCAACTGGAATCACCTCAATAGCTTTCCTAACAAAGCGGTAATTGATTTACAAAATCGTTGCGCAGTGCAGAAAATCTACACTCGGAAATTCTTTGTGCAAGATAGAAGTAAGTATATAAACAATATAATAACTTAGAATACATAACATTGATATTCATAGATGGATGGTGGCTTGTTCTCGAGGTTGTGCTCAAAGCTGTCTACGTATTTTCAAAAGAATCAAACCCAACGTAGTTCGTAGGAAGGTGGCAATTTGGAACATGATTAATATATTAGGAAGGTGGCAATTAACCCATGTATTCTCAAAACACAATTAATATATTAATACATAATTAATATATATATATATATATATATATATATTATATATATATATATATATATATATATATATATATATAGATATATATATATATATATATATATATATATATATATATCTATATATATATATATATATATATATATATATATATATATATATATATATATATTCAAAATATTAATTATGCCACAATCAATTATAATTAACCAAGTTAATTATAATTCTTCCTATAGTATTATGGACAAGCAGTCCACCTTATAGTGTGACCCATAGTGCCTTAATGTGTTAAGTTAGACAAGACGACTAGGCATTATGGAATTCTCAGACGATTCCATTTGCGATATTAATACATGAGGATGTTTTAGGGAGACCTCAAAACCACCTTCCGTTGGGGAAGCATGTTGCATTCAATGCGCCAATGGTAGGGTCCTTTCATCTGACTGACTTTAATGCATCTAGGATCAATGATGTGTCTATCCCAATAATACATTCATGGCGCCTCAGGGAGTTGTTTATGACAATCATAATATACCCATGCGTTGGCCAACGACTTTACCAACACAACTATGACGACTATGAGCAGTTCACTCCAATGCTACACATGAGAGATGAATCCTCTCAGGAACACTTATCATCCACATTTGTAATTTAGCCATAATCCCATAAGGGTTGTATCTACCTCTTATTCAGGGCGTGCATTGGATTCCCAAAGACTATGGGGCAACAAATGTGATGGTAAAGTCCTGAGAGTCTGAGGATGAATGGCATCACTTCCACAACTCCGGTTCTCATAGACACCTTGTGTAGAGTACACATCGATGGTAGTTTCCGGTGGGTACTTCCATTGTTCGGTATCCTCCTCGAACAACTATGCGCAGTTATGGGAACATCATGGACTCGCCCATGTGATCCATTCCGTGGTCGTGGGATCGACACACACTTGCTCTAACAAGTATAACATCCACGCATACTTGTAACATCCCGTATTTTTTTTCTATTTATTTTTTATTTATTTAGTTAATTACCTGAGTAATTTTAAGTTATTCGGTAATTTCATTATTTTTGTTCCCGCGCCATCGAATTCGAACTAGAAGGCTTATTTGTTTGGTGGATCGATTTCATTTCGGTCTTGGACTAAGTAAATTTCCAGCTTTGCAAGACTCAAATCTGAGCCCAATTATCGTGGCCCAAGCCTTGGCCCAAGTCCGATCAGCTGGCCCATCTCTTCTAAAACCCTAAATCTAATGTCATCACCTTCATTTCATTCCTTACCTTTTTTTTTCTCCTCATAACCCACAGCCCCCATCATCATCATCTCCTCTCTCACCCGCTCCCTCCATCAATCATCACCATCAAATCATCATCATCTTCGTAAATCATCACCACCACCTGCCGCCTCTGCTTCCCCTTAACGCCACCATCATTTCATCATTATCATCATCGATCGAACAGTCATCATCGTCATTCGAGCTCATCATCATCCTCTGCCCGTGGCCTCCACCCAAGCTGACGGCTCTATCCTGCTCCGGTTCGCGGTCCGCGTCGCCACCATTACTCCGATCCAGCTGCGCCGATCTGTCCATACCTCAATGATTCGTGCTTTGTTTTGCATCTCTGTTCCGTTTCGATTCTGTATTTCCGGTAAGCACTCCTCCGCCTCGTCTCCTCCTTAAATCTTCTTCTTTTTCGACATCATTTCTTCATCCCCATTGATTCTGACTCGCGATTTAGGGTTAAATCCCGTATTTTATTGTTTGTTTTGTTGGATTAACATATTCGATCTCAGTCTTCATTCCAAAAGGTAACTCCTATGCTCTGTCTCACTTCGTTCTATTTTCTGTGTAACGGTATCGGTTTTTAAAAACAAACAATTTTCTTGAAAAGAGAAAATCCGAAATAATTTTAAAGTAACGGTCGGCAATAAAGGCCATAACAATATTTGGCGACATAGCGCTAACAGAATCAAGTAGAAATCCAACGATAAGTTAGAAGTCAAAAGAATAACAACTAGTGAAGAAAGTCAAAAGGTTCATCTTCTTATTTTAAAAACAAACACAAATCCCCAAAGACATCCCAGATCCTTCTCTCAGTCGCTGGCATCCTACTCGCGTGCATCCTCAGTAGTATCTGGAGGAAGGAATTTTTTAAAACAAAGAGAGCGTGAGATAAAGGATCTCAGTGAGGTTCTAAGTTAACAAAAGAAAAGTAAACAGTTTGAAAACAAAATCCTTTGCAACAGATAAAATAACAAACAGAACAGGTCACATAACAGAAGGACAGAACAGATAAGTCGAAGACCGTTGGTGCAGCCCGCCTTATTGCTCCTACTCCACAGATTTCCCTTATAGCTCCCTCCAGAGGGTGCACAACTTCGGACAGAAACAGAAACCCCCGTGTACTATGGGGAAATAGAACCTACGACCCTAGTAGACCTCAGCGACTTCTGCCTCGCGCCTAAAAGGGATTAGACTAGGTAATAATCAAGCAAACCCGATAGTCCTCTACTACCCAAGCCTACCTAATTACGACCTAATCGACCGGTCACACAGAAACAGACAAAACAGATACAATACAGAACAAACAGATAATAACAATCAGATCTCGAAACATCGAGTAGTGTTCCTGCAGAAGAGTTAATCCAAAACAGAGTAGCAATCAAACAAAGATAAGTAAAAGCCATACTTAGGGCTTAGTTATTTTACACGGAAGCATACGGTATAACAGAATCTATAGTAATAGATACAGATTGTCACATAGCCTTCCAGTTTTTTCGCAAATAGATACGTTTTGGGCTGAACACTCACCTTAAGCCTTGCAAGCTATGCTCCACCAAAAACACAGCGAACTAAGAGCTAACGGACGGAGCACCTAAACAGAAAGTATCTAGTTACTAACTAGAAGTTGAACGAAAGCTAAACGAATGAAAATAAAAAGGTTGATGAAGGATTGGCAAAGGAGGGGCTCGAACTCGGGACCTCTAAGTTAGTCTAACAAGAACCTAACCAACTAGGCTAGCAAGTCAAGTGATTTTAATGTCAAAGACAGTAAGTACATGATCGTACGGTTTTCAGAAATCAACTTTTGAAATTACTAAAACACCCTCAGTAGTAAGTTGCAAAACAGAACAACACTTTTCAGTAATATCGAAACAGTCCTCAAAAGAAAACCGGATTTAACAGTTTAGTCCAGAGCACATGAAATTACCATTTTACCCTCAAACATAAATTACCAAAATGCCCTTTACAGATAAATTACGAAAATATAATCACGGTTTTTAGAAATCAAACTAACTTAACGCTTTTAGAATCAACATAACAAGAGTCCACGATCATCACACTAAATCCGATCAGTCCAGGTCAAAGAATGAAATTACTATTTTGCCCTTCAGTTCAAAATTGCATAAAGGCCCTTTTAGGTTTCCAGAATTCTCAAAAAGGTCCTCACAGGTTCTAGTCATAACAAAACAGTCCACGAATTTCTCAAACAATACAAATCAGTTCCATAAAATCAAATCAGTCAACATAGGTCAAGGTCAAACCATAGCAACCACAACACGTTCCAAAACTATCCTAAGTCCGAGTTCGAGGTTCAAATCAATGGCAGAAGTGGAACAAGGGTATAATAGTCATAAATAGAAAGAAAAAAACGAAAAGGAAAAAGAACAGAGCATTTACCTTCGAACGAAAATGGAATAAAGTGATCTGCGAATCAAATGAAACGAAGGGATTAAAATCAATATCCCACTAATCGAATCCGAAATTGAACGGAGTCAGAGCCGATGGTACTTACCGAAATGGAAATCGGAGCGGCGGGGCGGCGCTGAGCGAACAGAACGGCGCACGGACGGTCTGGACGGAGCACGGCGGAGGCGGCGCGGTTGGGATCCGATCAGATAGATCGAACGGCGACGGACGGTGCGGATCGGCACGGGCGGAAACGGATCGGAGCGACGGAAGAGGCGGCGGATCGAAACGGACAGAGACGGCGCGGCTCGGGCGGAGAGAATCGAGACCGGCGGCGGCACGGGCGGCTTGGACGGGACCGGAGATGACGGGCAGAACGGACCGGGATCGCGGCGATGGCAGCGGCCGAACGGTGGTGATGGTGGTGGCCGTGGATGGTGATTGAAATGGAGAGGATGATGATGTTGATGAGAAATAAAGATGATGAGGGGCGATTTGGGGCAGAGGATTGAAGAAGTCGATTTCTTCTTTTCTTCTTTAGGGGCGTGGAGATGGGGCGAAAATGCGGAATGAGGGAAGATGAGAATCTGATCTAGGTTTAGGGTTTTGAAGGACAATGGGCCATCATATTGGGCTTTAGAACTTGGGCCACGAAAACGGAATTGGGCCAGCAGATGGATTGAGTCCAAATGGGCAAAGAGAAGAGACTTGTAGTGAGTCTCTAGTAAACGCGATCCAACAACCCAAATAAGCTTTCGAATTCGAATTTGGTGACGCGGGAAGGAAATTAATTAAATACCAAATAAATTAAATTATTCAGGTAATTAAATAATTGAAATAAATAAATAATAAAAAAAATACGGGGCGTTACACTCCACCACCCTTAAAAGAAGTTTCGTCCTCGAAACTTAACTAACGTTAAACTAATGAACGTGGAACGGAGAAACGAAAGTCTTCAACTTTAAACGTCGGATGAAAGAATAAACTCGCAAGTTAACAGTTAATAAAAGTCGAAACTAGCCTAAAGGAAACGGAGCCTACCTCTACAACCAAACGCTTCCAAGTAACAAGTCCTCAATAAGCCGATACCTAACCTTCAAATGAATCTATCCTAGCAAAAGAAGTGTAGTTCGATAAACAAACACGACTTAGAAGAGGTTTGTCCGAACGTGCGTACCTTTTGCCACATTTGCTGACAGAGCCTCACGTCCAACCATGCTATAGACTCTTGGCTTGGCCTTCGCACTACTTCCTTGATTCCTTGAAGCGGTGCCTCCAGATCTTCCTTCTTCCATCAGGGAGTTGCGTCGCGGACAAGCATTGATCTTATGCTCCTTGCTTCCACATGCCAGGCATACACCTTGCTTCCTCCAACCGTTCTTCTCCCCATGAGTTGTGCCTCCGCAGAAATTGCAATTTCTTCGAGATGGTTGTTTAGTACTTTCGGCCACATGACGAGATCGACTTTCCTGTGGGCAGCGAGGATACTTGGATGGGAACGGACGGTCCTTGTTATCCTTGCTACTCATGTGATCAAAACGTCTTTTCCATATCGATGAGGTTCATAGCTCTCAAGCTCTCCTAAACCATTCTACACTTCAGCAGCCCTTTTCACAGCTTTCGTGTAGGTTGACATCTCGATCCCGAACCAGCAGTATCGAATCTCTGATTTCAAACCCTTCACAAAAGTCGTATCTTCTCCCTCTCGTCAATTTGAAGGTGTGGTACGTACTTCAACAGTCGTGTGAACTCGGCGACGGTCATTCCACCTTGCAGCAAATTGTGAAATTCGTCCCTTCTACCTTCTCGACCAAACGAGGCACAACTTGTCAGTGAACTCCCTCTCAAAATTCACCCACGTGCGATCAACTTGGTCTTGTCTCCACTTTGCGTTTACGTTTCTCCACCAATTTCGCGGTTCTTTGCCAAATTGAAAAGCTTCTAACTCAATCTTCCTTTCGTCAGGGTAGTGCAGATCTAGAACAAATTCTCCATGCTCTCAAGCCAAAACTCGGCCTTTCGAGCATTTGGTGCTCATCGAATCTCTTCGGTTGGAAACGAGCAAATCGTTTGACTGCTTGGTCGATCGCTAGTGGTAGTGACGGTGTGACCGGCTGAGCAGGAGGCGGCCTTGCGTTGCGTATGCTCTCACTGAAGTTGCCGAAAAGCTGCGATGATCTGCTCCACTTGGTTCGGAGTGTCAGAATTGTTGTTGTTGGCATTGTTGTTGTTGTTGTCGTTGTCATTGCCGTTGCGGGTGTCGTTTCTTGGAGCCATCCTATCGCAATTAGTCTAAGTTCGGTAACGTGATTAACGTCCTCAAGCGTGGCGTAACGTGAACTAAGGCACTAACTTAAGTCAATCTAACGTGAACGAGCAGGAGACGCGTAAAAGTAAACAAGATTACTAAGGTCAAATTCAAATTAGGGAGTCATTAGTAAGGTATAACTTATCAATAAGTAAATCCTCAAGTGTGTCTAACCTAGCATGCAATGCAGACATAAATTGAAGTAGCAATGATAAAAGCATAAGTAGCAAATTCATATGTTGTAGAAAAGATTCATAAACTTTAAGCGTGCAACAAAGCGTTCTCTCATAAAGTGATCAGTCATTTGACCTCGGTTAATACGAATCACTCAAACAGTCGGCCGCCTGCCAGTGATTTATGTCGACTTTGGTTAAACAATAGATTATTGTATGACAGAACCAAGCAAGATCATGTATGAACTTCAACAAGTAAATATACGCATATATAGGTGTTTAAACCTTAAAACATGCATCAAATGACATTATAGTACATAGAACATACTTTTAAACAAATACTCATGCATTTAGAAGAAACAATATATATCGCCTAAAGAAAATGAACAAAGCAGCAATAGGAAGCTTGTGAACTTAGTACAAGTTAAACAGAATGAACAGCAAGACAGTTTCGAAAGACGGAAGACAAAACATACGACATTTAACAGACGAACATGACGGTTCAGAGTTAATGTGGAAGACCAACTTTAAAAGAGCCAGAACGAAGACTACTCAATCTAATCCAGCGACTTGGACCCTCACACGCCCCCAAAGGCCAGAAGACCCTATCCTAGCAAGCTCGAGTTTGAACTCAAGCCCTGATACCAACTGTAATGGTATCAGTTTTTAAAAACAAACAATTTTCTTGAAAAGAGAAAATCCGAAATAATTTTCAAAGTAACGGTCGACAATAAATGCCATAACAATTTGACGACATAGCGCTAACAGAATCAAGTAGAAATCCAACGATAACTTAGAAGTCAAAAGAATAACAACTAGTGAAGAAAGTCAAAAGGTTCATCTTCTTATTTTAAAACAAACACAAATCCCCAAAGACATCCCAGACCCTTCTCTCATGCGCTGGCATCCTACTCGCGTGCATCCTCAGTAGTATCTGGAAGGAAGGAATTTTTGAAAACAAAGAGAGCGTGAGATAAAGGATCTCAGTGAGGTTCTAGTTAACAAAAGAAAAGTAAACAGTTTGAAAACAAATCCTTTGCAGCAGATAAAAATAAACAACAGAACACGTCACATAACAGAAGGACAGAACAGATAAGTCGAAGACCGTTGGTGCAGCCCGCCTTATTGCTCCTACTCCACAGATTGCCCTTATAGCTCCTCCAGAGGGTGCACAACTCCGGACAGAAACAGAAACACCCGTGTACTTTGTGGCAACAAACCTACACCTAGAGACCTCAAGCGACTTCTGCCTCGCGCCTAAAAGGGATTAGACTAGGCAATAATCAAGCAAACCCGATAGTCCTCTACTACCCAAGCCTACCTAATTACGACCTAATCGACCGGTCACACAGAAACAGACAGAACAGATACAGATACAGAACAAA
>CM051458.1:55437765-55476095 GCA_028274465.1 Plantago ovata
GGCCAATTAGGCAACCTAGAGGTTTTGATACCCTATGATCCAACAACATTCTTTGCAAACAAATACTAATGAAGTATATCACAATGACATATAAATAAAATTTTCAAACGTTCAAATAAAAATATTAACTAATAATATACAAATATAAATCTATAAATTTAAATACAATTCCAAAATTCATTTGTGGACTCGGACCAATCTTCACCATATTTCACCAAGGATGATCAAAGTAATTTTAGTAGAGAAGGTTAACTCCCATTCATATCATGGAGAGGTATGATGTGTGTTATTTACATAAATTTTTTTTATAAATACAAAAATGAAATTTTAGAAATATACGATACGCTCTTGTACAAAACATATTTGAAACACACTATTATTAGTTGTAAAAATCAAAATACAACATCAATACATCTACATAAAAATTAAACAATAAAAATAAAAGAAGTATGCCACCCAAATCTAGGTGGGCTCAATATGCCACCAAAATATGGGTGGCTCATAAATGCTACCAAATTTGAATTGCTCAACTAACCACCTAAAATTGGAAAGGACAAATGAGCCATCCGAATTTCGATGGCATATTTGAGCCAACAAATTGGGTGGCAATATTGTTCCACTCAAATTTAGATGAGTGGCATATTTGAGCAATCCTGAATTAGCTAGACTAGCTCAGGCCACTTACGCAACCTATAGGAGTTGACCGTTGATACACTATATTGCCCAACTAAAAAAAAAAACAACTGTGTGATCAATGGTGGTTGATATTTGCGAGCGACATCACATCATCTGCCAACTACTACAAAGTATCACTCTCTGAACTAATTAGTGGTTGTCTTCGACTCTTCATTTAGAGTTAACAAACATTCTTCATATCGTAGAACCTGCCTTGTGAAGGATGACACTAGCATATGAGATTTGTGGAACTTAGTCATCTTCTTAGTTGTAGAAAAGGATGCACTTGTTTGGACTACCGACCTAAGATGAATTCTATTGTTTGTGAAACATGATTAAAATAGGGAAATTTTCATAAAGCTCCCCTCATGGTGCATGACTTTTCATTTTACTCCTGTTAGTTGAACAATTACATTTCACCCCATTAGAGTTGACCAAGTTCTAAATTTTCTGAAAATGTAACTCCTCAAACATGCCCTTATCCTATTTTCTTTTCTTTTTCCTTTTTTCTTTTTGTTTTAACTTTATTTTTTTTACTTTTATTTTATTTTTTTTTTTCTTTTTTTCTTCTCCTTCTCCAAGCTCCGGCACCGGCAAGATTCCGGTGCCGGAGCTGCCGGAAAGCAACTCTGATTGGAGCTGTTAAAGCTTCAATCGGAGCTGTAAATTACAGCTCCGATTTGGAGCTTTAACAACTCCTATTGGAGCTTTCTTAAAGGAAAGCTCCAATCCGAGCTAAATTGGAGCTGTAAAAGCTCCAAATCGGAGCTTTCAAATGCCTACCGGAGTTGTTACTTTTTTTTAAATTTTTTATTAGTTTTTAATTTTTTTATGAAAATTATGGACTGAAAAATGAATAATAATTTTGTATGGACCTATTTGCAATAATATTTAAGATCTTTTTGAAATTTAAATAAATAATGGGGTTAATTTAAATAATTTATAGTCAATTTTTTGTAAAATAGAAAAATTTAGAGGCAAAATATGTAATAAAATAGAATTGAAGTTGTTTGGTATTTTTTGAAACTAAAAACTTAAATGATGACAAAATGGTACTTTTCTAGGGCTTAATTCGCGAAAAGTCAAGATCGTGGGCTAATATGTAATTGATGTGCACTAACAGGGCGTAATGTGTACTTGTTGAACTAACATGGGGTAATGTGTAATTGATGAAACTAACATGGGAGCTTGATGAAAATTTTCCATTAAAATAAGAGACTGAGTTCGTCGAGTTATCAGATTTTGTGATTTCAATAGTGGTTCATGTAAGAAAATATGGTCAAGATGTACCTCAAAGGTAGCGCAGCGGAATTTCAAAATTTTCTTAACAAGCAAGCCAATTGATTATCTATCTACGTATATTAATATCACATCAGAGTTTATCAAACAAACCTCTGAATCTGCATCTTACGTTCGACAGATAATTGACAGGGCAAACCTTCTTCTATTTCGATTCCCTTTTTGCTGCAAGGTAGTTCAATGAGTCTGGAGTATTCTCCAACTGGAATCACCTCAATAGCTTTCCTAACAAAGCGGTAATTGATTTTAAAAAATCGTTGCGCAGTGCAGAAAATCTACACTCGGAAATTCTTTGTGCAAGATAGAAGTAAGTATATAAACAATATAATAACTTAGAATACATAACATTGATATTCATAGATGGATGGTGGCTTGTTCTCGAGGTTGTGCTCAAAGCTGTCTACGTATTTTCAAAAGAATCAAACCCAACGTAGTTCGTAGGAAGGTGGCAATTTGGAACATGATAATATATTAGGAAGGTGGCAATTAACCCATGTATTCTCAAAACACAATTAATATATTAATACATAATTATTATATATATATATATATATATATATATATATATATATATATATTAGATATATATTATATATTATATATATATATATATATATATATATATATATCTATATATATATATCTTATATATATATATCTATATATATATATAATATATATATATATATATATATATATATTCAAAATATTAATTATGCCACAATCAATTATAATTAACCAAGTTAATTATAATTCTTCCTATAGTATTATGGACAAGCCAGTCCACCTTATAGTGTGACCCATAGTGCCTCAATGTGTTAAGTTAGACAAGACGACTAGGCATTATGGAATTCTCAGACGATTCCATTTGCGATATTAATACATGAGGATGTTTTAGGGAGACCTCAAAACCACCTTCCGTTGGGGAAGCATGTTGCATTCAATGCGCCAATGGTAGGGTCCTTTCATCTGACTGACTTTAATGCATCTAGGATCAATGATGTGTCTATCCCAATAATACATTCATGGCGCCTCAGGGAGTTGTTTATGACAATCATAATATACCCATGCGTTGGCCAACGACTTTACCAACACAACTATGACGACTATGAGCAGTTCACTCCAATGCTACACATGAGAGATGAATCCTCTCAGGAACACTTATCATCCACATTTGTAATTTAGCCATAATCCCATAAGGGTTGTATCTACCTCTTATTCAGGGCGTGCATTGGATTCCCAAAGACTATGGGGCAACAAATGTGATGGTAAAGTCCTGAGAGTCTGAGGATGAATGGCATCACTTCCACAACTCCGGTTCTCATAGACACCTTGTGTAGAGTACACATCGATGGTAGTTTCCGGTGGGTACTTCCATTGTTCGGTATCCTCCTCGAACAACTATGCGCAGTTATGGGAACATCATGGACTCGCCCATGTGATCCATTCCGTGGTCGTGGGATCGACACACACTTGCTCTAACAAGTATAACATCCACGCATACTTGTAACATCCCGTATTTTTTTTCTATTTATTTTTATTTATTTAGTTAATTACCTGAGTAATTTTAAGTTATTCGGTAATTTCATTATTTTTGTTCCCGCGCCATCGAATTCGAACTAGAAGGCTTATTTGTTTGGTGGATCGATTTCATTCGGTCTTGGACTAAGTAATTTCCAGCTTTGCAAGACTCAAATCTGAGCCCAATTATCGTGGCCCAAGCTTGGCCCAAGTCCGATCAGCTGGCCCATCTCTTCTAAAACCCTAAATCTAATGTCATCACCTTCATTTCATTCCTTACCTTTTTTTTTCTCCTCATAACCCACAGCCCCATCATCATCATCTCCTCTCTCACCCGCTCCCTCCATCAATCATCACCATCAAATCATCATCATCTTCGTAAATCATCACCACCACCTGCCGCCTCTGCTTCCCCTTAACGCCACCATCATTTCATCATTATCATCATCGATCGAACAGTCATCATCGTCATTCGAGCTCATCATCATCCTCTGCCCGTGGCCTCCACCCAAGCTGACGGCTCTATCCTGCTCCGGTTCGCGGTCCGCGTCGCCACCATTACTCCGATCCAGCTGCGCCGATCTGTCCATACCTCAATGATTCGTGCTTTGTTTGCATCTCTGTTCCGTTTCGATTCTGTATTTCCGGTAAGCACTCCTCCGCCTCGTCTCCTCCTTAAATCTTCTTCTTTTTCGACATCATTTCTTCATCCCCATTGATTCTGACTCGCGATTTAGGGTTAAATCCCGTATTTTATTGTTTGTTTTGTTGGATTAACATATTCGATCTCAGTCTTCATTCCAAAAGGTAACTCCTATGCTCTGTCTCACTTTCGTTCTATTTTCTGTGTAACGGTATCGGTTTTTTTAAAAACAAACAATTTTCTTGAAAAGAGAAAATCCGAAATAATTTTCAAAGTAACGGTCGGCAATAAAGGCCATAACAATATTTGGCGACATAGCGCTAACAGAATCAAGTAGAAATCCAACGATAAGTTAGAAGTCAAAAGAATAACAACTAGTGAAGAAAGTCAAAAGGTTCATCTTCTTATTTTAAAAACAAACACAAATCCCCAAAGACATCCCAGATCCTTCTCTCAGTCGCTGGCATCCTACTCGCGTGCATCCTCAGTAGTATCTGGAAGGAAGGAATTTTTTAAAACAAAGAGAGCGTGAGATAAAGGATCTCAGTGAGGTTCTAAGTTAACAAAAGAAAAGTAAACAGTTTGAAAACAAAATCCTTTGCAACAGATAAAATAACAAACAGAACAGGTCACATAACAGAAGGACAGAACAGATAAGTCGAAGACCGTTGGTGCAGCCCGCCTTATTGCTCCTACTCCACAGATTTCCCTTATAGCTCCCTCCAGAGGGTGCACAACTTCGGACAGAAACAGAAACCCCGTGTACTATGGGGAAATAGAACCTACGACCCTAGTAGACCTCAGCGACTTCTGCCTCGCGCCTAAAGGGATTAGACTAGGTAATATCAAGCAAACCCGATAGTCCTCTACTACCCAAGCCTACCTAATTACGACCTAATCGACCGGTCACACAGAAATAGACAAAACAGATACAAATAAAGAACAAACAGATAATAACAATCAGATCTCGAAACATCGAGTAGTGTTCCTGCAGAAGAGTTAATCCAAAACAGAGTAGCAATCAAACAAAGATAAGTAAAAGCCATACTTAGGGCTTAGTTATTTTACACGGAAGCATACGGTATAACAGAATCTATAGTAATAGATACAGATTGTCACATAGCCTTCCAGTTTTTCGCAAATAGATACGTTTTGGGCTGAACACTCACCTTAAGCCTTGCAAGCTATGCTCCACCAAAAACACAGCGAACTAAGAGCTAACGGACGGAGCACCTAAACAGAAAGTATCTAGTTACTAACTAGAAGTTGAACGAAAGCTAAACGAATGAAAATAAAAAGGTTGATGAAGGATTGGCAAAGGAGGGGCTCGAACTCGGGACCTCTAAGTTAGTCTAACAAGAACCTAACCAACTAGGCTAGCAAGTCAAGTGATTTTTAATGTCAAAGACAGTAAGTACATGATCGTACGGTTTTCAGAAATCAACTTTTGAAATTACTAAAACACCCTCAGTAGTAAGTTGCAAAACAGAACAACACTTTTCAGTAATATCGAAACAGTCCTCAAAAGAAAACCGGATTTAACAGTTTAGTCCAGAGCACATGAAATTACCATTTTACCCTCAAACATAAATTACCAAAATGCCCTTTACAGATTAAATTACGAAAATATAATCACGGTTTTTAGAAATCAAACTAACTTAACGCTTTTAGAATCAACATAACAAGAGTCCACGATCATCACACTAAATCCGATCAGTCCAGGTCAAAGAATGAAATTACTATTTTGCCCTTCAGTTCAAAATTGCATAAAGGCCCTTTTAGGTTTCCAGAATTCTCAAAAAGGTCCTCACAGGTTCTAGTCATAACAAAACAGTCCACGAATTTCTCAAACAATACAAATCAGTTCCATAAAATCAAATCAGTCAACATAGGTCAAGGTCAAACCATAGCAACCACAACACGTTCCAAAACTATCCTAAGTCCGAGTTCGAGGTTCAAATCAATGGCAGAAGTGGAACAAGGGTATAATAGTCATAAATAGAAAGAAAAAAACGAAAAGGAAAAAGAACAGAGCATTTACCTTCGAACGAAAATGGAATAAAGTGATCTGCGAATCAAATGAAACGAAGGGATTAAAATCAATATCCCACTAATCGAATCCGAAATTGAACGGAGTCAGAGCCGATGGTACTTACCGAAATGGAAATCGGAGCGGCGGGGCGGCGCTGAGCGAACAGAACGGCGCACGGACGGTCTGGACGGAGCACGGCGGAGGCGGCGCGGTTGGGATCCGATCAAATAGATCGAACGGCGACGGACGGTGCGGATCGGCACGGGCGGAAACGGATCGGAGCGACGGAAGAGGCGGCGGATCGAAACAGAGACGGCGCGGCTCGGGCGGAGAGAATCGAGACCGGCGGCGGCACGGGCGGCTTGGACGGGACCGGAGATGACGGGCAGAACGGACCGGGATCGCGGCGATGGCAGCGGCCGAACGGTGGTGATGGTGGTGGCCGTGGATGGTGATTGAAATGGAGAGGATGATGATGTTGATGAGAAATAAAGATGATGAGGGGCGATTTGGGGCAGAGGATTGAAGAAGTCGATTTCTTCTTTTCTTCTTTAGGGGCGTGGAGATGGGGCGAAAATGCGGAATGAGGGAAGATGAGAATCTGATCTAGGTTTAGGGTTTTGAAGGACAATGGGCCATCATATTGGGCTTTAGAACTTGGGCCACGAAAACGGAATTGGGCCAGCAGATGGATTGAGTCCAAATGGGCAAAGAGAAGAGACTTGTAGTGAGTCTCTAGTAAACGCGATCCAACAACCCAAATAAGCTTTCGAATTCGAATTTGGTGACGCGGAAGGAAATTAATTAAATACCAAATAAATTAAATTATTCAGGTAATTAAATAATTGAAATAAATAAATAATAAAAAAAATACGGGGCGTTACACTCCACCACCCTTAAAAGAAGTTTCGTCCTCGAAACTTAACTAACGTTAAACTAACGAACGTGGAACGGAGAAACGAAAGTCTTCAACTTTAAACGTCGGATGAAAGAATAAACTCGCAAGTTAACAGTTAATAAAAGTCGAAACTAGCCTAAAGGAAACGGAGTCTACCTCTACAACCAAACGCTTCCAAGTAACAAGTCCTCAATAAGCCGATACCTAACCTTCAAATGAATCTATCCTAACAAAAGAAGTGTAGTTCGATAAACAAACACGACTTAGAAGAGGTTTGTCCAAACGTGCGTACCTTTTGCCACATTTGCTGACAGAGCCTCACGTCCAACCATGCTATAGACTCTTGGCTTGGCCTTCGCACTACTTCCTTGATTCCTTGAAGCGGTGCCTCCAGATCTTCCTTCTTCCATCAGGGAGTTGCGTCGCGGACAAGCATTGATCTTATGCTCCTTGCTTCCACATGCCAGGCATACACCTTGCTTCCTCCAACAGTTCTTCTCCTCATGAGTTCTGCCTCCGCAGAAATTGCAATTTCTTCGAGATGGTTGTTCAGTACTTTCGGCCACATGACGAGATCGACTTTCCTGTGGGCAGCGAGAATACTTGGATGGGAACGGACGATCCTTGTTATCCTTGCTACTCATGTGATCAAAACGTCTTTTCCATATCGATGAGGTTCATAGCTCTCAAGCTCTCCTAAACCATTCTACACTTCAGCAGCCCTTTTCACAGCTTTCGTGTAGGTTGACATCTCGATCCCGAACCAGCAGTATCGAATCTCTGATTTCAAACCCTTCACGAAAATTCGTATCTTCTCCCTCTCGTCAATTTGAAGGTGTGGTACGTACTTCAACAGTCGTGTGAACTCGGCGACGGTCATTCCACCTTGCAGCAAATTGTGAAATTCGTCCCTTCTACCTTCTCGGACCAAACGAGGCACGAACTTGTCAGTGAACTCCCTCTCAAAATTCACCCACGTGCGATCAACTTGGTCTTGTCTCCACTTTGCGTTTACGTTTCTCCACCAATTTCGCGGTTCTTTGCCAAATTGAAAAGCTTCTAACTCAATCTTCCTTTCGTCAGGGTAGTGCAAGATCTAGAACAAATTCTCCATGCTCTCAAGCCAAAACTCGGCCTTTCGAGCATTTGGTGCTCATCGAATCTCTTCGGTTGGAAACGAGCAAATCGTTTGACTGCTTGGTCGATCGCTAGTGGTAGTGACGGTGTGACCGGCTGAGCAGGAGGCGGCCTTGCGTTGCGTATGCTCTCACTGAAGTTGCCGAAAAGCTGCGATGATCTGCTCCACTTGGTTCGGAGTGTCAGAATTGTTGTTGTTGGCATTGTTGTTGTTGTTGTCGTTGTCATTGCCGTTGCGGGTGTCGTTTCTTGGAGCCATCCTATCGCAATTAGTCTAAGTTCGGTAACGTGATTAACGTCCTCAAGCGTGGCGTAACGTGAACTAAGGCACTAACTTAAGTCAATCTAACGTGAACGAGCAGGAGACGCGTAAAAGTAAACAAGATTACTAAAGGTCAAATTCAAATTAGGGAGTCATTAGTAAGGTAGTAACTTATCAATAAGTAAATCCTCAAGTGTGTCTAACCTAGCATGCAATGCAGACATAAATTGAAGTAGCAATGATAAAAGCATAAGTAGCAAATTCATATGTTGTAGAAAAGATTCATAAACTTTAAGCGTGCAATAAAAGCGTTCTCTCATAAAGTGATCAGTCATTTGACCTCGGTTAATACGAATCACTCAAACTGTCGGCCGCCTACCAGTGATTTATGTCGACTTTGGTTAAACAATAGATTATTGTATGACAGAACCAAGCAAGATCATGTATGAACTTCAACAAGTAAAATATATGCATATATAGGTGTTTAAACCTTAAAACATGCATCAAATGACATTATAGTACATAAACATACTTTTAAACAAATACTCATGCATTTAGAAGAAACAATATTATCGCCTTAAAGAAAATGAACAAAGCAGCAATAGGAAGCTTGTGCACTTAGTACAAGTTAAACAGAATAAACAGCAAGATAGTTTCGGAAGACGGAAGACAGAACAATACGACAGTTAACAGAAGAACATGACGGTTCATAGTTAATGTGGAAGACCAAGCTTTAAAGGAGACAGAACGAAGACTACTCAATCTAATCTAGCGACTTGGACCCTCACACGCACCCCAAAGGCCAGAAGACCCTATTCTAGCAAGCTCAAGTTTGAACTCAAGCTCTGATACCAACTGTAACGGTATCGGTTTTTAAAAACAAACAATTTTCTTGAAAAGAGAAAATCCGAAATAATTTTCAAAGTAACGGTCGGCAATAAATGCCATAACAATATTTGGCGACATAGCGCTAACGGAATCAAGTAGAAATCCAACGATAACTTAGAAGTCAAAAGAATAACAACTAGTGAAGAAAGTCAAAAGGTTCATCTTCTTATTTTAAAAACAAACACAAATCCTCAAAGACATCCCAGACCCTTCTCTCAGTCGCTGGCATCCTACTCGCGTGCATCCTCAGTAGTATCTGGAAGGAAGGAATTTTTGAAAACAAAGAGAGCGTGAGATAAAGGATCTCAGTGAGGTTCTAAGTTAACAAAAGAAAAGTAAACAGTTTGAAAACAAAATCCTTTGCAGCAGATAAAATAACAAACAGAACAGGTCACATAACAGAAGGACAGAACAGATAAGTCGAAGACCATTGGTGCAGCCCGCCTTATTGCTCCTACTCCACAGATTGCCCTTATAGCTCCCTCCAGAGGGTGCACAACTCCGGACAGAAACAGAAACCCCCGTGTACTTTGGGAAAACAGAACCTACGACCCTAGTAGACCTCAGCGACTTCTGCCTCGCGCCTAAATGGGATTAGACTAGGCAATAATCAAGCAAACCCGATAGTCCTCTACTACCCAAGCCTACCTAATTACGACCTAATCGACCGGTCACACAGAAACAGACAGAACAGATACAGATACATAACAAACAGATAATAACAATCAGATCTCGAAACATCGAGTAGTGTTCCTGCAGAAGAGTTAATCCAGAACAGAGTAGCAATCAAACAAAGATAAGTAAAAGCCATACTTAGGGCTTAGTTATTTTACGCGGAAGCATACGGTATAAAAGAATATATAGTAATAGATACAGATTGTCACATAGCCTTCCAGTTTTTCGCAAATAGATAAGTTTTGGGGTGAACACTCACCTTAAGCCTTGCAAGCAATGCTCCACCAAAAACACAGCGAACTAAGAGCTAACGGACGGAGCACCTAAACAGAAAGTATCTAGTTACTAACTAGAAGTTGAACGAAAGCTAAACGAATGAAAATAAAAAGGTCGGTGAAGGATTGGCAAAGGAGGGGATCGAACTCGGGACCTCTAAGTTAGTCTAACAAGAACCTAACCAACTAGGCTAGCAGGTCAAGTGATTTTTAAAGTCAAAGACAGTAAGTACATGATCGTACGATTTTCAGAAATCACGGTTTTCAGAAATCAAACTAACTTAACGCTTTTAGAATCAACATAACAAGAGTCCACGATCATTACACTAAATCCGATCAGTCCAGGTCAAAGAATGAAATTACTATTTTTCCCTTCAGTACAAAATTGCATAAAGGCCCTTTTAGGTTTCCAGAATTCTCAAAAAGGTCCTCACAGGTTCTAGTCATAACAAAACAGTCCACGAGTTTCTCAAACAATACAAATCAATTCCATAAAATCAAATCAGTCAACGTAGGTTAAGGTCAAACCATAACAACCACAACACGTTCCAAAACTATCCTAAGTCCGAGTTCGAGGTTCAAATCAATGGCAGAAGTGGAACAAGGGTATAATAGTCATAAAGAGAAAGAAAAAAAACGAAAGGGAAAAAGAACAGAGCATTTACCTTCCAACGAAAATGGAATAAAGTGATCTGCGAATCAAATGAAACGAAGGGATTAAAATCAATATCCCACTAATCGAATCCGAAATTGAACGGAGTCGGAGCCGATGGTACTTACCGAAACGGAAATCGGAGCGGCGGGGCGGCGCTGAGCGAACGGGTCGGTGCACGGACGGTCTGGATGGAGCACGACGGAGGCGGCGCGGTTGGGATCCGATCAAATAGATCGAACGGCGACGGACGGTGCGGATCGGCACGGGCGGAAACGGATCGGAGCGACGGAAGCGGCGGCGTTCTAGCGGATCAAAACGGAGGCGGCGGATCGGAACAGAGACGACACGGCTCGGGCGGAGAGAATCGAGACCGGCGGCGGCACATGCGGCTTGGACGGGACCGGAGATGACGGGCAGAACGGACCAGGATCGCGGCGATGGCAGCGGCCGACGGTGGTGATGGTGGTGGCCGTGGATGGTGATTGAAATGGAGAGGATGGTGATGTTGATGAGAAATAAAGATGATGAGGGGCGATTTGGGGCAGAGGATTGAAGAAGTCGATTTCTTCTTTTCTTCTTCAGGGGCGTGGAGATGGGGCGAAAAGGAGGAATGAGGGAAGATGAGAATCTGATCTACGTTTAGGGTTTTGAAGGACAATGGGCCATCAGATTGGGCTTTAGAACTTGGGCCACGAAAACGGAATTGGGCCAGCAGATGGATTGAGTCCAAATGGGCCAAGAGAAGAGACTTGTAGTCAGTCTCTAGTAAACGCGATCCAACAACCCAAATAAGCTTCCGAATTCGAATTTGGTGACGCGGAAAGGAAATTAATTTAATACCAACTAAATTAAATTATTCAGGTAATTAAATAATTGAAATAAATAAATAATAAAAAAATACGGGGCGTTACATTCTATTTGGACGATTTTGCCCCTCTGCTCGAATGACAGTAAAATCGAACCCTCTGAACCTAAATTTGAACTTGGACTAGGCTGGAATTTGTTTTATGTTGGTTGTTGTTGACTGAGTTGACCATTCGAGATTGTTTGGATCTCCTGAAATTATTGCGGTGACCTTTTCGAACTTATAAGACTAGAAATTGAACTGTTTGAGTTTCATTGGACTGATTTGATAGGTTATAGTTTCTGTTGGGGTCATTTTGGGATTTTTATGAACTAGAAGGACTTGACTGCAATTAGTGGGTTGACCTCAGTTGACTGACAGAGGACTTGACTGAAAACCTTGGTATTTTTGTGGAATGTTTTGTGTGTTTAGAAACTTGAAGGACTTGTCTGGTTTTGGAAACTTAAAGAAGGGTTTTTATGCAATTTAAAACCGAAGGGTAATTTAGTAATTTCACTTCAAGCAGTAAGATCATTCGTACCCAAGGTGGTCCTGTTTTCTAAATGGGATTATTCTGTTTTACTGTTATTCTGAGAGATGTTCTGTAAACTTCAAACTGAGTTAAAAGTCCTTTTAAAAAGAAAACTGTTCATGTTTATTTACTTGTTGTATTGGGTTTATGTAACTAGTTGACTTGTTAGCTTAGTTGGTTAAGGTTTGTGTGACTAAGTTAGAGATCTTGAGTTCGAACTCCACCTTCGCCATCCTTTCTTTGACCTTTTAATTTTTACAGTTGGACTTTCCTTTCGAATCCTAGATAGTAACTAGTCGTTTTCTATATAGGTGATCAGACCCTTATTCCGTAATTCGTTGTTCTTTCTGTGGTTCTTGCTCGCACTATTTAAGGTGAGTGTTCACCCCAAAGTTTGTTTGTTTTTAAAACTTGGAAGGCAATGTGCTATGCATGTATATTGTATTGTATTCTGTATGCAACTGCTTTAAAAGTAAATATGCCCTATGCATGACCATTTCACTTTATTATGTACGGTGTTGTTCAGTGTTGTTCTGTTTGTACTGACTCTTCTCCAGGAATGTACCTCGGTTATCCTAACACTTTATCTGTTATTGTTTCTGTCTGTTTCTGTGTGGCCGGTCGATTAGGTTGTAACTAGGTAGACCTGGGTAGTGTGGACTATCGGGTTTATTTGGTTATTTCCTAGTCTATTCCCTTTTAGGTTCTGTTTCTGTTTCTGTCTAGAGTTGTACCCTCTGGAGGCAGCTATAAGGGCATTCTGGGAGTAGGAGTAACAAGGCGGGCTGCACCAACGGACTTCACCTTATCTGTTTCTGTTTGTCTCTGTTATGTTATCTGTTTCTGTTACTGCTTTGCTTGCTACAAATGTTTGTTTTCGAAACCGTTTACTTTTCTGTCTATTAAACTTAGGGTAAATTTCATCTAGCCCCCTCCTTAGATTTTTTTATTACAAAATCTTCCCTCTTAGATATTCAATTACATTTACCCCCCTTGTTCGTGAAATCTAATTACATTTTGTCCCACGGATTTGACTTTCAGCGAACTAAAGTCTGGAAATGTCTATTTTGTCCCCGTTCAATTTTCAGTAGCCAAACAACTTAATTTTTTTTTATTACACATTTGACTCTAAATTTTATTAACTTACAAAATTGACCATAAACTATTTAAAATAAACACCCAATACTTAGATAAATTTCAAAATGTTCTAAAAATTAATCGATAACAAGTCCCTAGAAAACTCACATTTCAAAATCCATCCCACTAATTTAAATAAAAAATTTAAACAAATTATAAAAGTAAAAAAAAATTAAAAAATATAAAAAAAAGTAAAAATGGACAGCTCCAATCGGAGCTGACTGGAGCTCCGGTCGGAGCTGTTAAACAGCTCTGGCCGGAGCTGTTGACAGCTCTGGCCAAGCTGTAGCTCCGATTGGAGCTGTAGAACAGCTCCAAGCGGAGCTGTAAATGCTCCAATCGGAGCAACCCATCCCGGCTGCTCCTATTGGAGCATTAAACAGCTCCAATCGGAGCTGTGAACAACTCCGATCGGAGCTGTTTATAGCTCCGACTGGAGCAATTTAAAGCTCCGGTCGGAGCTGTAAAACAGCTCGACTGGAGCTGTTTGGCAGCTCCAACCGGAGCTGCTGCCGGAAAAATTCCGGTACCGAAAAAAGTCCGGTACCGGATTTTGAAGAAGAAGGTAAAAAAATAAAAAGAGGAAAAATGGAAAAGGAGAAAAGAAAAAGAAAAGAAGAAAATAAAAAAGAAAAATTAAATTCTGAAAATTGATAAGGGCATGTTTGGTGATCAACATTTGAACAAAACCAAATAAGTTGGTCAACACAAACTTATCATTTTGGGGCAAAACGTAATTGATTATCTAAGGAGGAAGATTTTGAAAAGTAAGGCAGCAACAAGGTGGGTTTATGTAATTTTCCCTTAAACTTAGAACCTCACTTAGATCTTTTATCTCACACTCTTTCTGTTTTTAAAATTCTTTCCTTGTAGATTTTGTTGAAGAAGATCAAGTCTAGGCGTCCAGCGACTGAGGGTTGGGTTTGGGAGCTCGTGGGATTTTATTTGCTAGAAATAAGAAGGAAAACTCTTTCATCTTCACTGTCTGTTCTTTTTAAAATTGACACTAAGTTTAGTTACCGTTATCACTGTTCTACTTTAAATTTGTAAGCTCATTTGAGCGTCAAAATCCGTTCCTTATTATTTATTGAAGACCGTTGCTTTTGAATTTAAAAATTTACTTTATTTTCGAAAGAATCTTTTATTTAAAAAAAACGGTACCGTTACAATACTAGTCTCGATCGCCTCATTCGGACCCCTACATCTGAGATGAGCTTCGACTAGGGAGAATTTGGGATGAATGATAATTCACATAGTTCCCACTAATTATGTGATCAGTCATTCATCCACTGGGGACATGTTTGATATCAATACTGTAACACCCTGTTTTTTTTATTTATTGATTTAATTGTTTAATTATCGGAGTAAATTATTTTATTCGGTAAGTATTTAATTTACATCCCGCGTGAACGAATTCGTCATTAGTTAGTTCGATTCGTCCCATTACGTTTTGGACTGAGCTAGCAAGACTGGATAATTGAGGACCAAATCGGACTCAGTATTGACCCAAATTTCGTGGCCCATTGACTGGCCCATTTGGAGTCCAATCATCAAACCCTAAAACCCTAACCCTAATTGTTTACCTCCATTCTTCAACTCCCACCATCCCTCATCTTTCTCAAAATTGGGACCCACCTACTGTCCCTAGGAAGCGCGCGCGCAGGAGCTGGGTAGGGGAAGGAGTTTGACTCCTTCCTCTATTAGAAGTCCAAGGGATAAGTTAGATTTTCTGATTGAGTTTTAATTTGATTGGGAATGAATCTAGGCTTGATATTGGTTTCCTTGTGCGATAAGAATTAGATTCTTATTCCTTTACGAAGTCTAATTGCTTATGTTTTAGGCTTCTATTGTCTACTATATATAGTAGACTATTAGAGAGTTTTTGACATAGACTTTGACAGTCATTCTACCCAGTTTTCTTAGAGAAAATAAAAACTTTCCCCTCCTTTTTAGCCACCCGCGCGCGCGCCACCACCGGAGGAATTTCCGCCCCATCTTCTTGGTCACACAAAGAATATCCTAGCATTCTTCCGATAGGCTGTTCATCCGTGGATACCAAGGTTGAGGTTCTAGGAGCTGGAAACTAACTCTTATTGTCTTGCAGATATACAGAGTATTGCAGATATCTTCGACTTCGACGAAGGAGAAGATACACCGGAATATTACGAAGACTTGGAAGCTGCTTTGGAAGTAAGGTTAGTCTTCTAATTGACGTGTTTATATATATACGACATATGCATAATCAATTAACCTGTATGTTAAGAAAATTTTTGAAATTCCGCTGCGTACCCTAGGGGTAACTCTGACCATATTTTCTTACAGTTGAGATTTAAGGAACTTATGGACTGAACTGTAATTAGACCTTGAGGACTGTTTTGAATTGACTGAATTTTGAAAAGACCTTTTTGCAAATTACTTTGACCGGTTTGACTGAGGACTAGTTTGAGAAACTCTTGTGTCTTTGGACTGTTGTGCAAGTTTGAGAACTGTTGGACCTGTCTGTACTTTTTGAAAACTAAAAGAACTTTTCTGCAATTGTTGTGTGAGGGTAGTTTGGTAATTTTACTGTTCTGGACTAAACTGTTAAAACAAGTTTTTCCCTGAGGATTGTTCTGGAGTTTGTTGAAAGTGTAAAACTGTTTTGCAATTTACCTCTGAGGGTACTTTAGTAATTTCTAGAGAGTAAAAGAGTGTTTTCTGAAAATTGTTCAACTTAAATAGTTTATGTCTTGTTGTTTTGTAATTGTTTGACTTGCTAGCTTAGTTGGTTAGGTATTCTTTGACTAACCTAGAGGTCCCGAGTTCGAATCCCACTTTAGCCCTTCTGCTACCTTTCTTTTATTTTGTCTTTCGATTCGACTCTAGATGGTAACACTGGGTTATGTTTAGGTTCCTTATTGTTCGCTGCGCCGTCATACAAGTCTTGACTCTGTGATCTAGTGCTTAAGTCTCTAAGGTGAGTGTTCACCCCAAAACTTATCTATTTGCGAAAAACTGGAAGGCTCTATGATAATCTGTATCTATTAATATGTTCTGTTTTACCGTATGCTTCCGCGTAAAAGTAACTAAGTCCTAAGTATGATTATTTATTTATCTTTGTTTGTTACTACTATGTTCTGGACTAATTCTTCTGCAGGAACATTTCTCGATGTTTCGAGGACTGATTATTACTGTCTGTTTGCTCTGTTGTCTGTGTCTGTTCTGTTGATTTCTGTGTGACCTGTCGATTAGGTCGTAATTAGGTAGACTTGGGTAGTGAGGAATATCGAGTTTATTTGGTTATTGCCTAGTCTAATCCCTTTTAGGCGCGAGGCAGAAGTCGCTGAGGTCTATTAGGGTCGTAGGTTCTGTTTCCCCAAAGTACACGGGGGTTTCTGTTTCTGTCCGGAGTTGTTAACCCTCTGGAGGGAGCTATAAGGGCAATCTGGGAGTAGGAGTAACAAGGCGGGCTGCACCAACGGACTTCATCTGATTTGCTTTTGTCTGTCTCTCTGTTATGTTAACTGTTTCTGTTTGATGTCTCATATGCCAAATGCTTTTGTTTTCAAAACTATTTACTTTTCTGTTTGTTAACTTAGAACCTCACTGAGATCCTTTATCTCGCGCTCTCTTTCTTTTCAAAATTTCCTTCCTTCCAGATGCTACTGAGGACGCACGTGAGTAGGTTGCCAGCGACTGAGAGAAGGGTTTGGGGTGTCCATTGGGATTTTTGATTTTAAAATAAGAACAGAAACTCTTTACATTTCTTCACTAGTCGTTATTTCCTTTTGAACTTTAAAGTTAGCGTTGGATTTTACTTGAGTCTGTTAGCGCTGTGGCGCCAAAGTTTGTTATGGCAGTTATTGTCGACCGTTGTTTTTGAATTATTTCGAATATTCTATTTTCAAGAAAATTATTTGTTTTTGAAAACCCATACCGTTACAGTTGGTATCAGAGCTTGAGTTCAAACTCGAGCTTGGTAGGATAGGGTCTTTTGGCCTTGGGGTGTGTGTGAGGGTCCCAGTCGCTGGTTAGGTCATGCGTTTCCCTTTTACTTTTTCTGATCCGAGTCATACGTACTTACTCTGAATTGTTTCTCTAATCTTTTCTGTTCTGATTCTGATATCATTCTATTCCGACTCTGAAACTGAACTTCCGTGGATGATATTGACTTTGACTTAGATATTAACTAGCTAAATACTCGTGTTCTTACAGATAGGTATGAGTACCGGCAAGAAGGTCATCCGCTACCGTTTGGTAGAAGGGGGATTTAACCCCTATACCACCGTTCTGATCGTTGGCGTCTACCCTGGCATCGTGATGGATAGAGTCGTTCGTGAGCGAGACCACTACTGGCTTGAAACCATGAAGCTTCAAGATGAAATTTGAACTAAGGATGCAGAGACCAGATTCCTCAAGATGGCTTTACGAGCTGCAAAGGAGAGCTCCGGCCATATTTCGTTAAGCACAGCTAACCTAGGCACTAAGCCTCATAAGAGGAAGGCTCAGAGGTCGTTTCTAGATGGTTGCGGAACTTCGCATGGAGTGGAGGATGAAGAAGAGTCCAAAGAAGAACCCGAGGAAGAACCCTCTGAGGATGAAGGAGAAGATGCACACGTGCCCGAACGACATTTCAAAAATGATATCGAGGACGCCTATTAGGATAGATGCCTTCTTCGAGCTCGTACCGAATTTCCCTTTTTGCCAAACAAGTTTTATTCTGTTCAGCCTGACTGAAGCTGTTTATGCTTTTTCGTTTACTTGACACTTTGGTTTTTCTGTTTACTCGCTAAGACGGGTAGAGACTGGTTTTTCTTTGGATAATTGCATGCTTTTTTTATTTGAGACTATACTGGTTACTTGATCCTATGTTTTATTTTGAAGTTCAAGGCATGCTTTCTTTACTGCCAAGTCACATACATGTTGTAGAAGACTACGTACTTGCCTTAGTTTCTTTTTCTGTTCTTTTTCTAAGTTAGTAATTCGAGGTTGTTGAATCAACTGCTATATAGTGGTATCAGAGCCAGGTTAATTGATTACGTATATACGTATATATATTGTATGATTTTGTAGATATGTGGATGCAATTGATTCTATGATAAATTCGATTTTTAAAAGTTTTGTTTTTATATAAATTTAGAATTTATATTTAAAAAAAAAAAAAAATTTAATATATATATTTTTTTTCTGGACTGGGCAGCCTGTGCAACGCAGGCGGCGGCCGGCGCCTGTGGTAGAATTTTTGAAAGTTTTGAGGATTGAATTTTATATTTGGAATATAAATATGATTTAATTGTAATTGTTTTTAAACTAGAGGGGATAAATTTAATTAGTATAAAGTTGAAGGGCTTATTTGAAATTTATCAATTTATTGTTTATTGCAAATTAGTCCTTCTACTTTTGAAATTTAGATTTAACACCTCCAAGGTTTTTAAAATTACAATTAAGTCCTTCGGGTTTTCGAAAATTGCTACTTGGTCAATGAATTTTCGATTATTCAATCTAGTCCAAATTTTCAATTATTTCATAGAGATTATAAGTATGGGATAATTTTCATAATGAAATTATGAAGTCTTTTATCATCCACATAGGCTACTACTTGTTTCATATGCTCTATATGCTATTGTTTGACAATGCATGTTTAAATACCATGTATTTTACATTCCGTTCGACCGCTATGCATGCGAGGGTAGGCGGCGCCCTCTTATATGTCGGACCGCATATTTATGTATGGGTAGGCGGCACCCATTATGTGTTTGACCGCGTTTAGAACTAGAATGGATAGGCGGCATCCATTACGTGTAGACCGTTCATGCATGATGGGTAGGCGGCGCCCTTATTTGTTTGTAGATGACTGATAACAACCCTCAAGCTACAAGCCCCAACCAATATAAGTACAGAAATATGTATATGTATGTATTTCTGAGATGCTTTCCATAGGGTGCTTTAATTCTGAACTTTCATTGCGTTTTCTTGTATTGGCGACCTCGTCTTACAAGACTCGTAGTAATCGTCGGATTAGAGTAAGCCTATGGTTATGACTTACTGCATATTGTATCTAGCGACCTCGATAGGTACAATATGTAGGGCATCGGGTTAAATTAGATTTAACAACCAAGATTTGCGTGACGCAATTGGATAGTCTTACTAGTCCTACCGGTCATATTATGCTATCCGACCAGCCCCCGTTGGAGTATGGCATAGTATGGATTTGGATCTTGGCCACTACGGTAACTTGTTGGACATTACCCGTATGTTTGTTGTGGGGGCAAGCATATGTGAAAATAGTGGGAGCTAAACAGCTAAAGGACCTTGTTGTTTAGTTATGTTGACTGTGTATTTAGAAATAATATTTCAATAGTTGATTTATTGTTTTCGTTCTATATTATTTCTCCTTAGGATATTAGATATGGCGAGTATCTCGCTCCGTGCTGTCTTGGAGAAGCAAATTTTAACCGGACCAAACTTCCTAGATTGGATCAGGAATATACGTTTGGTGCTGAGGTACGAAAAGATTGAGTACGTCTTGGACGAGGTCATTCCCGTGTGCACCGAAAATCAGACTGCCGATCAGGTTGCTGCTTGGAATCAAGCCAACAAGGCAAGGTCTGATAAGCATCTTGAGGATGCTAGATCCGCGCAGTGTATTATGCTGGCGGCAATGAGCAATGAGCTGCAAAGGCAACATGAAAGCATGTTGTCGTATGAGATGTTAAAGCATCTTGAGTCGCTCTTTAAGACGACAGCTAGAAGTGTTGAATTTGATTTGATCAAAGACATACACAGATGCAAGCTCAGTGAAGGAGGGAACATGTCTGAGCATGTTCTCAAAATGATTGGTCTCTTTGAAAAGCTTGCCGGTGCCGGCGTTAAGCTAGAGAACAAGATCATGGTGATCTTTGTCCTTCAATCATTGCCGAGTTCGTATTCGCAGTTCATCATTAATTACACGATGAATGCGAAGGACGTAACACTGCCTGAACTTCATAATCTGCTGAAGACATATGATCAAACTCTTCCTAAGAAGGAAAAGTCGATCATGCTTGTTGGGCAACCGTCTAACTCAAACCCGAAAGGCAAAGGTGCTAAGGGTAAGGGAAAGTCGGGAGCCAAGGCTAACACTTGGAGTGATAAGCCTAAGCGTCCGAACCAGAAAAGGAAGTTCAAGAAAAGCGGAACGGTACGCACAGATAAATGTCTTTTCTGTAAGCAGAAAGGACATTGGAAGAAATATTGCCCAAAGCTTAGGGCAGATCAAGCTAAGAAGTCATCGACTTCTGGCTCAGGTATGTTTGTTATTGAAATGAACATTACTACTTTTGACTCCAATGGTTGGGTATTAGATACAGCCTGTGGCTCACACATTTGTAATAATGTGCAGGAGCTAACTAATCACAGGCTAGTCAAGCGAGGTGAAATCGACTTGCATGTTGGGAACGGCAATCCAGTTGAAGCCAAACGCGTTGGACGCAGCAAGATAGATTTACCCTCGGGACAATGTTTAGAACTTGATAATGTTTATTTTGTTCCATCCATTGTCAGAAATATTATTTCCATTCCATTATTAGACAATATGGGTTTTTCCTTTCGATTTGCGAATAATACTTGTAATTTTTCATTAAATAATCAGTATTATGGAAAAGCTCGCTTGGTGAATGGTTTATATATTTTGCAAAGTAGTCTACCTTTATTTCAAATACATAACAAACAACCGTCTTCAAGTAAGAAGAATAATCCATCTTATCTATGGCATTGTCGGCTAGGCCATATCAATGAAACACGGATTCAAAGACTAAGGAAGTTGGACTACTTAGAACCATTTGATTTTGAATCATATGGTACATGTGAATCTTGTGTTAAGGGTAAGATGACGAACAAACCTTTTGTTGGACAAGGTGTTCGTGCCACTCGCTGCTTAGAGCTCATACATACCGATGTATGTGGACCGTTTAAAGTCCATGCGCGTGGGGGTTATCCTTACTTCGTTACCTTTACTGACGATTTCTCAAGGTATGGATATATTTATCTTATGAAGAATAAATCCGAGACCTTTGGTAAATTCAAGGAGTTTAGGAACAAGGTCGAGAATGAATTGAACCTAAGGATCGTCACTCTTCGATCAGATCGAGGAGGTGAATACCTTAGCGAAGAATTTATCGATTACTTGAAGGAAAATGGAATTCAATCGCAATGGACTCCTCCTGGAACACCACAGTTAAATGGTGTGTCTGAGAGGAGGAATCGAACCCTGTTAGACATGGTAAGATCAATCATTGGATTCTCGACTCTTCCAAAGTATCTGTGGGGATATGCACTACAAACTGCAATCTACATTCTGAACCGTGTACCATCTAAATCAGTGGAGAAAACTCCTTATGAGTTGTGGAAGGGAAAGAAGCCTTCATTAGGCTATCTTAGACCTTGGGGCTGTCCTGCGATAGTCAAGCTGATGCTCACTGATAAGTTAGATGCCAAGGGTGTCAAAGTATATTTCATAGGCTATCCTCGTCAGGCGAGAGGCTATGAATTCTATCATGTTGAAGATCACAAGGTGATCGTGTCTAGAAACGTGAAGTTTTTAGAAGCTGAATACCTCGAAGAAGAGAGGTTAGATGATATGATAGAACTTGAAGAAATTCAAGACTTTGACACGCGCGAACATGAAGTCTCTAAATCTTCTGATTTGGACTCAAGTTCAGTGGGAGCTTTCGAAGCAGACAAGGGTGATGATATGACACTTGCTAGTCATGTCATAGTCAGTGGGAGTCCTGTGATTAGATCAACAGTTGAAACCACACCAATAGAACCCGTTGTCAACCAACATGTGCAACAAGTTGCACAAGAACAGCCTCCCGCAAGGGAACAAGGTCGCGCCCAGCGACCGGCTGCATCAGTACCCACTGATAATGTTCGTGTTACATGAAGCCAGAAAAGAAAGGCACCAGAACAAGTCGAGCTCCGTAGGTCGAAGAGGATCCTTAGAGGACCTCAGAAGCAAAGCCTTATGATAGAAGACATCAGTGAACTTGATGTCGGTTTATCAGATCAGGAAGATCCCGAGACCTACAAAGAGGCAATAATTGATATTGACTCAGACAAATGGCAAGAGGCCATGGAATTAGAAATGGATTCAATGTACCAGAACCAAGTTTGGAACTTGGTAGACTTGCCCCAAGGGGTTCGACCAATTGGGTGCAAATGGGTCTTTAAACGAAAGACAGATGCCGATGGCAAGGTACAAACGCACAAAGCTAGGCTTGTGGCGAATGGCTACACGCAAAGGTATGGCATCGATTACGATGAAACCTTTTCACCGGTAGCAAAATTGAAGTCCATTCGAATTCTACTTGCGATAGCTGCCTACTATGTTTATGAAATCTGGCAGATAGATGTAAAGACAGCCTTCCTCAATGGAAACCTTGAGGAAGAGGTCTATATGGTACAGCTGGAAGGTTTTATTAGTAAAACCAGGCCAACTACTGTATGCAAATTACAAAGATCCATCTATGGGCTAAAGCAAGCGTCAAGGAGCTGGAATATCCGCTTTGATGAAGCTGTCAAATCGTTTGACTTCATCAGAGGCAAGGAAGATCCCTGTGTCTACGCGAGACACAGCGACAAAGGAGTTGTTTTCATGATCATTTATGTAGATGACATTTTGATCATGGGAAACAATGTCTCTATGCTAGAAGAGACTAAAGTTTGGTTATCAAGTACCTTCTCGATGAAGGACTTGGGTGAAGCGAACTACATCCTAGGGATCAAGATCTTTAGAGATAGATCCAAGAGGATGTTGGGAATGACACAATCCACCTACATCGACAAAATACTGAAGCGTTATAAGATGGACGACTCAAAGAGAGCCTTTCTCCCAGCTAGGCATGGGATTGTCTTATCAGTTAAGGATGGTCCTAAAACTGATGAAGAAAGAAATGCAATGAGTCGTGTGCCCTATGCTTTGGCAGTAGGGTCTATAATGTATGCAATGAATTGCACAAGGCCCGATGTGGCATATGCGCTTAGTGTCACTTGTCGACACCAACAGAATCCAGGAGTACCTCACTGGACTGCTGTGAAGAACATTCTTAAGTACCTTAGACGGACTAAAGAGATGTTCTTGGTGTTTGGCGGAGAACCAGAATTAAAGATGTCTGGGTATGTCGACGCTGGATTTGAATCAGATCCTGATGACTTTAAGTCACAGACAGGATACGTGTTCAAATTTAACGGAGGAGCAGTCTGTTGGAAGAGTTCTAAGCAAGCCACGGTTGCTGACTCATCCACAGAAGTCGAGTACATTGCTGCATCAGAAGCATCGACTGAGAGAAGGGTCTGGGGTGTCCATTGGGATTTTTGATTTTAAAATAAGAACAGAAACTCTTTACATTTCTTCACTAGTCGTTATTTCCTTTTGAACTTTAAGTTAGCGTTGGATTTTACTTGAGTCTGTTAGCGTTGTGGCGCCAAAGTTTGTTATGGCAGTTATTGTCGACCGTTGTTTTTGAATTATTTCGAATATTCTATTTTCAAGAAAATTATTTGTTTTTGAAAACCGATACCGTTACAGTTGGTATCAGAGCTTGAGTTGTAACTCGAGCTTGCTAGGATAGGGTCTTTTGGCCTTGGGGTGTGTGTGAGGGTCCCAGTCGCTGGTTAGGTCATGCGTTTCCCTTTTACTTTTTCTGATCCGAGTCATACGTACTTACTCTGAATTGTTTCTCTAATCTTTTCTGTTCTGATTCTGACATCATTCTATTCCGACTCTAAAACTGAACTTCCGTGGATGATATTGACTTTGACTTAGATATTAACTAGCTAAATACTCGTGTTCTTACAGATAGGTATGAGTACCGGCAAGAAGGTCATCCGCTACCGTCTGGTAGAATGGGGATTTAACCCCTATACCACCGTTCTGATCGTTGGCGTCTACCCTGGCATCGTGATGGACAGAATCGTTCGTGAGCGAGACCACTACTGGCTTGAAACCATGAAGCTTCAAGATGAAATTGGAACTAAGGATGCAGAGACCAGATTCCTCAAGATGGATTTATGAGCTGCAAAGGAGAACTCCGGCCATATTTCGTTAAGCACAGCTAACCTAGGCACTAAGCCTCATAAGAGGAAGGCTCGGAGGTCATTTCTAGATGGTTGCGGAACTTCGCATGGAGTGGAGGATGAAGAAGAGTCCAAAGAAGAACCCGAGGAAGAACCCTCTGAGGATGAAGGAGAAGATGCACACGTGCCCGAACGACATTTCAAAGACGATATCGAGGACGCCTATTAGGATAGATGCCTTCTTCGAGCTCGTACCGAATTTCCCTTTTTGCCAAACAAGTTTTATTTTGTTCAGCCTGACTGAAGCTGTTTATGCTTTTTCGTTTACTTGACACTTTGGTTTTTCTGTTTACTCGCTAAGACGGGTAGAGACTGGTTTTTCTTTGGATAATTGCATGCTTTGTTTATTTGAGACTATACTGGTTACTTGATCCTATGTTTTATTTTGAAGTTCAAGGCATGCTTTCTTTACTGCCAAGTTGCCTACATGTTGTAGAAGACTACGTACTTGCCTTAGTTTATTTTTCTGTTCTTTTTCTAAGTTAGTAATTTGAGGTTGTTGAATCAACTGCTAAGTAGTGCCCTTTTGTTAGAATGAGTCGCAGAAACACTCGTGGCACCGACAGCAACGAAAGTGGAGATGACAATCATGCCGAAAATGGAGACCAGGTGGACCGCATCATCGCCGCCTTGGGAAATTTCAGTGAAACCATGCGCCATGTTAGGACACCACCTGCTCAGCTAGATCCCCCGCCACCACCACCGATTCAGACTATCAATCAAGCTGCTGAACGTTTCAGTCGATTTCCTGACAGGTTCGAGGGGGCACCTGACGCCCGTAAGGCTGAGCTATGGCTAGAGAGCATGGAGAACTTATTCTCGATTCTGCACTATCCGGACGAGAGAAAGATCGAACTTGCAGCTTTCCAGTTCGTGGGGGCAGCCAGGAACTGGTGGAGGACTGTGAATGCAAGATGGAGGCAAGAGGAAGTTGCCCGCACTTGGGAGAATTTCACCAAGGATTTCATGGACAAGTACGTGTCTCGCCTAGTCCGCGAGAACATGAGAGATGAGTTCCAGGCTTTGGTGCAAGGGAACATGAATGTCGCCGACTACGACTCTGAATTTACCCTGCTGTTGAAGTATGTGTCGCACTTTCAGAACGACGAGAGGGAGAAGGTGCTCCATTTTTTGAAGGGTCTGAACTCCGAGATCCGTTACAGTTTGTTTGGGACTAACATGCCTACCTACGTCAAGGCTATTGAGCTCGCTTCCGAGGTAGAAGGTGGTTTGAAGGAAATCAAGATGGCTGATAAGTCGTACTTTGGCAAGAGGAGCTACTCTAGTTCTTCTGGGAACCATGGAAGTGGAAGCCAATCTGGGTACAAGAGGGAGAATCGAGGTGGGTATCAAGCTGGATATCAGGCACCACCGGCGAAGTATCCCCATAATCAGCAGGATAACCGTCCCCGTAATGTCACTGGAGGGTCTGGACAGTCATCCCAAGCAAGGAAAAACTGCAACTACTGTGGAGGAGTCAATCATAATGAGAACAACTGCTGGAAGAGACAAGGCTTGTGTTTGGCTTGTGGGACCAAGGATCACAAGATCAGCCAGTGTCCGAACCGCCATGCAATTGTCAAAGGGGGGAGACCAGGAGGCTATGCTCCGAGAAATAAAGGAAGGGGTACTATGGCTAAGCCCCGAGTTTACAGTATCGATGGTCATGAGGTTCCTGACGCCGCGAATGTGGTTGAAGGTACGCTTCTGATTGCTCAAACTTCTTCTAAAGCTTTATTTGATCCCGATGCTACGCATTCTTTTATTGCTGAAGTTTTTGCTGAGTCACTCGTTATACCGTACAAAGATTTGCCTCACGCTTTAGAAGTATGTACGCCTTTGGGAGCTAGTTTAATAACTAAGAAGTTCATCGAGCGTTGCGAAATTTCTATTCTAGGAAGAATCTTCCCTGTTGATCTTATCTTTCTACCTCTTTCGACCTACGATGTTATTTTGGGTATGGATTGGTTGTCTGGGCACTACGCACAACTGGACTGTCGTACCAAGGCTATATCCCTAGGAAAACCTGGAGAGGAGAAAGTCGTGTGGAAAAGAGATAAAAAGAAGGATAAGAAGTTTCTGCTGTCTGCTATGGAAGCTAGGAAGTTGTACGTGAAGGGTGCTACTTGCTTTTTGGCGTATCTGATCAATAAGCCTAAAGATCAACCTAAGATCGACGAGGTTAGAGTGGTTAAGGAATTTAAGGGAGTTTTCCCTGAGAAGTTGGATTTCGTACCCCCTGAAAGAGACGTTGAATTTAGTATCGATCTAGTACCTGGCACCGCACCCATTTCTTAATCACCCTATAGAATGGCACCTGCTGAGCTTAAAGAACTTAAGACTCAACTGCAAGATCTGGTTGATAACGGTTTTGTTAGACCTAGTTCTTCGCCTTGGGGATCACCCGTTTTGTTTGTAAAGAAGAAGGATGGTAGTATGAGGATGTGCATCGACTACCGAGGCCTGAACCAAGTCACCGTCAAGAACAAGTACCCCCTACTCCGTATTGAGGAACTTTTCGATCAATTGGAAGGTTCAAAGGTTTACTCGAAGCTTGATCTAAGGCAAGGCTATTATCAAGTTAGAGTAAGGGAAGAAGATATACCTAAGACTGCTTTGAACTCGAGGTATGGTCATTATGAGTTTGTGGTGATGCCATTTGGCCTTACGAATGCCCCCGTTGTGTTCATGGATTTGATGCACCGAGTTTTTCAGCCGTATTTGGATCAGTTTGTTGTTGTTATCATCGATGATATTCTCGTTTACTCGAAATCCGAAGAGGATCATGAGAAACATCTTCGAATCATCTTGGAAACTCTACAGAACAACAAGTTGTATGTCAAATTCAGCAAGTGTGTTTTGGCTAAATAAAGTAGCCTTTTTAGGGAACATTATCTCTGGAGAAGGTTTGGAAGTTGACCCATCGAAGATTGACTCGATAGTTAACTGGAAGAGACCCGAATCTGTCACTAAGGTGAGGAGTTTTCTCGGTTTGGCTGGTAAATGAGTTCTTTCCTACAGCCTGTTTGAATCAGATGTTCAAATGGATTGAACTCAAGGTCCAAAAGAAGCAAAGGGAAGAATCCTCCCAAGAAATATTGCTGGGAAATGGTTGAATCTAGAGGTCTATGTAAGAAGAGTTGCCATTGGTAAGACATTTAGACAAGAACCAGATATAATCAAACCACCTGGCATCGCTTTCTATGCTGACCCGGTAACAAAGAAACCTAAGAAGAAACTTGGATTGATTCCTTATGAGTACTTCTATCTGACAGCTCAGGATCAAGAAGAAGATCTTCTCTGGTTAAGAAAGATTCATCCGAGAAACATTTCAGATACACAGCTTCTCCATGCCAGCAATTGGGGCATGCATTTGTGGGTTGTTAACTACATGGAAATGAATGCTGAAAAGCATCATCATACTGCCTGTAAAAATGCAAGAATTCTTCAACTACAAGTCCGTAGGCTACTGGAAAACTACGAGAAGGATTGTGTTGAATTCACTGCTCTTGCTGAGAAGAGTGTAAGAGAGATTTTGAGAAAATCCTCTGGAAGAGTTTAAGTCCCTGCAATAGTTTCTTGTTAAAAGTTTTTGTTTGCTGATTCTCTGTTATCTATGCTTTCTTGTAAACTTATGAATGATAACTTTCAGCAATGAATTCTTTTTGACTCCTATTGGTTTTTGATTATGCAACTTACTTATGCTTACTGTTTATTATTTCAAGTATGCTTGCATTAATCATCTGATTTATTCAAAATCAGAAACCTCTAAAAGGGTAACAATTAATTTAGCCATGGATTGCTAACATCAAAAAGGGGGAAATTTGTTAGGAAACTTGTAATTTTGATGAGCAATTAACCATGCTAAATTAAGAACAGTCCAGTAACTAGTACTCTTGAGGTCCATAGGATTTTAGAATTTTTAAAGGACATTGTAAAAGAGGAACGTTTGCTGATGACTTAGTTAGGTGTTAGATAAGTTTTTATCAAGGTGGATGACGTACTTTAATTTTCTGAGAAGAAAATAATTTATTGACACTTTAGTGTATGACGTATTTTATTTTCTGAGAAGAAAATAATTTATTGACACTTTAGCGTATGATGTATTTTATTTTCTGAAAAGAAAATATCTTATTGATGCTTAGCTTTGATGTAACTTGTTTTCTGAAAAGAAAATGACCTATTGAAGCATTTGCTGAAGATGTATTTTGTTTATTATAAACAAATTATTGAAGCAAATAAGAAACCGGTCAGAATCTTGAAGACTTTTGAAGATCTGAAGACTTGAAGACTTGAAGACTTGAAGATTGCTGAAGACTGGTAAGGCACGTGTTGCTCAGAAAGTGAAATTTTCAGCAACAGCATTGCATAAGTGAAAATCTGAAAGACAGAGTAGGTTGTGCTTGCTGAAACTGAGAATAAACACTTGCTGATGAACATATGTGACCTCTTGCTGAATGTACGTGATTTTGCGCTCCATTGTTACTGTTTGAATTCTATTCAAAGGTGCATTTAATGCAAAGCTTACACGCGAAGGACATAAAGACTAGAAGACAAACAAAGGTTACTGCTGAAAGTACAAAAGCAAGATAGTGACATGTTAAGGAACAAAAGCCTTAGGATTTGAAATTCAAACGGCTCCTTACTTGCACTATAAATAGAGGTCATCCGGCAAAGAGTTGAAGTGTGTCAACAACGTGATCAAACTCTCAATTATGCTTAAAACTCACAAACCTTCAAACACTCTTACTGCCATTGATCCGTTCCAAGACTTAAAGCTTGAAAAAGCTACTTGTGAAGAAGTAGAATAAACTCGGCTAAGAAATTAGTTAAGTGTTCTTTCTTTCGAACAAGAACAAGTCTTGACACCAGAAACAATCAAACTTGTTTACTGCAAAGTATTCCAAGTTGTGTTTCTTAGATTACTTGTTGTAACTGAATAAGTTATAATTAAGTTATCTCACCCCAAAACTCTCTAACTGAAAATACACCCTTTCAGGCGTGATATTCAGGGGGAACTTAATCAAGCATAGTTTTGCTGATTAAAAGTACCAAGTTTGGTGGAGAACAAGGTTGAGTTCTCTAGTTTAGGTTGGAGACAAAGCAAGTGTGCTTTGGTTTCTGTTGAATCGCTTTAGATAGGAGATTGTAAGGAACCTCAATCATATCTTAGTGGATTCAGTCCTAGAAAGGACAAAGTGGATTAGTTGGGAGTTTACGCCACTCTCAGATACCACTCTAAAAAGCGTTTGTGTGATTTACGTACTGCATTTAGCTTTCAGCAAAGTTTATCTGTTTGTACACAGTCACTCACATCACTTGCTGAAACACTTTACTTGCTGAAAAAGCACTTATTGTTTCAAAGACTTCCGCTCTCTGATTTTAAGTATCAGCAAACCAAGCTACTGTATAGTAACTTACGCTTGCTGAGAAAGTTAAGTATCAACAACCTCATTACTGAAAAGTAATAAGTACTTGCTGAGAAAGTTTTAAACGACAAAAGTTTGAAAAGACTATTCACCCCCCCCCTCTAGTCTTTTCTTGTTGTTTAAAGGGACCAACAAGTGGTATCAGAGCAGGAGGTTCTTTAGCCTTCTGCACTGAACCTAGATCCCCTTAAGTGCTTTCCTTAAATCACTTTCACTTGATCAAGTTTGGTAGTTCTTTGCTGACAGGATGTCTTTAGGAGATGCTCCCTTGCTGAAGCTGGAAAATTACGAGAAATGGCGAAACAACATGATGTTACATCTTGAGGCCATTAGTGATGAGATGGTCACCGTCATTAATGATGGACCTATCAAGATCACCAAGGTTGAAAGGAGTTTCCCTCATAAAACCACTGAAGCTGGAAAGGAAACCATCCGAGGCGAACCCTCAGATACGGTTGTGCCTAAACCAAGAGAGGAATGGACTTCTGACGAAGCTAAGAGATTCCGTCTTGATGGCCAAGCAAGAAATATCATCATCAGATCAACTCCGGATACCATACAGTGCAAACTGTGGGGTGCCAAGACTGCTAAGGAGGCTTGGAAAATGGTTCAAGATCTTTGTGCTGGATCTGACAAGACCAAGGAAAACAAACTTGAAGTACTTAAGCTGAAGTTTCAAAACTTTAAGCAAGGTGCTAACGAGTCACTGGAAGACTTGGACTTCAGATTCACAACTCTTGTTAGTGAAATGGCAGCGCTGGGTGTTGGAAATTTTTATTCAGATTCTGAGAAAGTGAAAACTATCATCAGGAGTTTGAATCAAGAATGGATCCATACTCAGAATTTCTATTATAATCAAGGAATGCCTGACATTACACCAACTGAGTTGTTCTCTCATCTTGCTACTGTCAATTATGAGACAAAGCAAAGAGAAAATGTGTTTGCTGAAAAATCGCAAAATATTGCTCTTGCTGCAAAGCCGTCATCTTCTGAAAAGAAGAATGATAAAGAGCCTGCTGACGAAAATGCTTTAGTTGTTAAAAACATGAAGAAATTCATCAGTAAGGAACTTGAAAGGCGAAAAGCAAAAGAGAAGCTGAAAAAGCATCTTGGTAATAACTACCATAAGTACAAGAATGACACTAGCTCGCTGAACAAGCAAGCTCAGCAAGCTACATCATCAGAAGAGCCAGCAGTTGGAAATGATCTATGTTTTTACTGCAAAAAGCCTGGACACTTCAAAGCTAATTGCCCCTTGCTGAAAGGCAAATCTGCTGAAAAGAAGAAAAAGTTCAAAAGAGCTTTCATTTGCTGAAGAAAAGAAGAAGCTTCAAGAAAAATCGATGCATTGTGCATTGAGACAAGCTCCGAAGACAGTGAGGATGAAAGTTCAGACACCGACGATGAGGAAGCCACTCTAGACGTGGAGATTGGCAAAGAAGTGTGTGGAATAGCTATGGAAGCTTATCCAGATGTGTCGAACTACGAATTCTGCCTCATGGCCGGTCAGGTAAATGATTCTACCTCTGAATCTGATTCAGAAAGTGAAGACGAGATTGACCTTGACAAGATTCAAGGAGAAATCGAAAGATTTGAGAAAACTCTCAGCAAACAGCAAGAAAAACTTCAACTTGCTGAAACTCTGACCAAGCAAACTACTGAAAAGTACGTCTTGCTGAAGGAAGAGACAGAAGAAAAGGATGCTGAAATAAGGGGTCTTAAGAAGTTGATTGCTGAGGCTGCAGAGAAAAATTCTCAAATGGCGTTAGAATTAGAAGAGTATCAGTCCTCAATTCTAAAGTTACTTGCTGAAATCCAAGAAATGAAAAAGATGAAAATCAATTTCAAATCTTATGTGGAAGCAAGTAATACGTTGACTGAACTAAACTCTTATTTGAGAGATCCATCTCAGAAAGAAGGTTTAGGAGCAACGTGTGAAGGTGATAACGTAGAAATCTTGAGAAAAGATAAATCACCTATCTCCTTTGTACGTGCTACTGATAGTAGTCCACCAGTGATCTATCAGTTTGGTCAAACTAAAGTTGCTGAAACATGCAATCAAGTACCTATGACCATAAAGCCCGTTGTTGCTGCTCAAAGTAACAAGACTTTAAAAGGAAAACAGGTTGCTGTGAAGCAAACTGGAAAGAAAAAGAATGCCGTGAAGCATTCCGCCAAACAAGTTGCTGAAAAGCAAGTTGTTAAGTCTAAAGGCAAGATTACCAAAAGTAATCAGAAGTTCCTTGCTAACAAACCTGAATCAAGTAAGGTTGCTGATGCTAAAGCTCAGCATTCTCCAAAGAGTGGACTCGGTTTCAAAACCAAGCAAAGTCAACTCTTTCATGAGTATAAGCAAAGTCAGCAAAGATACTTCAAAGAGATGAAGAAAACCAAGCCTAAGAGTTCTGAAAAGACTCCCAATGCTAGGACTAGAAGGAACCTTGCTAGAAAAGAACTTACTGAAAAGTATGCTCAGCAAAAAGGTCAACAGAGCAAGACACCACATCAGAAAGTGGATTTGACCAGCACGAGTCAAAAGTCTTTTAGCTCAAAACCTCCTAGTTCCTCAGCAAGTAGAAAACAAGTCAAAGTTGAAAAACTTCAGACTTGGGTTTCCACTGGACGCATTCTTGAACATGTTAATGGACATCCATCAATGGATAATTAATTTGTTTGCTCTTGATTGTGCAGACTGCAGCCATGGAGACAAACGATGCAATCTGGCACTTTGATAGTGGTTGTGGAAAGCACATGACGGGCAACAAGAATAATCTTATAAACTATAGACGGTGGTCTAAAGGTCCAACAATAAGGTTTGCTGGTGGAGGCTCCGGATCTACAAAAGGCTATGGTGATGTGAAGTTGGGATGTATAACCATTTCTGGAGTTCTTTATGTCAAAAATCTTAAGTTTAACCTTTTCAGCATGAGTCAATTTGCTGACAAAGGATACTTCATCGAAATTAAAAGTGATGAATGTAAACTTGTAGATTTTGAGACTAAAAAGGTTATAATGATTGCAAGAAGATCAGGAGGATTGTACACCGTTGATTGGTCTTCAGCAAACGTTGAAACATGCCTTGTCTCAGATCATGATTGCCTTGCTGAAAAAGCATGGTTATGGCATAAAAGAACAAGTCATCTAACTTCAAGACGCTGAATAAGCTGTCTAAAAAGGCACTTGTAGTTGGATTACCTAGGGTTACTTTTAAGAAGGATGGTGTTTGCAATGCATGTCAGCAAGGAAAGCAAACCAAATCTTCTTTCAAGAACAAGGCAGTACCGTCAACTACAAAACCTTTACAACTCTTGCACATGGACTTGTTTGAATCTTCTTCAACAAGCTATGCTGGTAAGAAGTATGGTCTAGTCGTGGTAGATGACTATTCAAGATTCACTTGGGTAGTATTCATCAAGCACAAATCTGAAACCAAGACTGAAATACCTAACTTGCTGAATAAGCTTGAAGTCATGAAAATGACAAGGTAAGAGTCATAAGGACAGACCATGGTACTGAGTTTATAAACCAGTACATAACTGAATATTGTACCTCCAAAGGTATTCAACATCAGTTATCCTCAGTAAGGACACCACAGCAAATGGTGTTGCTGAACGGAAGAATCGTACCCTGAAGGAAGCCGCAAGAACAATGCTTGCTGACACTGAGATAAGTGAGGCTTACTGGGTTGAAGCGATTAATATCGCCTACTATACTCAGAATAGATGTTTGATTACTAAGGAATACAACAAAACTCCTTATGAATTGTTTGTTGGAAGACCTCCTAACATCACTCATCTAAGAGTATTTGGTTGCAAGTGTTTCGTTCTTAACAATGGTAGAGAATACCTAAGAACATTTCAACCAAAGGCAGACGAAGCGATATTTCTTGGCTACTCTTTGCATAGTAAAGCTTACAGAGTTTACAACAAAAAGGCACAAAAGATTGAAGAATCTGTGCATGTTGTATTCTACGAAAAGACGCAAGGTGTGCCTGCTGAAGAAGAAATATCAGAATGTATGAAAAAGATAATCATACATGAGCAAAGAACTGAATCTGATGCTAGGCAAAATCAAGTCAATTGAACTAAATGATGATTGTGACAATGATTCTCCTCCCCCGAGTCATGACAAGATGAATATAGTTCACGACAAGGAATTTCCAGCAAAAGATGCGGTTGCTCCGGAAGTTGCTGAAATTACGCAATCTCCAGTGCCTGCTGATGAAATATCTCAACCCAGCAATGCTGAACAAGCAGTTGCTGACGATCAAATCTCAGCAGAGACACAAATTCCCAGTAGTACTGAACAAGTACATACTGAAGAGTCACATGCTGATGAGCAAACATATCCTGATCCAACAAACAGGAAACCTGTTAATAAATGGATTAGAGATCATCCCTCTACGGATATGATTGGCGATATTAATAAACGCCAAGTGACTAGATCCAAAGCTACTCAAGGACTTGCTGAAGAAGCAACTGTCGTGGAAGTAGAATCTTTATTCTCTTGCTTTGTTTCAGAAATTGAACCTAAAACCATAGAAGAAGCTTTGAAGCATTCTGAATGGATAAAGGCAATGCAAGAAGAATTGGATCAATTTGAAAGAAACAAAGTCTGGAAACTTGTGCCACTTGCTGAAAATAAGAAAGCTATTGGTACAAAGTGGGTGTTCAGAAACAAGCTGAGCGAGTCTGGTGAAGTAACAAGAAACAAAGCACGCTTAGTTGCTCAAGGTTACTGTCAGACTGAAGGATTAGACTATGATGAGTCTTACGCTCCAGTTGCAAGATTGGATGCTATTAGGCTTTTCTTGGCCTTTGCTGCTCACAATGACTTCATTGTTTACCAAATGGATGTTAAGAGTGCATTCTTAAATGGTGAACTTGCTGAAGAAGTCTACCTAGAACAACCCCCCGGCTTTGAACTTCCCTCAGAAACCAAGATGGTATATAAGCTTCAGAAAGCTTGTATATGGTCTAAAGCAAGCACCAAGAGCATGGTATGATACCTTAGCTAAGTTCTTGCTGGAAAATGGTTTCAAGAAAGGTGAAGTCGACAAAACTCTTTTTACCATGACCATGATGGTAAATTAATCTTAGTCCAAATTTATGTGGATGACATAATTTTTGGAACTAAGGACAAGCAACTTTGTGAGGATTTTGCCAAACTCATGACAAATAAGTTGAAATGAGTATGATGGGAAAATTGAATTATTTCCTAGGGTTGCAAGTCAAGCAACTCAAAGATGGAATATTCATAAATCAAGCAAAGTATGCGAAAGAAATGCTCATAAAGTTTAGGATCAAAGAGGATAAAAACCTGAAAAGATCCCTATGAGTGTTGGTACCAAATTGGGCTATACTAAAGAGGACAAAAGTGTTGAAGAACACAAGTATAGGAAGCTCATTGGTTCCTTGTTGTATTTAACAGCAAGTAGACCTGACATTCAGTATGCTGTTTGTGTGTGTGCAAGATTCCAATCGGATCCAAAGAATCACACTACAAAAAGGCAATTAAAATACTGAAATATGTTAAAGGTACAGTCAATGTTGGATTATGGTATCCAAAAGATTCTGGAATTGGCTATTCTGATGCTGATCATGGTGGATCAACTCTTGATAGAAAAAGTACCTCTGGAACTTGTCAGTTTTTGGGTACTAGATTAATATCATGGTTCAGCAAGAAGCAAACGTGTGTCGCCAATTCATCTACAGAATCTGAATACATTGCAGCTGGTTGTTGCACAGCTCAAATCCTATGGATTCAGCAACAATTAAGAGATTATGGTATTTCTGCAAAGAAAACACCAATCTTTTGTGATAATACAAGTGCTATTGCAATTACGCAAAATCCTAAGTTTCACTCTAGGACCAAGCACATTGATATTAGACATCATTTCATTAGAGATCATGTGGAAAAAGGTGATATTGAGGTTGTGAAAGTAGGTACTGAAGATCAGCTTGCTGACATCTTTACCAAGCCCCTACCGGATAATAGGTTCGCAATGCTAAGGTATAACCTTGGATTGATTGAACTACCTCAATAAAGGATACACTTGGCAGAATGCTGAAACAGGTATTCAGCAAGCCAAAGTATTCTGTCCAAAAGACCAAGTCACTGATTTCTTCTAAGAAATGATAAGTCACAACATGATTGCTGAAACAGGCATTCAACAAGTAATTCCTTCAAAACAGGTATTTGTTAGGAAACTTGATCACTTGCTGAGACAGGAACTCAGTAAGTGAAAGAACTTAAGGATTGCTGAGACGGGTACTTAGACAATCAAAAGATACTGAAACAGGTATTCAAGTATCAAAGGAATTTTCTGAACGGGAATTCAGAAAAAGAGCAAAATCTCATCTCTCAGATTTTACCAAAGGATGTCTCAAATTGCAAAAAGAATTTACTGATACGGGAAATCAGAAATATCTTTTAAACTTAGAAATATGAGATATCTAAGTAAGGGGGAACTTTCAGCAAGTAGCTAGATTGTTAATTCAAACTCGCTGAAAAGATTCTTGTCTATTTCAGCAAGCAATCTATCCCTTATTACTCGGTAAAATCAATTTGTGACGTTAAGCTGGCACAGATAAACTCGCAATAATCATGACATGAAATTCAATCGTGGCCATTGATTAAAAGGAGTTATTAATCTAACGGCTAACAAAACAAAGAGAGAGAGTGCTCTGACGGTTTTAGTTAGTGGGCCACTACGCATTCAATGCAAAGGCTCCACTATCTCCAGTGTTTCTCTGTTTTACCCTTGCTGAGAACTCAAATCGATTGAGTTTCTCACACACCAGAGACACTATATAAAGAAGGAGTTAGAGAAATGACAAAATTCTTTAACTCACATTTCCTTTCTCTGCAATTTCTAGCCTGAAACTACTGTACCTCCGGTCAAAAAAAACTATCTTTTTCGTACAATTTCTTGCTCTATATAAAGAAATGGCTCCCAAGAGACAGTCATCTAAGTCCTCAAAATCGTCAAAGGTTGACAGTGCTGAAACGGCATTGCTCCGGTGACTTCTCTGACCCAAAACACAGCGAAAGTTGTGTTGAAAAACGACCGAATCACTGAAAAACCTATGCCTCCGTCATATCTTGACACTGCAAAGTGTGAGATGTTGATGCAATGGGGAGGATTTGCAAAAGAAAAGTACATTAGGTACTTTTATGAACAAGAACTTGATGACCAAAATGAAGAGGCGCTTGAGTTCATCAAGCAGCAAGGCCTCATGAACTTTATCTCTGCTCGCACTAAGCAAGTGAGCATGATTGATACTATGGAGTTCTACAACAATGCAGAAATCCAGTCCCTTACAGACAGTAATGGAGTCACTGAAAAAGTGATCCTTACTTATGTTCAGAACACGCAAATCGTCCTGAAATGGACTGATTTAGCGGAGATTTTTCAGATTCCAACCACTGGAACTGAAGATGACGTCACTGCCACTGACGAAGAAATTGAAGCTTTCTACAGTGACGTCAGAAATGCAAAAATGAAGAAAGGCGAGATAGCTCCCGTGACTTGGACAAAGCACGTTAAGAGAAAGCATCTCTGCCTTCACTTGGTCTAGTAGCTCTGCTACTGATTAAAGTTCTTGACTCCCAAGTTGGAGGAATTGACCAAGTAGGCCTGAGAAGATGGCCATTGCTGATGCATATCCATGAGAATAAATCGGAACTTAACTGGGCTAAGTACATTTTCAACAGGCTTGTTGATTGTGTTACTAAGTTTAAGGTAAAGGTAGAAGACAACAAGGTCTCACCTTCCTTTCCAGTTATGTATGGAATCAAGATATGCTATATCCTTGAACATTTCAGGATTCAGCTAAGAAACCCATTGCCAATCAAGAAATCTGTGTGCAATGTGGGAAGATCTTTCTACAAGCAGAATGTACCTAAGATTGCTGGAAGAATCAAGAAGACAACAACTGCAAATGTTGTCAGCACAAGCCAGCAAGAAAGGTATACAACAGCTGCAGATGTTACCACTCAGCAACTTAGAGATGAAACTGCTGTTGGTGGTGGTAACACAAATGAAACTGCTGTAGAAAATCAACAAGGTACGTGTACAACAGCCGTTGCTGAAAATGCAACAATAGATGACTCTGGGAAACTGGAGAAATCTAAAAGAAAAAGAGGAAAGCTGATGATGACACTCAGACTGCAGCGTCATCAGCAAATCCCGTACCTAAGAGGAACGGACAAGTAACAAAGAAAGAAGACACTGGCTTCTCAGTCAGTCCCCATGTCCAAGACTCCTCAGTCAATTCCCAGACAATTGCTGAAACGCATTGCCAGTAGATGTTGCCTGAATAATTACTGAAA
>CM051458.1:55476195-55631502 GCA_028274465.1 Plantago ovata
AAGGAATACAACAAAACTCCTTATGAATGTTTGTTGGAAGACCTCCTAACATCACTCTCTAAGAGTATTTGGTTGCAAGTGTTTCGTTCTTAACAATGAGAGAATACCTAAGAACATTTCAACCAAAGGCAGACGAAGCGATATTTCTTGGCTACTCCTTGCATAGTAAAGCTTACAGAGTTTACAACAAAAAGGCACAAAAGATTGAAGAATCTGTGCATGTTGTATTCTACGAAAAGACACAAGGTGTGCCTGCTGAAGAAGAAATATCAGAATGTATGAAAAAGCTAATCATACATGAGCAAAGAACTGAATCTGATGCTAGGCAAATCAAGTCAATTGAACTAAATGATGATTCTGACAATGATTCTCCTCCCCCGAGTCATGACAAGATGAATATAGTTCACGACAAGGAATTTCCAGCAAAAGATGCGGTTGCTCCGGAAGTTGCTGAAATTACGCAATCTCCAGTGCCTGCTGATGAAATATCTCAACCCAGCAATGCTGAACAAGCAGTTGCTGACGATCAAATCTCAGCAGAGACACAAATTCCCAGTAGTACTGAACAAGTACATACTGAAGAGTCACATGCTGATGAGCAAACATATCCTGATCCAACAAACAGGAAACCTGTTAATAAATGGATTAGAGATCATCCCTCTACGGATATGATTGGCGATATTAATAAACGCCAAGTGACTAGATCCAAAGCTACTCAAGGACTTGCTGAAGAAGCAACTGTCGTGAAGTAGAATCTTTATTCTCTTGCTTTGTTTCAGAAATTGAACCTAAAACCATAGAAGAAGCTTTGAAGCATTCTGAATGGATAAAGGCAATGCAAGAATTGGATCAATTTGAAAGAAACAAAGTCTGGAAACTTGTGCCACTTGCTGAAAATAAGAAAGCTATTGGTACAAAGTGGGTGTTCAGAAACAAGCTGAGCGAGTCTGGTGAAGTAACAAGAAACAAAGCACGCTTAGTTGCTCAAGGTTACTGTCAGACTGAAGGATTGGACTATGATGAGTCTTACGCTCCAGTTGCAAGATTGGATGCAATTAGGCTTTTCTTGGCCTTTGCTGCTCACAATGACTTCATTGTTTACCAAATGGATGTTAAGAGTGCATTCTTAAATGGTGAACTTGCTGAAGAAGTCTACCTAGAACAACCCCCGGCTTTGAACTTCCCTCAGAAACCAAGATGGTATATAAGCTTCAGAAAGCTGTATATGGTCTAAAGCAAGCACCAAGAGCATGGTATGATACCTTAGCTAAGTTCTTGCTGGAAAATGGTTTCAAGAAGGTGAAGTTGACAAAACTCTTTTTACCATGAACCATGATGGTAAATTAATCTTAGTCCAAATTTATGTGGATGACATAATTTTTGGATCTAAGGACAAGCAACTTTGTGAGGATTTTGCCAAACTCATGACAAATAAGTTTGAAATGAGTATGATGGGAAAATTGAATTATTTCCTAGGGTTGCAAGTCAAGCAACTCAAAGATGGAATATTCATAAATCAAGCAAAGTATGCGAAAGAAATGCTCATAAAGTTTAGGATCAAAGAGGATAAAAACCTGAAAAGATCCCTATGAGTGTTGGTACCAAATTGGACTATACTAAAGAGGACAAAAGTGTTGAAGAACACAAGTATAGGAAGCTCATTGGTTCCTTGTTGTATTTAACAGCAAGTAGACCTGACATTCAGTATGCTGTTTGTGTGTGTGCAAGATTCCAATCGGATCCAAAAGAATCACACTACAAAAAGGCAATTAAAATACTGAAATATGTTAAAGGTACAGTCAATGTTGGATTATGGTATCCAAAAGATTCTGGATTGGGCTATTCTGATGCTGATCATGGTGGATCAACTCTTGATAGAAAAAGTACCTCTGGAACTTGTCAGTTTTTGGGTACTAGATTAATATCATGGTTCAGCAAGAAACAAACGTGTGTCGTCAATTCATCTACAGAATCTGAATACATTGCAGCTGGTTGTTGCACAGCTCAAATCCTATGGATTCAGCAACAATTAAGAGATTATGGTATTTCTGCAAAGAAAACACCAATCTTTTGTGATAATACAAGTGCTATTGCAATTACGCAAAATCCTAAGTTTCACTCTAGGACCAAGCACATTGATATTAGACATCATTTCATTAGAGATCATGTGGAAAAAGGTGATATTGAGGTTGTGAAAGTAGGTACTGAAGATCAGCTTGCTGACATCTTTACCAAGCCCCTACCAGATAATAGGTTCGCAATGTTAAGGTATAACCTTGGATTGATTGAACTACCTCAATAAATAATACACTTGGCAGAATGTTGAAACAGGTATTCAGCAAGCTAAAGTATTCATGTCCAAAAGACCAAGTCACTGATTTCTTCTAAGAAATGATAAGTCACAACATGATTGCTGAAACAGGCATTCAACAAGTAATTCCTTCAAAACAGGTATTTGTTAGGAAACTTGATCACTTGCTGAGACAGGAACTCAGTAAGTGAAAGAACCTAAGGATTGCTGAGACGGGTACTTAGACAATCAAAAGATACTGAAACAGGTATTCAAGTATCAAAGGAATTTTCTGAAACAGGAATTCAGAAAAAGAGCAAAATCTCATCTCTCATATTTTACCAAAGGATGTCTCAAATTGCAAAAAGAATTTACTGATACGGGAAATCAGAAATATCTTTTAAACTTAGAAATTATGAGATATCTAAGTAAGGGGGAACTTTCAGCAAGAAGCTAGATTGTTAATTCAAACTCGCTGAAAAGATTCTTGTCTATTTCAGCAAGCAATCTATCCCTTATTACTCGGTAAAATCAATTTGTGACGTTAAGCTGGCACAGATAAACTCGCAATAAATCATGACATGAAATTCAATCGTGGCCATTGATTAAAAGGAGTTATTAATCTAACGGCTAACAAAACAAAGAGAGAGAGTGCTCTGACGGTTTTAGTTAGTGGGCCACTACGCATTCAATGCAAAGGCTCCACTATCTCCAGTGTTTCTCTGTTTTACCCTTGCTGAGAACTCAAATCGATTGAGTTTCTCACACACCAGAGACACTATATAAAGAAGGAGTTAGAGAAATGACAAATTCTTTAACTCACATTTCCTTTCTCTGCAATTTCTAGCCTGAAACTACTGTACCTCCGATCAAAAAGCAAACTATCTTTTTCGTACAATTTCTTGCTCTATATAAAGAAATGGCTCCCAAGAGACAGTCATCTAAGTCCTCAAAATCGTCAAAGGTTGACAGTGCTGAAACAGGCATTGCTCCGGTGACTTCTCTGACCCAAAACACAGCGAAAGTTGTGTTGAAAAATGACCGAATCACTGAAAAACCTATGCCTCCATCATATCTTGACACTGCAAAGTGTGAGATGTTGATGCAATGGGGAGGATTTGCAAAAGAAAAGTACATTCGGTACTTTTATGAACAAGAACTTGATGACCAAAATGAAGAGGCGCTTGAGTTCATCAAGCAGCAAGGCCTCATGAACTTTATCTCTGCTCGCACTAAGCAAGTGAGCATGATTGATACTATGGAGTTCTACAACAATGCAGAAATCTAGTCCCTTACAGACAGTAATGGAGTCACTGAAAAAGTGATCGTTACTTATGTTCAGAACACGCAAATCGTCCTGAAATGGACTGATTTAGCGGAGATTTTTCAAATTCCAACCAATGGAACTGAAGACGACGTCACTGCCACTGACGAAGAAATTGAAGCTTTCTACAGTGACGTCAGAAATGCAAAAATGAAGAAAGGCGAGATAGCTCCCGTGACTTGGACAAAGCACGTTAAGAGAAAGCATCTCTGTCCTTCACTTGGTCTAGTAGCTCTGCTACTGATTAAAGTTCTTGACTCCCAAGTCGGAGGAATTGACCAAGTAGGCCTGAGAAGATGGCCATTGCTGATGCATATCCATGAGAATAAATCGGAACTTAACTGGGCTAAATACATTTTCAACAGGCTTGTTGATTGTGTTACTAAGTTTAAGGTAAAGGTAGAAGACAACAAGGTCTCACCTTCCTTTCCAGTTATGTATGGAATCAAGATATGCTATATCCTTGAACACTTCAGGATTCAGCTAAGAAACCCATTGCCAATCAAGAAATCTGTGTGCAATGGCAGAAGGTCTTTCTACAAGAAGAATGTACCTAAGATTGCTGGAAAGAAATCCAAGAAGACAACAACTGCAAATGTTGTCAGCACAAGCCAGCAAGAAAGGTATACAACAGCTGCAGATGTTACCACTCAGCAACTTAGAGATGAAACTGCTGTTGGTGGTGGTAACACAAATGAAACTGCTGTAGAAAATCAACAAGGTACGTGTACAAGAGCCGTTGCTGAAAATGCAACAATAGATGACTCTGGGAAACTGGAGAAATCTAAAAGAAGAAAGAGGAAAGCTGATGATGACACTCAGACTGCAGCGTCATCAGCAAATCCCGTACCTAAGAGGAAACGGACAAGTAACAAAAGAAAGAAGACACTGGCTTCTCAGTCAGTCCCCAATGTCCAAGACTCCTCAGTCAATTCCCAGACAAATGCTGAAACGCATTTGCCAGTAGATGTTGCTGAAATAATTACTGAAACATACATCAGCAATGTTGAAGTGTTTGCGAAGCCTTCAACAATTAACTTAACGTTGATAACTCTACTGAGAATAGACCACAAGGCAGTGGAAATGAAATTCCTGCCCAAGTCCCAGATATCTACATTGTAGAGAATCTAGATGATCCAACCATGGAACCAGTAAGCGACATTGCTGCTGATATGCAAAGAGCGGCACTTGCTGTTGCTGCTGAACAGATGGTTGCTGAACAAGCAAATCATCAAGTTGCTGAAGCCCAGCTTGCTGATGGACCAGTTGCTGAGATAGCAATAGTTCCTGTTCCTGAAGTTGCTGAAACTCAAGAAGCATTATTCAAAGACGCATCTCTTGATGCTGAGAATACTGGCCCAAGTTCACCCAAGACTTCAATTGACAAAGTCCAGCTTGTACTGGACGATTTAAGCAAACAAATGGAGTTGGAAATTGAAGAATCATCCAACAAGTCAATTGAACTCTTCATGACAAGCAGTGAGCTTAAAGGTCAAGTTGCTTCTGCTCAACTTGTCAATTCAGAGACAAGGGAGATTGCTGAAATCGCACAGCTTTCTCAGTTAGAGCAAACTCAGAAGTCTGCTGAAGAAACAGTCCAAGAAGCTGAAGAAACTGTTAATGCTGAAAGGACTGAGCCACAACCTGTCCTTTCTCAGCAGGTAGTTAATTCAACCATCAGTAAAACTTCAAATTCTGAAACTTATTCTTTTGCTAATATTATACTATCTCTACAGACTTCTCAAGATGCAAGTCAGATGGTTGCTGAAGCCTCTGCACCAGAACCAACACTCCCTGCTCAGCAGGTAGTTAATAATTTTGGTATAAAAACTAAGTTTGACAGCTTAGTACTTGTGTCTAATTTTAATTTATTTCAGGATGAACAAATGGAGGATGCTACCCCAGCTCCTCATGGAATGGAAATTGTACTACATGAGCTTGCTGACTCTCAGCAGGTAAATCATGTTTCAGATTTAAACTCTAAAACAATTCTCCAAACCAATCCTGATCTAAATAAAATTCTTTTTCAGGCTCAAAAGGAGACCACTGAGATGGTACTCATCACTGAAGATCAGCAAGTAAGTTCTGAAGAACTTTACCTGAGCTTCAAGAGGACAACTTTGTCTAGAGTTGCTAAGTCCGTCAGCAACTGGCAAAGATATAGGAGAATGGACTTCTCAGATCTTCACTTTCATCTCTCAAATGAGAAAAAGAGATCTTCACTGCTGAAGCTCGAAACATTTGTCCATTCCATACTTCCTGACGAAATGACATATTCTCAGCAAATGAGTTCAAATCTGATTGCTCAAATCAGAGAGAATATGAAGGCCAAATTTAAGAGTGCCTCTCCAGCTGAACAAGCTGTGATGCTCAAAGGCTCCTTTGTTCCTGTGGTGGCTGATCCCCACAAACTAACTGAGGAAGAGGAAGTGACAAGTGTTGCTTTGTATAAGCACGTTGAGCTGGTCATCTTGACTGATGATGAAGAAGAAGAAGAAGAAGATGAGAACATTCCCACTGATCCCAGTGATGATGAAGGAAAAGATTCTAAGGACAAAAAGGATGAAGATGATGACAATCAAGGTCCAAGTCCTGGTGCTGGTGGATTAAAGTTGACAGCTGCTGAAACTAATCCCTCTGACAATCAGCAAGCTGATCAGCAACAATCTCAGCAAGAATCTCAACCTCCTCCTGCTGCTGCTGAAAATCAAGCACCTGTACAAGGTGCTGATACTGAAGAAGAATACGCCAGAAAAAGGGCTGCCTTGAAAAATGGCAAAAGTCCAGTTTCTGATGCCAAGGTTACTGAAGAAAACCTTGAAGATGAGGATGAAGAAGATGAAGATTACCAACGAGCTTTACAAAATAGTCTCGTGATCCATGCAAGGCATACGCAGGATCTGGAAATTGGTGAATCTTCAAAACCAAAATCAAAGGAAGTTCCATCCCTTCCATCTACTACTGGCGCAACTCCAGTTATTGAGTCTCAAACGTTGCCTTCAGCAACTACTCAATTAAAACTAACTACTGGCGAAACTCCAGTAATTGAGCCCCAAACTCAATTGAAACAACTATCTACTGGTGAAACTCCAGTCATTGAGTCTGAAGCGTTGCCATCAGCAACCACTCAACAAAAAGGACGTGAAGCTACTGACAAAGGCTCAAAAGTCGCTCAACTTGATGAATCTGAGGATGATGACGACTTGTCGGAAAATGAAGATGAACAATCCAAGCGAGACCCAAAAGTCGTTCAGATTCCTCCTCCTAATTATCTCAGCTATGAAGGAGATTCATTAAGGGCTGAGTTGCTTTTACAAGATGATCAGTTTGCTACTGAACTTAAGGCTCACTCCTTGACACCTAATTTAGTGCCGTTCCCAAGAGTTGAGGAGTTTACTCCCAGAATTCTCGCACTAAAGAAAGTCCATGAAGCCTGCAAAGCTGAAGATGAGGCATCGCTTGCTGAGAGCCCACTTGACATTGGAAAAATATTGGCTACGGTGCTGAGACGCACTACAACTTTAACCATAGCTCAGAAAGACATCAGTCTTTATCACCAGAGCTATGAAGAAGATGTAAGTCAAGCTCTCTTGCTGGCAAAGAGTGCTCTTGTCAAAGCTCAGACTATTATGGATGAGAAGGCCGCAACAGAGAAAAGACATGAAGAGAACATGATGAACATTCAAAAAGAGTTAGCATCAATGAACTCTGACCAACAAGAAATCATCATGAAATATAACAGTCTCAACACTCTTGCTGAAAATTGCAATGAGTTTTATTCTCTGCACATCACTCCGATGTTGCAATCCATGTCTAAGGGGGAAAAGAAGACCAGAAAAAGCAATCAAACCCCTCCTACTCCTGCTGCTGATGTGCCACTTCCACTAGAACCTCTTGCTGAAAGAGAGCAAAGTTCTAAAAGACAAGCAGAAACTGAGTTAAATTCAGCAAGTACCAAAAAGAGAAAAACCGCTGCTGAAACTCAAGATTTCTGTCACATTGAAAGTCATCACAATCTGAATGAAGATGATGAAGAAGATGATGACAATCAAACAATAGCTCAAGCCATAAGAGCTAGACCCTTAACAGCCATAACTCCGTCTGGCCACTCAAGGCATTTTTCGTATGACTCTTCAGCAAGAGATCAAGACAATGCTAAAACAAGAAGAAGAAGGCAAAGACAGGAAGAGAAAAGGCTGGCCAACATTGCTATTGGCTCCGGAATTGAATATACAAAGACCAGCAATGATGAAACCACTCAGAATGTGATCAGAAACATTCATGGTTGTTGGATCCTAAAGCTGGAAGATTTGTTGGTAAATGAGTTCTTTCCTACAGCCTGTTTGAATCAGATGTTCAAATGGATTGAACTCAAGGTCCAAAAGAAGCAAAGGGAAGAATCCTCCCAAGAAATATTGCTGGGAAATGGTTGAATCTAGAGGTCTATGTAAGAAGAGTTGCCATTGGTAAGACATTTAGACAAGAACCAGATATAATCAAACCACCTGGCATCGCTTTCTATGCTGACCCGGTAACAAAGAAACCTAAGAAGAAACTTGGATTGATTCCTTATGAGTACTTCTATTTGACTGCTCAGGATCAAGAAGAAGATCTTCTCTGGTTAAGAAAGATTCATCCGAGAAACATTTCAGATACACAGCTTCTCCATGCCAGCAATTGGGGCATGCATTTGTGGGTTGTTAACTACATGGAAATGAATGCTGAAAAGCATCATCATACTGCCTGTAAAAATGCAAGAATTCTTCAACTACAAGTCCGTAGGCTACTGGAAAACTACGAGAAGGATTGTGTTGAATTCACTGCTCTTGCTGAGAAGAGTGTAAGAGAGATTTTGAGAAAATCCTCTGGAAGAGTTTAAGTCCCTGCAATAGTTTCTTGTTAAAAGTTTTTGTTTGCTGATTCTCTGTTATCTATGCTTTCTTGTAAACTTATGAATGATAACTTTCAGCAATGAATTCTTTTTTACTCTTATTGGTTTTTGATTATGCAACTTACTTATGCTTACTGTTTATTATTTCAAGTATGCTTGCATTAATCATCTGATTTATTCAAAATCAGAAACCTCTAAAAGGGTAACAATTAATTTAGCCATGGATTGCTAACATCAAAAAGGGGGAAATTTGTTAGGAAACTTGTAATTTTGATGAGCAATTAACCATGCTAAATTAAGAACAGTCCAGTAACTAGTACTCTTGAGGTCCATAGGATTTTAGAATTTTTAAAGGACATTGTAAAAGAGGAACGTTTGCTGATGACTTAGTTAGGTGTTAGATAAGTTTTTATCAAGGTGGATGACGTACTTTAATTTTCTGAGAAGAAAATAATTTATTGACACTTTAGTGTATGACGTATTTTATTTTCTGAGAAGAAAATAATTTATTGACACTTTAGCGTATGATGTATTTTATTTTCTGAAAAGAAAATATCTTATTGATGCTTAGCTTTGATGTAACTTGTTTTCTGAAAAGAAAATGACCTATTGAAGCATTTGCTGAAGATGTATTTTGTTTATTATAAACAAATTATTGAAGCAAATAAGAAACCGGTCAGAATCTTGAAGACTTTTGAAGATCTGAAGACTTGAAGACTTGAAGACTTGAAGATTGCTGAAGACTGGTAAGGCACGTGTTGCTCAAAAAGTGAAATTTTCAGCAACAGCATTGCATAAGTGAAAATCTGAAAGACAGAGTAGGTTGTGCTTGCTGAAACTGAGAATAAACACTTGCTGATGAACATATGTGACCTCTTGCTGAATGTACGTGATTTTGCGCTCCATTGTTACTGTTTGAATTCTATTCAAAGGTGCATTTAATGCAAAGCTTACACGCGAAGGACATAAAGACTAGAAGACAAACAAAGGTTGCTGCTGAAAGTACAAAAGCAAGATAGTGACATGTTAAGGAACAAAAGCCTTAGGATTTGAAATTCAAACGGCTCCTTACTTGCACTATAAATAGAGGTCATCCGGCAAAGAGTTGAAGTGTGTCAACAACGTGATCAAACTCTCACTTGTGCTTAAAACTCACAAACCTTCAAACACTCTTACTGCCATTGATCCGTTCCAAGACTTAAAGCTTGAAAAAGCTACTTGTGAAGAAGTAGAACAAACTCGGCTAAGAAATTAGTTAAGTGTTCTTTCTTTCGAACAAGAACAAGTCTTGACACCAGAAACAATCAAACTTGTTTACTGCAAAGTATTCCAAGTTGTGTTTCTTAGATTACTTGTTGTAACTGAATAAGTTATAATTAAGTTATCTCACCCCAAAACTCTCTAACTGAAAATACACCCTTTCAGGCGTGATATTCAGGGGGAACTTAATCAAGCATAGTTTTGCTGATTAAAAGTACCAAGTTTGGTGGAGAACAAGGTTGAGTTCTCTAGTTTAGGTTGGAGACAAAGCAAGTGTGCTTTGGTTTCTGTTGAATCGCTTTAGATAGGAGATTGTAAGGAACCTCAATCATATCTTAGTGGATTCAGTCCTAGAAAGGACAAAGTGGATTAGTTGGGAGTTTACGCCACTCTCAGATACCACTCTAAAAAGCGTTTGTGTGATTTACGTACTGCATTTAGCTTTCAGCAAAGTTTATCTGTTTGTACACAGTCACTCACATCACTTGCTGAAACACTTTACTTGATGAAAAAGCACTTATTGTTTCAAAAACTTCCGCTCTCTGATTTTAAGTATCAGCAAACCAAGCTACTGTAAAGTAACTTACGCTTGCTGAGAAAGTTAAGTATCAGCAACCTCATTACTGAAAAGTAATAAGTACTTGCTGAGAAAGTTTTAAACGACAAAAGTTTGAAAAGACTATTCACCCCCCCCCCCTAGTCTTTTCTTGTTGTTTAAAGGGACCAACAAAGTATGTGTTCACATAGAAGGAGTTGAACATGAGACAACGACGATGGATGGAATTTCTGGGCGATTACACTTGTACCATTCGATACCACCCTGGTAAGGCAAATGTAGTCGCTGATGCCTTAAGTCGTAGGGTACATTTGTCACATCTCGAAGTATCCAACTTGACTTTTATGTTCGCCAATATTACTTAGAGGTATGAACTGGCAAGTAGAATTCTTGAAGCCCAAGCGCATGATGAAGAGCTTCAAGACATCAAAGCACATATCACTGAACCTCGCAATGCGAAATTCTCTATTGATGATATCGGAGCTCTAAGGTTCCAAGGTAGATTGTGCGTGTCCTCTGATGAAGAGCTTAGGCGTCTAATTTTAGATGAAGCTCATAAATCTAAGTATTCGATGCACCCTGGAGGCAACAAAATGTATGAAGATTTGAAGAAGATTTACTGGTGGACTAATATGAAGCGAGATATTGCACAATTTGTGCAAAGTTGTTTGGTCTGCCAGCAAGTAAAGGCTGAACACCAGAAACCGGGAGGTTTACTACAACCACTCGAGATTCCACAGTGGAAATGGGAGATGATCACTATGGATTTTGTAACTGGTTTGCCAGTAGTTAGAGGTGGTTTTGATAGTGTTTGGGTTATTGTCGATAGGTTGACAAAATCGGCACACTGTCTGCCTGTGAAAACCACCTACACTTCCGAGGTGGTCGCGATGAGATAATTAAGCTCCATGGCACTCCTGTGAGTATTGTGTCCGATAGAGATCCGAAATTTGTTTCGAGGTTTTGGAAGCAAGTACACGAAGGTTTGGGTACTAAGTTGAATTTTAGTACCGCAGCACATCCGCAGACAGATGGTCAATCCGAGAGGACCATTCAAACTCTAGAGGATCCTTTGAGATTGTGTGTGCTCGATCACCAAGGAAGTTGGGCACAACATTTGCCATTGGTTGAGTATGCTTATAATAATAGTTATCAAGCATCGATTGGAATGACACCATTTGAAGCACTGTATGGTTGGAAATGTAGATCACCGCTGTACTGGGATTTGGAGGACCGAATTTCTACACCGGTAGCTGGAGAGAGGACTCTCAATGATATGATACAAGAAACCTTGGAAAAGGTTAGGCTTATCCGAGACCGATTGAGAACTGCCCAAAGTAGACAAAAGAGTTACGCCGATAATCGTAGGCGAGAATTGGAGTTCGAAGTTGGTGATTTTGTCTTTCTCAAGCTATCTCCGAGAAAGAGAATTGTTCGTGTGGGTCGTAGAGCCAAATTGAACCCTCGATATGTTGGACCATACGAGATCATTGAGAGAGTTGGCATTGTAGCTTATCGCTTGCAGTTGTCTACCACTATTACTGGAATTCACAATGTCTTCCATGTATCTCAGCTGAAGAAGTATTATCCTGACCCGTCGCACGTGATTCAACCCGATGAGGTGACTATTGAGGAGGATTTTTCTTATGTGGAGCAACCGGCTCGTATTCTAGACCAAAAGGTACATCAACTCCGTAATAGGCAAATCAAGCAAGTCAAGGTTTTGTGGCGAAACCATCAGTACGAGGAGGCAACCTGGGAAAGTGAGAATGACATGCGCCAGCAGTATCCCGAACTCTTCAACTTTTCAGGTGCGAATTTGGGGACCAAATTATTTTAAGGGGGGAAGAGTGTAACACCCCGTTTTTTTATTTATTTATTTAATTATTTAATTATCGGAGTAAATTATTTTATTCGATAATTATTTAATTTACTTTCCACGTGAACGAATTCGTCATTAGTTAGTTTGATTCGTCCCGTTACATTTTGGACTGAGCTAGCAAGACTGAATAATTCAGGCCCAAATTGGACTCAGTATTGGCCCAATTTTCGTGGCTCATTTGGAGTCCAGTCATCAAACCCTAAAACTCTAATCCTAATTGTTTGCCTCCATTCTTCAACTCCCACCATTCCTCATCTTTTTCTCTCTCCCCCGCGCTCCAATCTAAAAAAGGAAGAAAGAAGAAAACTCTCCTCTCTACTTCTCTTCTCTCTCGTCCATCTTCATCTCACCACCATTACTATCTCCTTTATCAATCAACACCATCTTCATCCCCACTTGTACGGCGCCGGTGCAGATCGATCCAGCCCGGTCCCGTCGCCTCCGCCGCAACGCCTCTCCGGTTCGTTCCAAATTAGACGCGTGCTCTGTCCGTCCCGATTCCGCCCGTTCTTTGCTCCGTTTCGCGTGCTATGTTCGATCTCGAAATCCTTCCGGTAAGCTCTACTCGGTTCTGATTTGGTTGTTGAATTCAAATCCCAAATGATTTTTGCTTTTGAATTCTTATCTTTCCTTTTCTCTAATCGTATTAGAACCGTACCCTCTCCGTTCCGGTCTACCCAGTTCCGGTCGCGTTTTCAGTTTCAGTCCAGTTCTGTTCATTGCTCTGTCCGATTCGTTTCTGCTCCGTTTACTCAGTTTAACTTCGTGAAGGTAGTACTCTGTTCTCCTTTCCATTTTTCTTACTTTTTCTTTTATTCCCGTTTTACCCTTGCTGCCTTTGACCATATTTGAACTGAGAACCGGGACCTAGGATAGTTTGTTGTTGTTGTTGTTAGAATGTTGTTTGACCTCGTATGTTGACCTTATTGAACGGTTTGAATTCGAAAAACTGAACTGGACCTAGTTGAGATTTAAGGAACTTATGGACTGAACTGTAATTAGACCTTGAGGACTGTTTTGAATTGACTGAATTTTGAAAGGACCTTTTTGCAAATTACTTTGACTGGTTTGAATGAGGACTAGTTTGAGAAACTCTTGTGTTTTTGGACTGTTGTGCAAGTTTGAGAAATGTTGGACCTGTCTCTACTTTCTTGTCTGTACTTTCTGAAAACTAAAAGAACTTTTCTGCCATTGCTGTGTGAGGGTAGTTTGGTAATTTTACTGTTCTGGACTAAACTGTTAAAACAAGTTTTTCCCTGAGGACTGTTCTGGAGTTTGTTGAAAGTGTAAAACTGTTTTGCAATTTACTTCTGAGGGTACTTTAGTAATTTCTAGAGAGTAAAAGAGTGTTTTTTGAAAACTGTTCAACTTAAATAGTTTATGTCTTGTTGTTTTGTAATTGTTTGACTTGCTAGCTTAGTTGGTTAGGTATTCTTTGACTAACCTAAAGGTCCTGAGTTCGAATCCTACCTTAGCCCTTCTGCTACCTTTCTTTTATTTTGTCTGGTAACTTTGACTAACCTAAAGGTCCTGAGTTCGAATCCTACCTTAGCCCTTCTGCTACCTTTCTTTTATTTTGTCTGGTAACACTGGGTTATGTTTAGGTTCCCTGTTGTTCGCTGCGCCGTCATACAAGTCTTAACTCCGTGATCTAGTGCTTAATTCTCTAAGGTGAGTGTTCACCCCAAAACTTATCTATTTGCGAAAAACTTGAAGGCTCTGTGATAATCTGTATCTATTAATATGTTCTGTTTTACCGTATGCTTCCGCGTAAAAGTAACTAAGTCCTAAATATGACTATTTATTTATCTTTGTTTGTTACTACTCTGTTCTGGACTAATTCTTCTGCAGGAACGTTTCTCGATGTTTCGAGGACTGATTATTACTGTATGTTTGCTCTGTTGTTTGTGTCTGTTCTGTTGATTTATGTGTGATCGGTCGATTAGGTCGTAATTACGTAGACTTGGGTAGTGAGAAATATCGAGTTTATTTGGTTATTGCCTAGTCTAATCCCTTTTAGGCGCGAGATAGAAGTAGCTGAGGTCTATTAGGGTCGTAGGTTCTGTTTCCCCAAAGTACACGGGGGTTTCTGTTTCTGTCCGGAGTTGTTAACCCTCTGGAGGGAGCTATAAGGCAATCTGGGAGTAGGAGTAACAAGGCGGGCTGCACCAACGGACTTCATCTGATTTGCTTCTGTCTGTCTCTCTGTTCTGTTAACTGTTTCTGTTTGGTGTCTCATATGCCAAATGCTTTTGTTTTCAAAACTGTTTACTTTTATGTTTGTTAACTTAGAACCTCACTGAGATCCTTTATCTCACGCTCTCTTTGTTTTCAAAATTTCCTTCCTTCCAGATGCTACTGAGGACGCACGTGAGTAGGTTGCCAGCGACTGAGAGAAGGGTCTGGGGTGTCCATTGGGATTTTTGATTTTAAAATATGAAGAGAAACTCTTTACATTTCTTCACTAGTCGTTATTTCCTTTTGAACTTTAAAGCTACCGTTAGATTTTACTTGAGTCTGTTAGCGCTGTGGCGCCAAAGTTTGTTATGGCATTTATTGTCGACCGTTGTTTTTGAATTATTTCGAATATTCTATTTTCAAGAAAATTATTTGTTTTTGAAAATCGATACCGTTACAAATACAGACAAACCAGGTAAAGATATGACATGCTGTATGCCGGGTGTAATATAAATACATAAGTAAACATGAACATGAATAACGAACATATATTATATTACGTTGATTGTGATATAGTATATATGTCCTTAAATGTGATTGTCTCTAGGACATACGAAGTATTTACTATCAGTTCGGGGCTAATGTACTTACGGAGTGACTCATAGTTGCTTGCCAAGTTCTCCTTCTGTGGTGATAAAACATATGTTCCTTTCGACTTAGCAGCTTTCCACTTATTAATGTTCTCTACAATGTTCCAAACTGTATTGACATAAGCATTTCTATCTCTAGTATTTTAAAAAAAAAAAATCCAAAATCCTTGTCTTCTTCCTCATTAGTCAGCCGAGAACTAAGCGTGCGACACGTCCTCATTACACTTTTCAACAAAAGGCCGATTTCATGTGCTCGATTCCCTCTGAAGTTGCTAAATAGATTCAAATCATACATCTTGGTCACCGATGTTTTTAGCATAATCATCTTCTTCAACCATGCCATCTAAATCATGTGTGACATTATCACAATATTCTTCATACTCATCACCAACTTTAGCATTGAGTTGCCATGGTTGCTCCAGATCTCCAGTACTGAAAATTTTTCGATACAGGAGCTTACATGAAGATGTTAAAAAAGAAATTTGATAATTTGGTAATTTGAAAATAACTTTTTTGACAACAGAAGATAATTTTTTTTTTTAAAAAATGAAGTTTTGAAAATTAAGAAAAATACGAAAAAGTTAAGGCCTTGTTTGTTTGGCACATTTAGAGCCAATGACATTTTTGTAATTACTGTTCGATCAACCCAAAAATTGAGTTTTTTGGACTAAAAACGTAATTGTTAAACTACTAAGGTTTATTTTAAGAATAAACTTCATAATAAGGTACTATATAGGGTACTAAAGTGCAATAACTCTACCTTCTTAGCTACAAAAAGAGTGATTGTCTTGGGGAATAATTAGTAATACAATAAGCCTTTATAATAATACGTTTACAATTCTCTCAATGCCTTTTATACCAAGCAGTGCGTTTTGAGAACATATGTGATCAATTTTGGTCAAATTACAAGTCAACAGCATATAGTAATTACTTCCTCAAAAAAATTTTAAAAATCTGATTTTGTTCTTTTTAATGTTACTTTTAACTTCATATTAATCCTAATTTATTGTAAAAAAACTATTCTAAAAGTTATATTATAAAAGTGTACTTTTTTATATTTTTATAATATAACTTTTAAAATTATTTTTCGTAAGGAATTAGTATAATTTTTTAGATTAAATAAAATATAAAAAAAACCAACAAAATTAAATGAAAGTTTTAAAGTTTCGGGACTAGTTACAACCAGGAGTAAGAGCACTCTTTACATGATACCTATAATATTTCCCTAAATATTGCTCCTAAGTAGTCCCTTATAATTATTTAGGATATCAACTACATAGATGATAATTAGAGGTCTACTACTATTTATGTTTTAGTGATGAAAAAGGATACATGAAGAATTTCAGTGATGAAAAAGGACACATGGAGGATATATGTGGTGCCACATAGATAGAGAATAAATAGGGAGGGATAAATGAGTACTCAAATGTAGGAAGTTTTTTAGAGAGTTCCAAATATAGGATTACATTTTTGTGGGCCCCAATAAATTTAGAAGTTCTGAGATTGTTGGTTTTTTACAATCATTTTTTAATTTCATCCTAATATAGGATATGGAGAGATTTTAGGACTCCTGTTATAACTGTAACTAGTACTCTGACTAATAAAAGAGTCGATCTAAAATCTCTTTTATTCATTGGTTAATTGTTCATAAAAGAATTTTCACCAAAGATAGAGTAGCTCGGTTTCATATTGATTGTAATAAAATCTGTGATGTGTGTGAGTTTGAAAATGAGGACATTGGTCATCTTTTCTTTAGATGTGCTGATTCTAGAATTATTTTGCACAAGATAATGTGGGGTGTGGGTTTTAGTACTAACAACTGTGATTTGGATGAATTACAAGACATGTTTTGCAGGTCTGATTATAAGAATTCTCTGGTATATAAAGTCAGGGCTGCTGCATTTGGGGCTGTACTAGAAGGGATTTGGAAGAGAAGGAACATGAAGGTATTTGAGGGAAAGATTGAACCGGTTGCTGTTACTTGTAGGAGTATTGCGCAAAACCTGAGCATAAGATTGAGATATAAGTTGGGTAAGAAAAGAAACAGGTTCTTTGGATATTACACTTTGCGGGTAGTATTGACTCTCTTGACAGTTTTGAGCGCATACATGGAAGAGTTGGGAATATATCAGGTTGGGTCCAATTTAAAAAAAATGAGGTAGCTTTCTGTTAAACTTTGATCTTTTCTCCTTCCCCCATGAAGAGAGTCAGATCAGTGAAGTAAATCTATTGGTATATAACAAGGATCACTTCTACCTGAGATTGCCCGTGGAGTACAGTCACAAGTCTTAACCTGGAGCTGGAATGAAGTATGAGCATCTCTGCAGCTTGCAGCGTATAGATTATAAAAGATGATTTTTGTAGATTTCTGTACGAAATGATTGTAGAGTGAATTTTAGGCTTTACTCGGGTCATGAATCTGATTCAGAGCCTTGAGTATTCCTTTTTGTTTTGTTTGATAGTCACTGGTCTACCTCGATTTGTTTGGATTCAGGTATGAATATAAGATTTTCGATTAGGGTATACCCCTCTTATACTTCAGTCTCTTTCACTCTCTTTGGGCTCTTTGGGCTTCAATGAATTTTAAACTTCTTGCTAGAAAAAAGAAAAAAGAGTTGATCAAGGCCGAAGTGGTTCTAGAACCCTTAATTTGGTCTATGAGACTTGGTGATTGCAATTTGGTCGATCTGATCGATCCCAACCAGAAAAAGAAAACTTACTTTGTACGTCAGAGCTAGTGTTCTGTCACTCACTCTTACTCTTTGAGATTTGGGAGTATACAATTTATTTCACACCAAACAGCCTTGCACAAACCAAACCAGATCCTTGCGAACAACAATGGCGCAACCGTTTCTGAAAAAGGACGACGATCGCGATGATGATGGTCCGTTCTGGAATTCACTCTCCGTCGTTTCAATTATTCGTTCAATTGTTTATTTCAATTCTCTATCTGCACTTCAATTTTAGGTTTCTGTTTTCGCCTCGTTTTTTTAATTCCGTTTCTGATGTTATTCTGTTCTACTTATCTACGAATTTGATGGGCCTTAGGCTTAACTTGGTTTATTTTCTGAGATTATTTATTTATTTATTATTATCTGTACAAGTCATATACATTGACAGAATGTAATTTGGTGAAGCTCGGACTTGCTCTGATGACTGTGTGTTTCTTAGTATTTTATTTACCCCGTGTGACTCGAAAGGTGAAACAACTTATCAACTGAGATACGCACTTCGTTGTGACTTTGTCTTGTCCAATACATAATACAGTTAGAGAAAAGTATTTTTTTCCCGGTGTGTGTGAGATTGGTGAGAAATTTGATTTTGATTGATTGTACGGGGTTTAACTCGATTGATTTTCAATTTTAAGTTGTTGATAAGGATGCACATTATAATGTTTGACCTATGTTGGTTTCAGTGGATTACTCTCATCCATTTTTTGGGATCGAGAAGGGTCTTGTACTACAGGAAGCTAGGGTTTTTAATGACCCTCAGTTGGATGCAAGAAGATGTTCTCAGGTAACATGAGTTAATTATGTACTGGAATTCTGTTGTTCATGTTCTTCTTCTTCTTTTCGAATTTCAGTAGATATTAACTCACTTATGTTTCTCCATTTTAGGTCATCACAAAGCTCCTTTATCTTCTGAACCAGGGCGAAACATTCACAAGGGTTAGATTTTGAATTTGTTAAAGTGTCTTTTATCTCTCTGCGTCTCTCTCATCCAATCCACAATGTGTTGCACAATGCAAGTTTTACTATTAAACGGGTTACTCTGATTAACAAACAATATAATTTGTAATATCATAATTTTGATACCAAAAAAAGTTCTGGTACTTACAAGCTTGTTCATGCTACATAATGCACACACATGAATCACTTTTTACTGATTTCGATACGTAACTGTGTGTGTTGATATAATACACAATGAATGTTTTGTAACCGTATTAAATGAGGACTCTCTATGCTTGTGCAAGGTTTAAAGATTGACATCTTTCAAGTATGTATTGGATCTAGCAGGGCACCAAGTGCAAATAGCATTTGGAGCCCTTGGGGCTTTGAAATCTGTTGTGGCAGAAGTGCTATCTTGATTCTTATGCCCTTGAGATGTTATGTTTTACTTACACTAAGTGTTAAATTATATTAATCTGATTTCTAAGTGTTAAATCCCTTGAGATGTTATGTTTACTTACACTAAGTGTTAAATTATATTAATCTGATTTCTAGATCGAAGCCACAGAAGTATTTTTTGCTGTTACAAAGCTTTTCCAGTCCAAGGACATTGGTTTGAGAAGGATGGTTTATCTCATGATAAAAGAGCTTTCTCCTTGTGCAGATGAGGTAAATTACCCTTTCTACTATCAGTAACTTACGTAGTGATGCTTATGCCCTTTGCAGAAGGTTCTGAAATAAATTGTTTTGTTTTGCCACAAAGGTCATCATTGTGACAAGCTGCCTAATGAAGGACATGAATAGCCAGACCGATATGTATCGGGCAAATTCTATACGGGTACTTTGTCAAATTATTGATGGAAGTCTTTTGACACAAATTGAGAGATACCTAAAACAAGCAATCGTGGACAAGAATCCTGTGGTTGCCAGTGCTGCGCTAGTGAGTGGTATTCGTTTGCTACAGGTGAGATAAAATATACTTCAGCAATGATTATGCAATTGCTTGTTACTCCCACCATCTATCCACAAGGTTCACATTTAATTTTGTTAACTTTTTTGAGGTCCGGTTTGACCTCATATTATTTCCAAATTATGCCAAAAAAATAATTAAAAAATTTATATTATGGCATTACAATGATTATACTTTCATAATATAACTTCATTACTTATTTTTCCGGTATGATTTGGAAATAGTATCAAGTCAAACCGGACCTCAAAAAAGTTAACAAAATCAAACGGGAACCTTGTGGATTGATGGAGGGAGTATTATTTAGTTAAACAGAATCATCATTTAAGGTTTATCTAATAAATCATTGCAGACAAATCCAGAAATTGTCAAAAGATGGAGCAATGAAGTTCAGGAAGCTGTTCAATCCCCCCGGGCTGCTCTTGTACAATTCCATGCACTCGCACTGCTACACCAAGTAAGAGGTTTTGTGTTGTTAGATCCAGTTCTGATTATTCTTTCACCATCAAAACGTGCCCTTCTTACCAATTTAGTTTGTAATCATGCCCCAGTAGTTGATTCTTTCACTTTAATGAATGACACTTGGTGGCTGGTGCTTCTTTTGTGATTGATTTTACTTTCATTCCTTGCATGATCCGGATCAATTTTATGGCAAGTAAGATTTTGTATCTAAGTTATTGACATATAATGTGTTTTTTATGCATTGCTTTTGCTACAATTTTAATTAGGTTTCAACTTGCACTATGTATGTTAAATCATATGTAATCACAGTGTTGTTTTGTCTTCCCTCTTGTTGGGCTTATATTTCTTCCTCTATTAATCTTTCACTGTGGCGGGGTTAAACATTTTGTTGGCTGTACAAGAAGAGAAGATAGAAAAATATATCAAATTAAGTTTGGTGCCTGAATCCTGATCTAAGTTTGTAGTCATGGAATTATTGTGCCAGTTGTTCCAGTCCAGCTATTGCGTAGAATCCAAATTTTGTTAGCTTATAATTTTTTGCTACTTCATAGTTATCTTTTTTTGCTTGTTCATTTGGATTCTATGTGATACGAGAGGGCGGTTGCCCCAAGTAACCCGTAAATATGTAGTGTATTTGGATCATTTGTATATACATGTTAGTACATGTGTCTTATTTAAAAAAAAAAAGAAACGTACTTATAATGGACACCTGATTTACTGAATACAAAGATTTAAATGATGAAACTTATACATTAAAAAAATAAAATAAAAAATGCATTCATTTATTCGACCAAGTTTAGGATTACCCAAGCCCATAATCCAACTCGACTTTGACGGATCAACCCCATGTTCGCCAATTAAAAAGTATCTAGATGAGCCCCCCTCCCCCCCACCCCCCACCACCACACACACACAACAACAAAAAAATAAGGTCGGATTCCTGGCTCCGCCCCTGGTTCCAGCTTTGGCGCAGTAACTTGCTCCAAGGGGGACCAGCAGATAATGGATTGAGACCTGAAGCAGCTTCTTTGGAAAACTGCAAGGTGTAAAGTTGCGTACAATGTATGCTACATTCCCTACTCCTTTAGAGCCTGGGAATAATTAGTGCATGTGGTTGTGATATGTCCTATATTTGAAATGTGTGTGATCCATGAATTCTCTGTAACCTGTTGTGTTTAGGTTGACATTGATTGTGACTGTGGCGGGGTAAACATTTTGTTTCCTGTACAAGATAAATTAAAAAATATTGCATTAAGTGCCTGAATAGTGAATCCTGATCTAAATTGGTGGTCATGGAATTTTTGCTCCAGTTCTTTCGGTCGAGCTGTTGGGTAGAATCGAAAATTTGTTAGCTCATAGTTCTTGCCACCAGAGAAATTTCATGGTATTGTTGTATTTGGCTTGTTCATTTCTATATACATGTCCGAACATACACACACACCCCTCTGGTGGAAAGAAATTTTAATGTCTTATTTTTAAAAAGAAATATACTTATAATAGACACCTGAGGTACTGAATTCAAAGACTTAAGTGAACAAATTTATCCATAAAAAGATATATTTAATCACAATGCATTCATTTATTCGACCAAGTTAGGGTTACCCGAGTCCATAATCGAGTCTGATCCAATGTTCTCCGATTAAAAATGATTCCCCTCCCCCCCCCCCAACAAGTTCTATTTGTGGCTCCGCCACTGGGTCCTGCTTTGGTGAAACATTAACTCGCCCAAGGGTGACCTGTAGATAATGGATTCCAAGTCCTGAAGGAGTTTCTTTTGAAAACTGCAAGCCTCCGAGGTGTAAAGTTGCGTACAATGTATGCTTATGTTCCCTATTCCTGCAGAGCCTGGGAATAGTTAGTGCATGTGGTTGCACTATCCCATATTTGAAATGTTTGTGATCCATTAATTGAGCCTTTATAACTTGGTGTGGTTAGCTTGACATTGATTTTCAATCTGCAGATACGGCAAAATGATAGATTGGCTGTTAGCAAGTTGGTTACTAGCTTAACGAAGGGGGCTGTACGGTCTCCTTTAGCTCAATGCCTTCTCATCCGTTACGCTAGTCAGGTGGTGTTTCCTGATGTGATTGGATAAATTTACTGTTTCCTTATTTCATTCAGATAATTATAGAGCACGTGTTTGTTGAGATATAGGTGATCAGAGAGTCTGGTGGTAACATTCAAGCAGTAGATCGTCCATTCTATGACTATCTTGAGGGTTGTCTTCGTCACAAAGCTGAGATGGTTATCTTCGAAGCAGCTAAGGCAATCACAGAGTTGCTCAATGTAACTACCCGCGAGCTAACTCCTGCCATTACTGTCTTACAACTTTTCTTAAGTTCTTCAAAGCCGGTGCTCAGATTTGCTGCTGTTCGCACTTTGAATAAGGTAAGCTATGTACTCTCCCTAATTGTATTATTTCTCCAGTTGGTATGTTTGATGCCTCATCTGTTGTCGTTTTCTTTTTGCATTTGTTCTCCGTCTCTCTCTCACTCTTATAAGGACACTGAGGGATCATGTTGATACAATTGGGGATGTGGTTCGAAAACCAACTGTTAAAATACCAACTAAACTCGTAGTTTATTTATTACTTCTTGATTACATAATGGACACCCGTCAAACTTTGTTCAGTTTACGGGCTGAAGTTTTCTATCTTTTGTTAATAAACAAGCATGGTGGAATGCCGTTGAATCATACTCCCTCTGCCCTGAAGAGAACTTCCCATTTCTTTAGGTCATAAATAAAGAAGAATGAGTTAATGAGAATGAGGGTGTAAAAGCAAAAGCTAGACTGAATAGAGAATGAAATGTATGAAGAGAAAGGAAAAAAAAAAACTTAATTAAAGTTGCTATTTATTGAATGAGAACTTTTCTTCGGGACACCCCTGAAAGGTAAGTGGGAACCTTTCGTTGGACAGACGGAGTATACGGATTCTTCACTGACTTTTTTTTAAAGTCCCAAAATTTTAACTAAGATGTTTACATTCTTAAATATGCTAACTAGAACAATGTTGCAAATGTATTTTTTACTGTATTTTGCATGTGAGCTAGATCACTTAAAGCTGAAGCACGAGTGAGAGCGCCAAAAATTTGAAAGCATGGGTACCTTGAGGCACTCATTTTTAATAATTATATAAAAGTAATGTGTGTGTGACTCGGACTGCACCAATTTTACCGGTTTTGGGACAGGCCGATTCCGATTCACTCTGGTCTTCCGTCCATGTGGAAATGGAATGGAATGCTGTTATTACTTTAAAAAAAATAAAATAATCATCTTTAATACTTGATCTGGTAGTAGTACATAATGTACTACTACGGTACTACCAAAGTACCTGTTACTACATAGTTCTGTACCAATTAATAATTTACTAAATTCGGTAGATAATAACCCACTTATCTAGGTAAATTATGTACCTTTATGTATCTCCCCAATTTGCCTTGATTTTTTTTTAACTTTATATATTTTTTGAAATGCACCTACTGACTAATGGTTGTTGGCTCAAGTTGTAAAGGGACTTGAGTTCACTTAAGCGAAGTCTTGCCACCCCTTCAAAAAGGGGCTGGAATGCTCGGGCGGATACCAGGTGGAGAACCAACAAAAAAAAAAAAAAAGATGAAAAAAACTTCAATTTGATATTTTCCTACTCAATTTGAATATATTGTGCTCGATACATCTTTTCCGATTTTATATTTCAAATTAGATTTTGTTTTCTTATAATTTCTAAGTTAATGGTCACTAAAAGAAAATTAAATTGGTCCAAACCAGGCCAAACTGGGATTGGGCAGAAACATCCCGCTCCAGTCCGGCAAGACCCGAGTTGATTCGGTACAGAACATTCACCCCAAATATGATCCGTTTCACACCGTCCGGGTCCGGTTCTAGACCGATGCTCACCCCTATGTGTGTGCACGGTTTCTTTTTTGAGGATATATGTGCAAATTGTAACTAATTTCAACGAAAAACATGTCACATAACATAATGCAACTATTACCAATATAAACTTCCTAACAAACGCAGCGCAATTAGTTTGCATTGCCAAAAAGAAAATAAAGTTAGTATTGACTTTTGGAAACTTCTTACCAATGTAATTATGCTACAATATTCTCCGAAAATACCATGTTTTGGTGCTTCTTGTTCTGCTGTTGTAGAGAGAGTGGATTACAAATATGAGATGTTCTTCAATCTCACTTCGGATGACCTGATGTATGTCTGTCTTTTTAAGGTGGCAATGACACATCCTATGGCCGTGACAAATTGTAATATAGACATGGAAAGCTTGATCTCGGACCAGAATAGAAGTATTGCAACTCTCGCCATTACCACTCTATTGAAAACAGGCAACGAATCTAGTGTTGAGCGCTTGATGAAACAGATTACAAACTTTATGTCTGATATTGCTGATGAATTCAAAATAGTGGTGGTTGAAGCTATAAGATCACTCTGTATGAAGTTCCCACTCAAGTACAGATCTCTGTAAGTTAATGAAAACTTTCGCATTCCATAATTTTTCCAGATGGGCATTTTGACTCGAACCTAATCTTCAGTTTTAACAATCTTATACTGTTGTCTATATGTAGGATGAATTTCTTAAGTAACATCTTGAGAGAAGAGGGTGGTTTTGATTACAAGAAGGCAATTGTTGATTCAATTGTCATCTTAATTAAAGATATACCTGATGCCAAAGAAAGTGGATTGCTGCACTTATGTGAATTCATTGAGGATTGTGAATTTACATATCTTTCCACCCAGGTTGTGATTTTTTACCTGGGAACTCTTTATTTCATTCCAGACTATCATTTTATTAATTTGAATTGGGTTTCTGAATTTTCTGTTGTTGGGTTAGATACTTCATTTTCTTGGTAACGAGGGACCCAAGACCTCAGATCCCAGTAAATATATCAGGTATATCTACAACAGAGTAATACTCGAGAATGCTACAGTCCGAGCCAGTGCTGTTAGCACATTGGCAAAGTTTGGTGCCATGGTAGACTCATTAAAGGTCAGGTTGCTGTTATCTCTCTTATTTACTTTAGGGGGGAAATCAAGTTATTAACTAAACTAAATAATGGACTATTTGTCTGCAGCCTCGCATATTTATTTTATTGAGGCGTTGCCTCTTCGACAGTGATGATGAGGTCAGTTTTATGCACAAACTTGATATTTACATTCATAATTTGCTGTGTGTGTAAAGTATTTTTCATTGCCTACTTGGTTTCAACAAGATAGAATTTTCGTCCTCGAATGGGATTCATATGTCGGACTTATTCAGAGATTGCAAGGCCATATGATATCTTCTCTCTTGTTATGATCATCACAGATAGCTTTATGCAGTGGCTACTTTTAACATTCAGATAATATCTTTTGCCTCGTTAATGTGTTAGTTATGATTATATTCATTTAACAGGTTCGTGATAGAGCTACCTTGTACTTGAATACCCTCGGAGATGGTACAGTTGCTGAAACTGACAAAGAGGTGAAGGAGTTTTTGTTTGGAAGTCTTGATATACCCTTGACCAATATCGAGAATAGTTTGAAAAGCTATGTAAGTATTCACATAGATCCTTTGCTAGTTTGAGGTTTCTATAAATCCATGGGCTTATTATCCATCCATTTTAAACAGATACAGGATCCTGTGGAAGAACCTTTTGATATTAGTTCTGTTCCCAAAGAGGTTAAGGCTCAGGCTCTTGCAGAGAAGAAAGCCTCGGGCAAAAAGCCAACTGGCTTGGGTGCTCCGCCTATTGCCTCTATCCCTGAGTTTGCTAGTTTTGGAAAGCTTTTCAAGGTTTTTGATGACTATTTTGAATCCAGATCCTGTTAATTACTGATTCTGGTAACTATCAAATGCTTAATGTTATGTTAATGGATATTTATTATAAATGCTCAGTCATCAGCAGTGGTGGAGCTTACTGAAGCTGAGACAGAGTATGCAGTTAATGTGGTGAAGCACATATATGATCGCCATGTCATCTTCCAGTACAATTGCACAAACACAATACCAGAACAGCTTCTTGAAAATGTAATCACCTTATCTTTGAATCTTTCTCTCTCTCTCTCTCTCTACACACACACACACACACACACACACTGTTCACACAACCACATATCAGCATTCTTTTACTTGTACTTCTTAAATCTTTTTCTCTTATTGCCAGGTGACTGTACTTGTGGATGCATCTGAGGCTGAGGGGTTTTCTGAAGTTGGGACCAAGCCTTTAAGATATCTTCCATACGATACACCATCCCAGACATTTGTGGCATTTGAGAAACCCGAAGGCGTCACTGCAGTGGGAAAGTTCTCCAACATGTTGAGATTCACTGTTAAAGAGGTATGTATGTGTTCCTTGGGTTCGTTGAATCATGTGGGATCTAAGACATGACACATAAATTACTTTGTATCTTGGTTTCTCTTACGCACGAGGAAAGTATAGATGTGCAAAAGGCATATTATGTATTGGGATGCCTTCAGTCGCTTAGAAAATGTTGGATATTAGGAATGATATGCAGATCTCTTTAAAATACTTCAAATAAGTAGGCAGTTGCAAAAATAAGAGCCTAGTTTTATTCCTTTTTCTTGTCTCATTTGTACCTTTTGCATAAAAGATAATCAAGGGGTTGCTGACCATATGAATATTTGTGAAAATGTTGTTGGACTTTTGTTCTTGATTTCTTATTCCTTTCGTTAAACTCGGAAGGTTGACCCCTCTACTGGTGAGGCTGAAGATGATGGTGTGGAAGATGAATATCAGCTGGAAGACTTTGAAGTTACTTCTGCAGATTATATTCTTAAAGTTGGAGTGTCAAACTTTAAAAATGCATGGGAAAGCTTGGATCCTGATACCGAACGTATAGATGAATATGGTCTGGGTCCAAGGGAAAGCCTTGCAGAAGCTGTCTATGCAGTCATCAATTTGCTTGGCATGCAACCCTGTGAGGTTAGTTAGTTACTGCTACTATTACCATATACGAAGACTTTTCCTTTGTTTTTTAGCTTGATATTATTCTATAGCAGTATGCGCAATTTATTGGAAAGATTATATATTTTGATACAGCTGTTTTGTCTCTGATATTGGCCAAATGTCACAAACTGTCAGATTTTACTTTTGTAGTCAGCCCATGCCTTCTATATATATTCTGTTTATGTAACTGTAAATTTCATGCATTCATTGTACCAACCTGAAGAAGTTATGCATTATACTTCAGTCTGGGTATAGTAATAATATACTGGTATATTACTATATAAAGGAAGTTATGTAGGGAGCTTACAGCTCTGATCTGGAGCTGATTTTTCTTATATCTTTTTTTCAATTTTTGAAGTACGTATTTATGACGTCATTAGGGGTGTTGTTGAAAAGTTAACGATTGGAAAGATTTTGCTATAAAATGTTAATGGCAGGGTGTCACAAAGTAAGAAACTAGCAGCACTGGTTTATGTGTTATATGTCAAGTAGTTAGGGTTGGTTTGTGTAAAGATCTACAGGATAACATTTTTTGTTTAGTTGGGAGGACACTAAAAACAGGCCACGTTCCTGCATTTTCTTTTTTCCAGGGTACGGAGGTGGTCCCCAGTAACTCAAGGTCGCATACATGTTTACTATCTGGTATGTACATAGGAAACCTGAAGGTGCTTGTCCGTTTATCATTTGGTATTGATGGAGCTAAAGAGGTGGCGATGAAGATGGCTGTGAGATCAGAGGATGAAAATATTAGTGAAGCAATCCATGAAATAGTTGCCAGTGGGTAGTTTTTTTACTCTTAATCTTTGTACTTGTTGGCTGTGCTAAATGTTTGTGTAGATCGGCTGTGCTAAATGTTTGTGTAGAGCACATACCGAATCTCTTCTTGCAAAGGGATCGTTTTGTAATCAAGATGAGAGTTTTATTGGCAGAGAATCGATATCTTTTACTTGGACACATGAATCTCCTGGAAGATTTGAGATTAATGTATAGGTTGGACTAGGCGCGCGCGCACACATATATATATACTCCCTCCGTTCAAGTGAGAAGTCTACGTTGATTTTTGCACGGCCTTTAATGAGAGGTTTTGTTTGATATTGATTTATTAATATAGAATGGAATGTGGGCTAATATATAAATAGTATGTGGTGGAGAAAATGATTAAAGTAAAGTGTGAAGGTGGAGATAAGGATTATATTAATATAAATGGTATGTAGGGTAGTTTCCAAAAATAGAAACGTAAAGAATTGATGTCTTGAGACATCCCAAAAAGGAATCGTAAAGAAATGAGTTAAACAGATGAGTATATATTCTTCGATAAATGTTACTAAAAAATGAGATTATCTCCTGTTAGACAGTCTATTAGATGGACCAATAGAATTGAACAAAAATAGGGGATATTATCGAGATCACTAAAAAATGAGATTATCTCCTGTTAGATAGTCTATTAGATGGACCAATAGAATTGAACAAAAATAGGGGATATTATCGAGATCCCAAGGTGTTTACTTAATTACGTCTAGTTGTATGTGCTTATGTAGAGATTGTGTTGCGTTTTCCTATACTCCTTTGTAAATTTGAAGCTTCTGGTTTACTATTGCAAAGATAATTTTTTCAAAAGATTAATAATTAAAAAATGTTCGAAAAAAGTCTGTAAAAGCCATAAACTTCACGGTTTAAGTTATTATGAACTTTAGGAGGAATGGAGTAAAACTCTGTTCTTTCCATCCGAAAATTGATTAAGTTCAGATCAATTCAGATCAGTTCAGTTCAGTTCAGATTTGCCTAATAGTATTTTGTACTACAAATAAGTTCAGATCAGTTCAGTTCAGACTTTTTCAGACGAAGAGAATAGAGCCTAATACATTATCGATCTCTACACAATCTCTACACAATACATTATCGATTTCTATAATGTTGTTTTAGTTTGCAATGCGTTTCAAATGTCCTCTCTTATTTTTTATTTTTTTTACAAATATTACAACTACTCCACCACTACTCTATACAAACATTCTACAGTCTACACCACCTTATTACTTAGAGTAAGTATATGGTAAGGTAGATCTTTCCTACCATCTAGGAAAGACTTGGTTTTTAGCTAAAAAAACCACCAGTTAAAATCGGAAACCGGTTTTGGCAAAAAAAAACAAAACAAAATCTCGCTGCTATATAAAGCTCCAAACACACGACACAAATCAGAAACCCACGCTAAACACATACAAAAGGTGAAACTGTGTGAAAAGTGTGAAAACCGTAAATTCTCTCAAATCGAACGTACTCGTCGGATTTTCACCGGAATCTCGACGTTCAGAAGCGTTTCAACCAGATCTCAACCAATACAACATCAATGGACCTCAATCAGGTACAAATCCAGACCATTGCTTCGATTTTAATTCGTAAATCTGAGAAATTAGTATGTGTTTGTGTGTGTTTTATGAATCAAGCTGCGATTTACTGATTTTTGAATGATATATCTTCTGATTTGTTGAAAGAATGTGCAAATCCAGTTTCTCAAAAACAAAAATCAACCGATCGGCGATTTTGAAGAGGAATGCGTCTCTGATGTGGAAGTAATCGAAGAAGATGAACCTGAGCAGCAGTTTCGTACGTTCCTAACTACTTTTAAACATTTATTGTATGGTTTTAAGTTTCTGTAATTGATGAAACGTGAAGTTGTGGTTTTAAGGACATATGTTGTAGTTTTAAGAGATTTTGGTGTGCTTATAGTTACTGCTGTTGTGGTTTGAACGAATATATAATGCTAATGCCATGTGTTTGACCATTCTATAGTTTTGAATTGATCGACATGGTGTGGTTATAAGTAATATTGTTATGCTTTTAAGAACATGTGATGTGGTATTGAAATATGCATTTCAGCTTCAGATTTCATATTGCAGTTTTAAGAGATTTTGGTGTGCTTATAGTTGCTGCTGTTGTGGTTTTAAGTAGCCTCATATCATTTTTAGCTTCTGTTGCATGCTCAAATTTTAGCACATCATGGTGTAGTTTTAAATATTGATGGTGTAGTAATAAGTGTCTTTAGTGAGGTATTAAATAATGTTGTTGTGGTTTTAAAAAACATATATTGCTACTTTCCGGAGTTTATACATTTTGTGGTATTAATATGTCATGGTGTGGTTTTAATAAAATATGGAGTGGGTATAATATCCTACGATGTGGTGTTGAAATATGCATTTTATGTTTGCTGCATATTGTAATTTTAAGACATCTTGGTGTGGTTTTAAATACTTATGGTGTGGTAATAAGTGTCTTTAGTGAGGTTTAAGAGCATATGGTGTGGTTTTAAGAAGTATTATTAAGGTTCTAAGCATCATTGAGATCATTTCAGCTTCAGTTTTTATATTGTACTTTTAAGGGATTTTGGTATGCTTATAGTTACTGTTGTTGTGGTTTTAACGAATATATAATGCTACTGCCCCCTGTTTGACCATTCTATGGTTTTGAACTGACACGGTGTGTGTTGGTCCCTTTAAACAACAAGAAAATACTAGAAGGGGGGGGGGGGTGAATAGTCTTTCAAACTTTCGTCGTTTAAAAACTTTCTCAGCAATGGCTTATTACTTTTCAGTAATGAGTTTGCTGATACTTAACTTTCTCAGCAAGTACTAGTTACTTTTCAGTAACGAGTTTTACTGATACTTAAAATCAGAGAGCGAAATTCTTTGTACAATAAGTGCTTTGTCAGTAAGTGATAGTTTCAGCAAGTGACAGAGTGACAGTGTACATATAGATATGCTTTGCTGAAAACTAAATGCAGTAAGTAAATCACACAAACACTTTTATAGTGGTATCTGAGAGTGGCGTAATCTCTCAACTAATCCACTTTGTCCTTTCTAGGACTGAATCCACTAAGATAAGTTTGAGGTTCCTTACAACACCTATCTAGAGCGATTCGACAGAAACCAAAGCACACTTGCTTCGTTTCCAACCTAACTAGAGAACGAAACCTTGTTCTCCACCAAAATTGGGACTTATAATCAGCAACACTATGCTTGATTAAGTTCCCCCTGAATTTTACGCCTGAAAGGGTGTTTTTCAGTTAGAGAGGTTTGGGATGAGATAACTTGATTATAACTTTTTCAGCTACAACCAGTAATCTAAGAAACAAAACTTTGAATACTTTGCAGTAAACAAGTTTGATTGTTTCTGGTGTCAAGACTTGTTCTTGTTCGAAAGAAAGAACACTTAACTAATTTCTTAGCCGTGTATGTTCTACTTCTTCACAAGTAGCTTTTCAAGTTTTAAGTCTTGGAACGGATCAATGGCAATAAAGAGTATTGAAGGGTATGTGAGTTTAAGCACAAGTGAGAGTTTGATCACGTTGTTGACACACTTCAACTATTTGCCGGATGACCTCTATTTATAGTGAATCAAGGGAGCCGTTTGAATTTCAAATTCTAAGGCTTTGTTCCTTAAGATGTCACTATCTTGCTTTTGTACATTCAGCAGCGTCCTTTATTTGTCTTCTAGTCTTCATGTTCTTCGCGTGCTTACTTTGCATTTAATGTTCATTTGAATGAAATTCAAATATGAACGTTGGAGCGCAAATGCAAGTACTTTCAGCAAGGAGGTCACATATGTTTTTCAGCAAGTGGTCAGTCTCAGTTTCAGCAAGCACAACCTACTCTGTCGTATAGATTTTCACTTATGCAAGCTGTTGCTGAAGTTTCCACTTTCTGAGCAACATGTGCCTTTGTAGATACCATCTTCAGAAATCTTCTTTAGTCTTCAGTCTTCGAATTCTTCAAGTTTCTGAACGGTTCTAATGCTTCAATAGTTTGTTTGTGTAAACAAAGTACATCATCAGCAAATGCTTCAATAGGTTGTTTTTCTTTTCAGAAAACAAGATACATCATAAGCGGATGAAAACACCTATCTAGCACCTACACTAAGTCTTCAGCAAACGTTCCTCTTTTACAATGTCCTTTAAAGTTCTAAATTCCTATGGACCTTAAGAGTACTAGTTACTGGAGTTTCCTTAATTTAGCATGGTTAATTGCTCATCAAAATTACTAGTTTCCTAACAAATTTCCCCCTTTTTGATGTTAGCAATCCATGGCTAAATTAATTGTTACCCTTTTAGAGGTTTCTGATGTTGAATAAATAAGTTGATTAATGCAAGCATACTTGAATAATAAAACAGTAAGCATAAGTAGATTGCATAATCAAAAACCAATAAGAGTCATAAGCTTTATTGCTGATAGTTATCTTTCAGTAAGTTTACAAGAAAGTTCAGAGATAACTATACAAATTAGCAAACAAAACTAAACAGAGCTTTTACAAGGGACTTAAGCTATTCCAGCAGAGGATTTCCTCAGAATCTCCCTTACACTTTTCTCAGCAAGCGCAGAAAATTCAACACAGTCCTTTTCGTAATCTTCAAGTAGCTTACGGACTTCGAGCTGAATGATCCTTGCGTTCTTGCAGGCGATATAATGATAGTTTTCACCATTCATTTCTTTGTAGTGCAACACCCACAAGTGCATGCCCCAATTGCTGGCATGGAGAAGTGTTGGGAATTTTAGTTAAAACGAATGCGCTTTCAATTCGTTCGTTGTATTGGTCTAAGGGCGCCCAACACGGTTTCGTAATCGTGTGTGTCACTAGAACGTGTTAAATCACTAAAATCCCCTTGAGGTGAAAGGGTGATTAATGCAATAAGTGGATAGATCAATACTTGAATTAATTAAGGCATTTATACACACATGGATGAAAGTTCCATTGTGCTAAAATTCATGAGAAAATTAAAGAGGTATGTAATATGCAACCAAAATTGTATATAGCATAGTTGGAGATGAAAATAAGGCCCAAAAAGCCCAAAAATAAAATTTAGGGATGCTGGGGTTCGAACACAGAACCTCCTGGACAGCCAGCTTGAACTCATGCCATTTGAACCAACATGTCTGTTGGTGAAAAGTTGCATGCAACTAAAACCTATTCAGATTCAAATCTGGCGAAAAGTTGTGCCTTTTGGTGATTGGTTGTGTTTTCAAAGTATATGACTTTTAATGAATAGTTGTGTAACTATTAATTAAAACCTTTCTGAAGGGTCTTGAACACTTTCAATGATGACTCTTGAGAAGTATAAATAGAGAAGGAGATTCATTTCTCCAACACACTTAAAAAACTCCATCTCCTTCTCTCTTGCATTCTTCATACTCAAAGTAAGTTCGATAGATTCGGCTATTGGAGTTCTCCTTAGCCGTCTTAAGAGTAGTTTTATCCTGGGAGACTATTGCCATAATTCCGTAAGCACCACGAGCGGGGCAATCTTGTCTTAAGGAGAGATAGTCAAACTATCGACTCTACTCGCCTTGTTTCACTCTATATTGTTCAAACACTTTGCTCCAGAAAATAAAGCCTCACTCTTACAACAAGAAGTTGTGTATCTGAAATTCCCTTGTTAGCATGAATCTTCCTTAACCAGAGAAAATCTTCTTCTTTGATCCTTGGTAGTGAGATAGAAATACTCATAAGGAATCAAGCCATATTTCTTCTTTGACTTCTTGGTTAAAGGGTCAGAATAGTAAGCAACATCAATTGGTTTGATTAAATCAGGCTCTTGCTTCATTTGCTTGCCAATAGATGTTCTTCTTACCAAGACTTCCAGATTCAGCCATCTTGCAGCAATGTTTCTTGGGTAGGGAGGAGGATCCCTTTCTTTTATTTTCACCTTTAATTCAATCCAAGTGTATATTTGATTCAGTACAGCAGTTGGAAAGAAATCATTTGCCAACACATCTTCCAGCTTTAAGATCCAACAACCATGAACATTTCTGATCACATTTTGAGTTGTTTCCTCATTGTTGGTCTTTGTATAATCAATGCCGGAGCCAATGGCAATGCTGGCTAGCCTCTTTTCTTCCTGTCTTTGCCTTCTTATTCTTGACTTTGCATTTTCTTGATCTCTTGCTGAAGATCTTGAGTCAGAAGAGAAATGTTTTGAGTGGCCAGACGGAGTTAGGGTTGTGATTGGTCTAGCTCTTATTGCTTGAGCTATTGTTTGATTGTCATCATCATCATCATCATCATCTTCATTCAGATCTTGATGACTCTCAGTATGACAATATTCATGAGTTTCAACAGATGTTCTTCTCCTTTTCGGATTTGCTGAATTTAACTCAGAATCTGTTTCAGCTTGTCTTTTAGAACTTTGCTCTCTTTCAGCAAGAGGTTCTAATGTCAATGGCGCTTCAGCAGGGATTTTCTTTCTTGAAGATTTTCTTTGTTTATCTTCCCCCTTAGACATGGATTGCATCATTGGTTGAATGTGCAGAGAGAAAAACTCATTGCAATTTTCAGCAAGAGTACTTAGGCTATTGTACTTAGGAATAATTTCTTGCTGATCAGTGGTCAGCTTGGACAATTCTTGTTTTATACTCACCAAGTTCTCCTCATGTCTGCGCTCATTTTCGACTTTTTCTTCAATGAAAGTATGAGCCTTTTTCAATGCAGTCTTTGCCAATTTGAGTGCTTGACTGACATCTTCTTCATAGCTTTTATGATGTAGACTGATGTCTTTTTGAGCTATGGTAAGAGAAGTAGTGCGTTTCAACACAGTAGCCAGTATTTTGCCTATGTCAAGCGGACTCTCAGCCAGCAGTGCATCGTCCTCTTCTTTGCAGGCTTTATGGACTTCCATTAGTGCCTTAATTCTTGGAGTAAAATCCTCCACACTAGGGAACGACACTAAAGAAGGAGTTACGGAATGAACTTTAAGCTCAGTAGCGAATTCATCATCATTGGTCAGCAAATGGCATCTTATATCATCTCCTACATCATTTTCATCATCAAGAGGAGGAATTGTAACCACTGCGGGTTCAACTCTTTCTTTGTTAGATCTTCTTCATTTGCTGAGAGATCTTCTTTGTCATCAGATTCATCAAGGCCATCAACCTTGGTTCCTAAATATGTAGCTTCATTCCCTTTCGGTTGAGTGGTTGCTGAGGGCAACTCTTGAGACTCAACAACTGGAGTTTCACCAGTAGTAAGTGGAAGGGAGGGGACTTCGTATGCTTCACTCCTGAAGATTGAGCAATGTCTAGATTCTGCATATGCCTTGCATGAATCTGTAGACTGTTTTGAAGTGCTCTTTGATAATCTTCATCCATTTCTTCATCATCAAGGCTTGGTTCAGTGACCTTGGCATCGAGTAAAGATAACTCGGCATCAGAAAACTTATTTTTGCCTAATTTCATTTCAGCACGCTTTCTGGCGTACTCTTCTTCAGTTTCAGCAACTTGTTCAGTTGCTTGAGTACTTGTCTCAGCAGGAGCAGGATTGGATTCTTGTTGCTGACTTGGTGTGTGATCAGCTTGCTGATTTTCAGTATCATGACGTTCAGTCTCAACAACTGTCAGTTTAAGTCCACCAGCATCAGGACTAGGACCTTGATTATCATCATCGTCATCCTTTTTATCCTTAGAATCTTTTCCTTCATCATCACTTGGATCTTTGGGAATGTTCTCATCCTCTCCTTCTTCATCATCGTCCGTCAGTATGACCAACTCAAGATGTTTGTACATTGCGACACTTGTAAATTCCTCTTCTTCATTGATTTTGTGGGGATCAGCCACCACGGGTACAAAGGAACCCTTGAGCATCACAACTTGTTCAGCTGGAGAGGCACTCTTGAATTTAGCTTTCATATTCTCTCTGATTAGAGCAATCAGACTTGAGCTCATGAGCTGAGAATATGTCAACTCTTCTGGAAGTATGGAGTGCACAAACGTCTCGAGTTTCAGCAGAGAAAGTCTCTTTTTCTCGTTGGACAGATGAAAGTGAAGATCAGAAAAGTCCATCCTTCTGTACCTTTGCCAGTTGCTGACAGATTTAGCAACTCTGGTCAAGGTAGTTCTCTTGAAGTCCAAGTAATATTCTTCTGAACTTACTTTCAGATCTTCAGTGATGTGAACCACTTCAGTGGTCTCCTTTTGAGCCGGAAAAAGAATAAAATTAAGTTCAGGAAAGTTTTGGAGAATAGTTTTAGAGTCAAAAGCTGGAATATGATTTACCTGCTGAGATTCAGCAAGCTCATGTTGCACACTTGTTTGTGTTGGTACTATTTCCATTGCTTCAGGAGCTTGAGAAGCATCCTTGAATTGTTCATCCTGAAATAATTTTAAGTTAGATACAAGCACTAAGTTTTCAAACTTAGTTGAATTACCAAAAACTTCATCTACCTGCTGAACAGGAGTTGTGGATTTTGGTGCAGAAGTTTCAGCAACCTTCTGACTTGTATCTTGAGAAGTCTGTAAAGAAATCATTATATTAGCAAAAGAATGAGTTTCAGATAGTGAAGTTTTGCTTATGGTTGAGTTAACTACCTGCTGAAGAAGGGCAGGTGGTGACTCAGTCCTTTCAGCAATGACAGCTTCTTCAATATCTGGGACTTGTTCTTCAGCAGACTTCTTCTCTTGCTCTATTTGAGAAGGTTGTGCAGATTCAGCAATCTCCCTTGTCTCTGAAATGACAAGTTGAGCAGAGACATCTTGACCTTTGAGTTCACTGCTGGTCATAAAAACATCTACTGATTTGTTGGAGGTGTCTTCAATCTCCAATTCCATTTGCTGACTCAGTTCTGTCAGCACCAGCTGAACTTTGTCAATGGATGTTTTCGGTGAACTAGGTCCAGTATTCTCAGCATCACGAGATGCGTCGTCGAATAATGTCTCTTGTGGTGTTTCAACAATTTCTGGGACTTGAACCATTGCAGTCTCAGCAACTGGTTCTTCAGCAATCACAGTCTCAGTAACTGCGGTTTCAGCAACTTGATGAATTGCTTGTTCAGCAACCATCTTTTCAGCATCTAGATTATCTACAATGTAGATATCTGGCATTGGGGCAGGAATTTCGTTTCCAATGCCTCTTATCTCAGCAGATGTATCAACATTAAGTTGATTGTTGAAGGCTTCTGCAAACACTTCAACATTGCTGAAGTAGGCTTCCGTAAGCACTTTATCAACATCTACTGGAGTATCTTGTGTTTCAGCAACTCCTGGAGTATCATCCGAAAGATCATGGACAATTGGAACTGACTTGCGAGCCAGTGTTTTCTTTCTTGGGTTATTTGTCCGTTTCTTCTTAGGGATGGGGTTAGCTGATGACGCTGCAGTTTGAGTGTCATCATCAGCTTTCCTCTTTTTCTTCTTAGATTTTTCCAGTTTCTCTCCAGCAGCAGCATCTGTAGTAGTTGCATTTTCAGCAACGGCTGTTGTACACGTACCTTGTTGATCACCATCTACAACAGTTTCATCAACAACTTTGTCAGCTGTTCGAGTCTTGTCTTGCTGACTAGTGGTGACAACATCTGCAGTTGTTGTATACCTTTCTTGCTGACTTGTGCTGACAACATTTGAAGCTGTTGCCTTCTTTGTTTTCTTGTCAGCAAGCTTAGGTCCATTTTGCTTGTAGAAGGCTCTTCCCACATTGCATACTGATTTCTTAATCGGCAATGGGTTTCTCAGCTGAATCCTGAAGTGTTCAAGGATATAACATATTTTTAGTCCATACATGACTGGGAAGGTAGGTGAGACCTGATGAACTGGAATTTGTCAGATTCAATAAACAAATAAATTTGTTTTTAGCCAAAGGCAATTCTCAACTACAACGAAAACCGTAGTGTAGCAGTAAAATAACCTCGAGTGTCGATCTCTAAGGACTATAACTAGCTTTATCTAATTTAACTTAAACTATAAACTCAACAAACAACTTAGCACAGATTTTTCTTATCAAAGATAATGGAAGTTAGTGATAGTATGATCATTCAAAGGAACATGCTAATAATCATGCATGAAGTACCCGATCGTTTTGCATAGAAATCTAAGATCATGAATTGTCCAATGTGTTCCGTTCAATTCAACACTACGAAGATAGAGGGCTTAGATAGATCAAAGAAATAAAGCAATAACTCAAAGTCTGATTCGCGTTATAGCCATCATGCATAATTAAGAACCCTAGCTAAGAAATCACATACTATCACCAACGATAGATTTAGCTACTCATAGATAAATTGCAATCAACAGAAATCAAAGCAAGATTGAATGAAAACATGTTGAAAGATATAAATATAAATAGAAAAATCGTGAGATACAATGTTACCGATGAAGGTTGTCAATCTCCGAAGAATCGCGAACTCACAAGCTCCAAATTGATAAGAAAAATAGTCTCCTATGCTAAGAATTTCCAGAACAAGCTCTGGAGAATTCCTACCTAAAACTAATGTGAAAGGTATGAAAAAAGGTCTGAGAAAGTATGGTCATGAGCATGCAATAATCACCCCTTTATATAGCCTTCAATTTGCAGCTAAACGTAAAGGAATTCGAATAGGAATTGATTTCCTAATGGAGACAATTACCTTTTCCTGATTGCATTCGGAAACAGTTGTTGAGAGCGAAACTATATATAGGAGTTCAGACGACGTGGGGCGAACCGCCCCAAACGCCGGGCGAACCGCCTGGCGTGGGGCGAACCGCCCGGGAGCTCTAGTGGCGGTGGACGCGTTTTTGGTCTTCTTTTCCTTTTCGGACTCGGATTTTACCTTCTAGTGACCTTTAAGCCTTGAAACTCGACCCCTAGACCTCAAATCTCGTCCGGAACCTTCTAGATACACCACGGATGACCACGAAACACCGAATCTTCGTTCTCTTCAACATAATTTCCCCTAAAAACACGTTTTTCACCTAAAACCTGAAAAATGCAAAGAAAAGGCAAACGTGACACTATTCTAATAAAATGCACTATAATATAGCTAAATTAACATAGAGGATAGCTAAATAGGTGAAAAAAGACTCGAATGAAGGTGTAAAATACACGTTCATCAAGACCTTGTTGTCTTCAACCTTGACCTTAAATTTAGTAACACAATCAACAAGTCTGTTGAAAATGTACTTTGCCCAGTTGAGCTCAGTTTTGTTCTCATGTATATGCATCAGCAGCGGCCACCTCCTCAAGCCTACTTGGTCAATTCCTCCAACTTGGGAGTCTAAGACTTTGATGAGTAGCAGAGCTACTAGACCAAGTGAATGGCAGAGATGCTTCATCTTAACGTGCTTTGTCCAAGTCACGGGAGCAATCTCTCCTTTCTTCTTTCTCGCATCACTGTGGAAAGCTTCAATTTCTTCATCAGTGGCAGTGATGTCATCTTCAGTTCCATTGGTTGGAATCTGAAAGATGTTGGCTAAATCAATCCATTTCAGGATGATTTGCACACCTTAAACTGTGGTAGAGATCACTTTTTCAGTGACTCCTTGTCCATCAGTCAGAGTCTGGATTTCTGCATTGCTGTAGAATTCCATTGTGTCTAACATACTCACTTTCTTAGGGCGAGCAGTTATGAAGAAAGTAAGGCCTTGTTGTTTTATCAACTCAAGTGCCTCTTCATTTTCTCCATCTAGTTCTTGTTCATAGAAGTATCTTATATACTTCTCTTTGGCAAATCCGCCCCATTGCATCATCAGTTCACACTTTGCAGTGTCAAGATATGCAGGCGGCATGGGTCTCTCCATTATACGATTGTTCTTCAACACAATTTTCACTGTGTTGGTTGCCGGAGTTATAACCGGAGCAGTGCTTTTTCCAGCACTGTCAACTTTCGATGACTTGAGGTCTTAGAGGACTGTCTCTTTGGGGCCATTTCTTTTATAGTGTGAGAAATGTACGAAAAAGATTAACTTTGCTTTTTGAGTTGAGGTACAGTGAATTCAGGCACAGGCTATAAAAATTTGCAGAGAAAGGAAATGTGAGTTAGAGAATTTTGTCTTTCTCTAACTCTTTGTTTATATAGTATCTCTGGTGTGCAAGAAGCTCAATCGTTTTTGAGTTCTCAGCAAGGGTAAAACAGAGATTCAACAGCGTTAGTGGAGCCTTTGTATTAAATGTGTAGTGGTCCACTAACAAAAACCGTCAGAGCACTCTTTCTCTTTGCAATATTAACCGTCAGATAAAAAACTACTTTAAATCAATGGCCACGATTGTATTTCATGTCATGATTATTAGCGAGTTTATCTGTGCCCGATTAACGTCACAAATTGATTTTACCTAGATTTATGGGATTTGATTGCTTGCTGAAGTAAACAAGAATCTTTTCAGCGAATTTGTGTAACAAGCCTTGTTATTTGCTGAAACTTCCCCCTTAATCAAATATCTCATATTTCCTTAAGTTAAAAGATATTTCTGAGTTCCCGTCTCAGTAAATTCTTTTTGTCTTGAGCTATCTTTTGGTAAAATCTGAGAAGTGAGTTTGCTCTTTGCTGAGTTCCCGTCTCAGGATTTTTCTTTGATACTTGAATACCTGTTTCAGTATCTTTGATTGTCTGAATGCCCGTTTCAGCAATCCTTAAGGTTTTTCTCTTACTGAGTGCTCGTCTCAGCAAGTGATCAAGTTTCGTAACAAATACCCATTTTGAAGGAATTACTTGCTGAATGTCTGTTTCAGCAATCATGTAGTGAACTATCATTTCTTTTTAGAAGAAATCAGTGGAAGGAGCTTTTATTCAAGTAAGCATACTTTAGCTTGCTGAATGCCTGTTTCAGCAATCTGCCAATTATATCCCTTACTATTGAGGTAATTCAATCAATCCAAGGTTATACCTTAGCATTGCGAATATATTATCTGGTAGGGGCTTGGTAAAGATGTCAGCAAGTTGATCATCAGTACCTACTTTCACAACCTCAATGTCTCCTTTTTCCACATGATCTCTAATAAAATGATGTCTAATATCAATGTGCTTTGTTCTTGAGTGGAACTTAGGATTTTGCGTGATAGATATAGCACTTGTATTATCGCAAAAGATTGGTGTTTTCTTTGCAGAAATACCATAATCTCTTAATTGTTGCTGAATCCAAAGGATTTGAGCTGTGCAACAACTAGCCGCAATGTACTCAGATTCAGTAGATGAATTGGCAACACAGGTTTGCTTCTTGCTGAACCATGATATTAATCTAGTACCTAGAAACTGACAAGTTCCAGAAGTACTTTATCTATCAAGAGTTGATCCTCCATGATCAGCATCAGAATAACCAACCAATTCAAGTCCAGAATCTTTAGGATACCATAATCCAACATTGACTCTTTGACATATTTTAGTATCTTAAGTGCCTTTTTTTAGTGTGATTCTCTTGGATCAGATTGGAATCTTGCACACACACAAACAGCATACTGAATGTCAAGTCTACTTGATGTTAAATACAACAAGGAACCAATGAGCTTCCTATACTTGTGTTCTTCAACACATTTATCTTCTTTAGTATAGCCCAATTTGGTACCAACACTCATAGGGATCTTTTCAGGTTTTTCTTCCTCTTTGATCCTAAACTTTATGAGCATTTCTTTCGCATACTTTGCTTGATTTATGAATATTCCATCCTTGAGTTGCTTGACTTGCAATCCTAGGAAATAATTCAATTTTCCCATCATACTCATTTCAAATTTGTTTGTCATGAGTTTGGCAAAATCATCACATAGTTGCTTGTCCTTAGATCCAAATATTATGTCATCCACATAAATCTGAACTAAGAGTATTTTACCATCATGGTTCATGGTAAACAACGTTTTGTCAACTTCACCTTTCTTGAAACCATTATCCAGCAAGAACTTAGCTAAGGTATCATACCAAGCTCTAGGTGCTTGCTTTAGACCATATACAGCTTTCTGAAGCTTGTATACCATCTTGGTTTCTGAGGGAAGTTCAGAGCCAGGGGGTTGTTCCAAGTAGACTTCTTCAGCAAGTTCACCATTCAAGAATGCACTTTTAACATCCATTTGATAAACAATGAAGTCATTGTGAGCAACAAAGGCCAAGAAAAGTCTAATTGCATCCAATCTTGCAACTGGTGCATAAGACTCATCATAGTCCAATCCTTCAGTCTGACAGTAAGCTTGAGCAACCAAACGTGCTTTGTTCCTTGCTACTTCACCAGACTCACTCAGCTTGTTTCTGAACACCCACTTTGTACCAATAGCTTTCTTGCCTTCAGCAAGAGGTACAAGTTTCCAGACTTTGTTCCTTTCAAATTGATCCAATTCTTCTGGCATTGCCTTGATCCATTCAGAATGCTTTAAAGCTTCTTCTATGGTCTTGGGTTCAATTTCTGAAACAAAGCAAGAGAACAAAGCTTCTACTTCTACGACATTTGCTTCTTCAGCAAGTCCATGAGTAGCAGATACTTTGGATCTAGTCACTTAATTGGCGTTTGTCAATATCACCAATCATATCCGTAGAGGGATGGTCTCTAATCCATTTGTTAACAGGTTTTCTGCTCTTTGGATCTGGATACGTTTGCTCATCAGCATGTAACTCTTCAGTATGTACTTACTCAGTACTACTGGTATTTTGTTGTGTCTCTGCTGAGATCGGTTCATCATCAACTGCTTGTTCAACATTGCTAGATTGTGGTAACTCATCAACAGGCACAGGAAGTTGCATAGTTTCAGCAACATCCGGAGCAACTGCGTCTTTTGCTGGAAATTCTTTGTCATGAACTATATTTATCTTGTCATGACTTGGGGGAGGAGAGTCATTGTCAGAATCATCATTTAGTTCAATTGACTTGATTTGCCTAGCATCAGATTCAGTTCTTTGCTCGTGTATGAGTAGCTTCTTCATACAATCTGATATTTCTTCTTCAGCAGGAACTCCTTGTGACTTTTCATAGAATACAACATGCACTGTTTCTTCGATCTTTTGTGCCTTTTTGTTGTAAACTCTATAAGCTTTACTATGCAAGGAGTAACCAAGAAATATCGCTTCGTCTGCTTTTGGTTGAAATGTTCTTAGGTATTCTCTACCATTGGTAAGAACGAAACACTTACAACCAAATACTCTTAGATGGGTGATGTTAGGAGGTCTTCCAATAAATAACTCATAAGGAATTTTGTTGTATTCCTTAGTAATCAAACATCTATTTTGAGTGTAACAGGCGGTATTAATTGCTTCAACCCAGTAAGCCTCACTTATTTCAGTGTCAACAAGCATTGTTCTTGCGGCTTCTTTCAGGGTGCGATTCTTCCTTTCAGCAACACCATTTTGTTGTGGTGTCCTTACTGAGGATAACTGATGTTGTATGCCTTTTGAAGTGCAATACTCAGTTATGTACTGGTTTACAAACTCAGTACCATGGTTTGTCCTTATGACTTTTACCTTGTCATTTTTCATGACTTCAAGCTTATTCAGCAAGTTAGGTATTTCAGTCCTTGTTTCAGATTTGTGTTTGATAAATACTAACCAAGTGAATCTCGAATAGTCATCTACCACCATCAGACCATACTTCTTACCAGCATAGCTTGTTGAAGAAGATTCAAACAAGTCCATGTGCAAGAGTTGTAAAGGTTTTGTAGTTTACGGTACTGCCTTGTTCTTAAAAGAAGATTTGGTTTGCTTTCCTTGCTGACATGCATTGCAAACACCATCCTTCTTGAAAGTAACCTTAGGTAATCCAACTACAAGTGCCTTTTTAGACAGCTCATTCAGCGTCTTGAAGTTTAGGTGACTTGTTCGTTTATGCCATAACCATGCTTTTTCAGCAAGGCAATCGTGATCTGAGACAAGGCATTTTTCAACGGTTGCTGAAGACCATTCTACAGTGTACAAGCCTCCTGATCTTCTAGCAACCATAATAACCTTCTTTGTCTCAAAGTCTATAAGTTTACATTCATCACTTTTGATTTTGATGAAGTATCCTTTATCAGCAAATTGACTCATGTTGAAAAGGTTAAACTTAAGATTTTTGACATAAAGAACTCCCGAAATGGTAATGCATCCTAACTTCACGTCACCGTAGCCTTTTGTAGAACCAGAGCCTCCACCAGCAAACCTTATTGCTGGACCTTTAGACCACCGTCTATAGTTTATAAGGTTATTCTTGTTGCCCGTCATGTGCTTTCCACAACCACTGTCAAAGTGCCAGATTGCATCGTTTGTCTCCGTGGCTGAAGTCTGCACAATCAAGAGCAAACAAGTTAATTATCCAATATTGGATGTCCATTAACATGTTCAAGAATGCGTCCAGTGGAAACCCAAGTCTTAAGTTTTTCAACTTTGACTTGTTTTCTACTTGCTGAGGAACTAGGAGGTTTTGAGCCGAAAGACTTTTGATTCGTGCTAATCAAATCCTTTCTGATGTGGTGTCTTGCTCGGTTGACCTTTTTGCTGAACATACTTTTCTGTAAGTTCTTTGCTAGCAAGGTTCCTTCTAGCCCTAGCGTTTTGAGTCTTGTCAGAACTCTTAGGCTTGGTTTTGTTCATCTCTTTGAAGTATCTTTGCTGACTTTGCTTATACTCATGAAAAAGTTGACTTTGCTTGGTTTTGAAACCGAGTCCACTTTTTGGAGAATGCTGAGCTTTTGTCTCAGCAACCTTACTTGATTCAGGTTTGTCAACAAAGGTCTTCTGATTACTTTTAGAATCTTGCCTTTTGTCTTAACAAATTGCTTTTTAGCAACTTGTTTGGCGGAATGTTTTACAGCATCCTTTTTCTTTACAGTTTTCTTTTCAGCAACCTGTTTTCCTTTTAAAGTCTTGTTACTTTGAGTAGAAACAACGGGCTTTACGGTTGTAGGTGCTTGATTGCATTTTTTAGCAACCTTAGATTGACCAATCTGATAGAGTTCTGGTTGACCACTATCAGTAGCACGTACAAAGGTAATTGGTGATTTGTCTTTACTCAAGATTATTACGTCATCACCTTCATACGTTGCACCTAAACCTTCTTTCTGAGATGGATCTCTCAGATAAGAGTTTAGTTCAGTCAGCGTATTACTTGCATCAACATAAGATTTGAAATTGATTTTCATCTTTTTCATTTCTTGTATTTCAGCAAGTAACTTTAGAATTGAGGACTGATATTCTTCCAATTCTATTGCCATCTGAGAATTCTTCTCTGTAGCTTCAACAATCAACTTCTTAAGATGCACTATTTCAGCATCTTTCTTTTCTGTCTCTTCCTTCAATAATATGTACTTTTCAGTAGTCTTCTGGGTCAGAGTTTCAGCATTCTGTAGTTTCTCTTGCTGTTTGCTCAGAGTTTTCTCAAATCTTTCGATTTCTCCTTGAATATTATCAAGGTCAATCTCATCTTCACTTTCTGAGTCTGAGTCAGAGGTAGGACTGTTTACTTGACCGGCCATGAGGCAGAATTCGTAGTTTGACACATCTGGATAAGCTTCCATAGCTATTCTACAAACTTCCTTGCCAATCTCTACGTCAAGAATGGGTTCTTCATCTTTAGTGTCTGAGCTTTCTTCCTCACTGTTTTCGGAGCTAGTATCAATGCACAACGCATCGATTTTTGCTTGAAGCTTCTTCTTTTCTTCAGCAATAAAAGCTCTTTTGAACTTCTTCTTCTTTTCAGCAGATTTGCCTTTCAGCAAAGGACAATTTGCTTTGAAGTGTGGCTTTTTGCAGTAAAAGCAGAGATCATTTCCAACTGCTGGTTCTTCAGAGGAATTTTCTTGCTGAGCTTGCTTGTTCAGCGAACTAGCCTCATTCTTGTATTTATGGTAGTTGTTACCAAGATGCTTTTTCAGCTTCTCTTTTGCTTTTCGCCTTTCAAGTTCCTTACTAATGAATTTCTTCATATTTTTAACAACTAAAGCATTTTCATCAGCGGGCTCTTTATCATTCTTCTTTTCAGAAGATGACAGCTTTGCAGCAAGAACAATGTTTTACGATTTTTCAGCAAACACATTTTCTCTTTGCTTTGTCTCGTAGTTGACAGTAGCAAGATGAGAGAACAACTATGTAGGTGTGATGTTTGGCATTCCTTGATTGTAGTAGAAGTTCTGAGTATGGATCCATTCTTGGTTCAGACTTCTGATAATGGTTTTCACCTTCTCAGAATCTGAGTAAAGATTTCCAACTCCCAAGGCGGCCATCTCACTAACTAGAGTTGTGAATCTGAAGTCCAAGTCTTCCAGTGACTCATTTGTACCTTGTTTAAAGTTCTGGAACTTTAACTTCAACACTTCGAGTTTGTTTTCCTTGGTTTTCTCAGATCCAGCACAAAGATCTTGAACCATTTTCCAAGATTCCTTAGCAGTTTTGGCACCCCACAGTTTGCACTGTATAGTATCCGGAGTTGATCGAATGATGATGTTTCTTGCTTGGCCATCAAGACGGGATCTCTTGGCTTCGTCGGAAGTCCATTCCTCTCTTGGTTTTGGAACGGCGGTATCAAACGGTTCTCCTAAGATAGTTTCCTTTCCAGCTTTTGTGGTTTTGTGAGGAAAACTTCTCTCAACCTTAGTGATCTTGATAGGTCCATCATTAATGACAGTAACCATCTCATCACTAATGGCCTCAAGATGTAGCATCATAGTGTTTCGCCATTTTTCATAGTTTTCCAGCTTCAGCAAGGGAGCGTCTCCTAAAGACATCCTGTCAGCAAAAGACTACCAAACTGATCAAGTGAGAGTGATTTACGGAAAGTGATGATGTCGTTTTTCACCAATTAAATTTGTTTTAAAAGCCTAAGAACACTTATCACTACACAAACTAGAGTGCAATGGCAAGTTGTCCCCGAGTGTCGTTCTCTCGGGACCTAACGTGGCTTTGCTTGGGGTTTTGTAAGCAATTTCAGTCAACGAGTTCAAAAGTTTGAGAATCGTTTCCTTTGAACAATAGCAACGAGAAATCAGATTTATGTAAACAAGATTGGAAAACGGTTGGTGGTAGAAATCAAATACCCATGCATGGGTTACGTATATGCTCACAAGTTCAATGCGTAGAACCTTCGATCAAGTCTGCTAAGCAACTTGTCTAGGCAAATTTAAGACACACATCATGAAAGATCACTATCAATAATTTAGAGGTGCTTGTCACCAACACCATTTATCTAGCATGCTGCAAAACTCTAACATACAATCTTATAGCTTTCATTGACCAAGAGTTTGTCACTATACTCAATTCGAATATATTCTATAGGCAACTAAGAATCATATGAAGGGATTTGCAGCAAGATTGAATCACAATCTCATAACCCGTAGCATGCATATTCTACATTCTACCACCAACACAAAAGATTTAGCTACTCATATTCATCAACATAGACATCAATTCATATGAATAATAATTGGAATACATCATATCAAACTACAAGACAAGAGAGTGATACAAGTTACCACCAAAGCTGTCACTAATCGGTGGGAATCAAAGAAAACCTCTCCGTAGATGATTACAAATGATGAATCCTCAATCAAAACCTTGAATCCCAAGCTAAAATACAAAGAAATTTGAATATTCTCTGAGTTTTGGGGCTTAGGAGCTCTCCAAAACGAAGTTACAGTTCAAAAGATATTCAAAAAATGATCAGAGATCAGATCTAAGAAGGAAAATCCGAAAACGTAACCGCTGCCAAGCGGACCGCTTGGAGAAGCCAAGCGGAGCGCTTGGCAAGCGAAGCGCTTCTGCTTCGCTTGGCTCCTGTGCTGAGGCTCCTGGAAATTGAAGCGGAGCGCTTCACTATTCCAGGCGCTTAGCTTGGCTCCTGGGCAGATTTTTGTCTTCAAACTCAATCGTTTTGCCCTCGCATGGCCCTCGGGTGCCTTGGACTCATCCTTCTCGATGCTTATTGATACCCAAACACTTACGAACAAGCCACGGAGATTGAGGAACTTCAACGGGGCCATCTTTTCCATCAAAAAGGCTCGTTTTTAGCTCCAAAAACACCGTTTCGTACCTAAGTGCCTGAAAATGCAGAAAACACAAAACGTGACACAATTCTACAAAACTAACCAAAAAACAAGGCTAGAAGATAGCAAAAGAAGGTGAAAAAGACAAGATGAACGCGTAAAAAATACGTTCATCAAACTCCCCAAACCAAACCTTTGCTTGTCCTCAAGCAACAAACTAACCTAAATGCAACACAAAAGGAGTCTCATGCCAAGTAAGATGAACTAATCTATTGAATCTACCAAATGCTTATGAACAAGACCATATGTGCATGACATGCAAGTAGGTTGAAGTATGCCTCGATTGCGAATATACACATTCTCAAGTGCACTTGGTTAAACAAAGGAGTCTCTCGTAACATCTTCTACCTGGACCTGGTCAGTGACGACACAATGATGCATGTTATCATACTACGAATGCCCCGTGCCTATGAAACCGAGGACTTACTTCTGTTCACCAAGTGATACTTTTCCTCAAGAGAGGGCGAACCAATACTGGCTCTCATCAAATGAAGGAGGGTTCCCTTATAAAGATAACACTCCCCTATTCTACCCAGACTCTCGAGAATGAGCCTCTTTCAACCACTTCTTGAATAGCAAGACGAGGGTGGTCAAGAACAGGCCTTGGACAAAGGCGACACGAAACAAAAGATAGAATTTACAACTCGATAACTCCACAAGAACAAAATATTTACATGACACTTGACACTTTACTAGACTGCTTTGGCTTGCAACGACCCTTCTTTTGCTTTAGGGCCTTATTCTTTATTTTCTTTCTTCCCCTTTTTTTATTTTCTTTTCTCTTTTCTTTTCTTCTTTTCTTTTTCTCTTTTTTTTCTTTTCTTTTCTTTTTCTCTTTCTTTTTTTTTATAGGGGCAAGCAGCAGTACTATGTGTCAAAAACACCTCCCCAAACCTATTCGAGAGAATAGGTTTGAGCACAAAGACGAAAAGGAAAAAGGAAAGACTCTTTACAAAGACACCTCCCCAAACCTATTCGATAGAATAGGTTTAATACAAGGAATCGCACACCTCACACTACCTCCTTCCTAGGCATTTGGCAATCTCGAATCGAGGTGAAGAACTTGTCGCCTCTTACGTACATAATTACACGGGTTACAACCATAGACTCTAACATGCATCATTTCATAAGGCCATCGTGAACCGCAGTAGAAGAAACACCACTCAAGGTGATGTCGAGACTACTAAGCTTAACTAGTGCACAAGCGAATGTGACAAACCAAGCGAGACAAGCCTCAAACTACTTGCAAAGTGATGCAACATATGATCAATGGTCATAAACACTTAGTCTACTCAATAAAAAAGTTCAAAAGACTTGGCAATAAACTCCACACACAACAACGTGCAACAACTAAACTAAGGATGATATGCATGCAAAAAAATTGAAAAAACAAGACAAATCACATGAACTTGAGTAAAATCAGGCATGTACGAACCACACAAGCATATAGTACTGAAAATCCAATACCCCCTCCCCAAACCTAAACTTTTGCTCGTCCTCGAGCAAAGAAAAGTTGAAAGAAAAGGAAAAATTGGATTGAAAGTACACTTCCCTGAGATAAGGTTCGTGTCCAATCTCCTATATATGAGTAGTACCTGAAAGGACTCAAGAAACAAGTGAAAACGGGTGCGCAAAGGTGAGAAGAATGGAAAAACGAGGAAAATCTGGGTACAGGGTCCAAGCGGACCGCTTGGCGGGTGCCAAGCGGTTCGCTTGGCCAAGCGGAGCGCTTGGGTGGCTCCAGGCGCTCCGCTTGAATTTCCAGGAAGTTGCAAACAACTTCCTGGAATTTGAAGCGGACCGCTTGGCCCTTCCAGGCGCTTCGCTTGGCCCTGTTTCCAGATTTTCGATGTTTTTCCTCTCTTAATCATCTAAGGCACCAAGACAAAAACTAAACTAAACTAATCACGACAAAAGGCACACAGGCCACAACTACAAAAGCAAATAAAGAGTACAAGAGTCAAAAGTCATAGCATCATACAACCAAATCGAATTAAAAGAGTTTCAACAACAATAGTAAACGAGCCAAAATAACGATAATATACAAATACTACCGATAAATGTGGTCCCTGTCGGCTGGTGTCTCTAGGGGTCGTAGGGGGTGTTAGGAAAGTCACTCCCACTACCACCGGTCTGATCATGGAAGGGGTACCCCGGAATCCGGCGAGCTAAGGCATCATAGCGGTTCATCGTCTCCTCCTGGTGGGCTCTCCAACGCCTAGTGTCCTCTGCTCGAGCGGCCTCCCAACGCTGATCTACACGCCCCTGGTAATCATCCCAACGCTGCTCCTCCATCACACGGAAGTCCTCCCACCTCTTGACTTCGCGCTCCTCAAATCCCCGGAATTGGGTCGTCTGAGCCTCCAACATGGTGGTTTGGAAGCTACCAAACTGATCGACCAAGATCTGGTTGAACCCCGAGAAGTCAAAGCTTCCTTGTCCGGCCGTAGGCGGAGGTGGAGGAGGTGTCACATGGCGCGTAAACCTCGGTGGCATAGGCTCTCCTTGCTGAGTGCACCAAGCCGCGTGCATCTCATTGTACGTATCAATGTTGATGGACTTCTTCGGCTTTTTGTCCAGCACGAGGTCGGGAACTCCGGCCTCCTTGCACATGGCCGTGATCAAGTTACCAAAGGCAAGCTTCCGGTTGGCATTACGGCGGCGCTTGAATTCCTCGAAGATGACGACGCCAGGACTGAGAGGCAAATCATGCAAGAGAGCATGGACTAGGACTCCGTAATAGGACTGAACCTCGGAATCATGAGTGCTAGGGATCAGATTAGCTTGAACGAACTTCAACATCATCCTTGCCTCGAAGGTGAGATCGTTGTGGCGCAAAATCCGGGGTGGCCCTCAGACAATTCATAATCATCCACGGTAATGCCATTCAGTACCTCCATGGGGTAGTGATCAGACTCCCTGTCGTAGACATAGAGCTCCGCGGGGTCAAATCTCTCGTGGATTTCAGGCCGGCGGTTTGGATCCCGCGTCAGTGGCCTATCCAACCGCATGATAAAGCTAGTGATGCTCAAAGGGGTAAACTCGACCCCAACACCGCGGACGGGACCTCACCGGTCCGCTCATTGTAGTCCGTGAAGGCAATGTAGAAATCCTCCACTACCGCTTGGTCCCAATTTGGCATGACCTCGCCATAGTACTTCCAGCCTCGCTCAGTAATGAGCTTGTTGAGCTCGCTGGCGCCATCCAACGCGCTCTCCCCAGCCGTGAAGCGAATGCTCCTCTCGGAAATGTATGTGTGCTTGTGGGCAGGGAAATTCGCTTCGAATTGCCTTGCCCTCCCCGATTGGCGATACTCGCCGGGTGTGGCCGTTTGTTGGGCACTCGAGGTCCCTTCTCCCCTTGACCTCTTGGATCTTCTTGATGCCATTGTACCTAGAAGAATCTTGTTAGATAACTTCAAGAGACAATGAGACTTAGACTCTTATACTACTACCAACAATCTACTTCTACTCTAAGACAAGTATACGTTCTTCGTTTAAAACGAGTCATAACGCAACAAGTCGACTCTTAGACGTCAAAACTCACTCAAGTAACCTCATGGTGAGTTTGAAAGCTTGCTAAAGTTCATATGAACAAATCGAGAAGTTTTAACACTTCGTTACGATAAATCCGTACGAATCTAAACCAAGCAAACAAACTCTCCAATTAAATTACCCAACCAATCCAACACATTCTCATGCAACCACAACATCACCATAATCATAACATAACTCAAATTCAAGGCTAATAATCATCAAACAATTACATAGCAAAAATTCGAATCATTAGAGTTCATCATAATTCAAGAGGAGCAAAATTCGAATTTAGACATCACATCTAGTAAGAAACATGCTCAATAATCATTATCAAACTCTAATTCACCAATGCATAACACAATTGAAAGCTAATTAAGATAAAATCCCAAATTCAAGAAAGTTAGGGTTCATGAGAGGTACCTTTGATTCCTTGTTATGGATGCTTCAAACGTGAAATTTGATCGGTTTAAATGATAGAGGAGGTGATGGGCTTTGTAAAATGCACAAGATTGCAAGAATTGGTGGAGAATTGAGAGAGATTGAGATTTTTGGGGTGCAAAAATCGGCAAAGGAGGAAGAAAACGAAGTGGGAGGCTTTGAATATCAAGTGCCCCGCTTGCTTCCTTAAGGAAAGCCAAGCGAAGCGCTTGGCAAGCGGTCCGCTTGGGCACTCCCAAGCGCTCCACTTGGATTTCCAGTAGGAATTCTCATTCCTACTGGAAATTCAAGCGGACCGCTTGGGCGAGCCAAGCGCTTCGCTTGGATTTCCAGTAAGAATGGGATTCTTACTGGAAATCCAAGCGGACCGCTTGGGCTGTCCAAGCGGTTCGCTTGGGACCTGAAGCTCCCAAATCTATTTTTTTTCAACTTTTGCTAAATTTTCACCCCAAAAAACTTGTCTAAATAACGAAACAAAATTTAAACGTGCTTCTAATCTACATGCAATTACCTACAACCTCGGGTTGCCTCCCGAGAAGCGCCTTTGTTTAGAAGTCGTTGGCTCGACTCATCTTAGCTCATGCGGGATCAATTTTGCATCGGGTACTAAATTCCCCGTCCAAGTACTCTTCAAAGCACTAAGTCCCTGCACATCTTGACGAACATAAAGAGGACCAAAAAATCCTACAAGTTCGTTAGTATCAACATAAGCACATGAATTAACTATGGCTCGCAACGTATGTTGCTTGCCATTTACCTCGAAGCTACATGTACGACGGTACATATCTATCACCATATGTACTTTGTTGATGAAGGCTCTACCCAAAAGAACCACATCCTTGAGCTTTGCGGAGGATGTAGGCATGACGATGAAGTTCGTCTTGACCTCTACACCGGCGACTCTTACCACTAGATTTTCGATCACACCCAATGGCTTCTTCATAGACCCATCCGCCAATTGCACCATGCATTTCATTGGTCTTAAGCCAGACAAACCCGACTCTTCCTACACGTTCAAAGGTATGACATTCACACCCGCTCCCGTGTCTAGAGTTGCCACTATTCCATCCTTCTTTCCCAAGCCGATTTCCACATCAAAGCTCTCTTGGATAGGCACTTCCACCATATCCACCAACTCATCCTCAGACGATGAGTTTTCATTCACTTCCTCAACTATCGCATCAGATTGTGCGACCTCTTTCTCTTCCACAACTACCTCAGGAGTCTCAAGCTCCTCACTTACTTTGCAAGTTTCAGTTACCTTGCAACTTGGCACCTCAACTAGTGCATTGTCCCTCACAACCGTGATCTCCACGGGCAAATCAGTCACCACGGTTATGGCCATAGCCTTCTCCGTGTTTCCGGGAAACTTCCCTTGCTCTCTACTCGCCCCTCGATCTATAAGCTCTTATAGCTTCTTATGGAGGTTGCTATTACTAGCCTCAAGCTTCTCAAAGCGTTGATTGTTTGTAGCCTCATTACGATAGTAATTCTCCATGAATTTAATCGTCTTCATAACCAGATCATTGAGTGAAGAGACAAGAGGTGAAGGAAGCACCCCTCCACCTTGTGGTCCCGAACTAGCAACCGGAGGTGGAGGTGTAGGGTTAGAAGGCGGTGCTCCCTCATACCAATTGTTCCCATAGCTGAGACGACTTCTATCTTGATTAGGCCCATAGGCATTTTGATCCGAGTTATGAAAATAACCACGGTTGCCTTGATTCTGGTACCCACCTCGGGGTCCACGGTTTTGTGGCCTCACATTGCCATAACCTTGCCCGTAGTTCACATCTCCAATTACTTGCTCTCCCTCAGCAGCATATACTTCTTGACGGACATCGTTCGTGATATATTGCTCTCTAGCAAATTTAGAACGGCACAAGTAGGCCGGGTGCCCATAATTCTTGCACACATCACAAACTTCCGTAGAAGGAGAAGGAATGCTTTGCCTCAAAGCTTGCTTCACTTCATGGGCGAACCCATCAAAGACATTTTGTTCCACTACTACCTTGGCTTCACCTCTTTGCTCCTTTTGGAGCACACGAGCCCTCACATTCCGGTTTTGTGAATTCCGGTACATCATGTCCAGCTTCACTTGGGCTTGAGAAGGAAGCAACTCCCCCATACTACCTCCACAAATACTATCCACTTGAGATTGAATCTCAGGATGTAAACCATTGTAAAGGAATTGGAGAAGCTGAGCTTTATCATACCCGTTATGTGGGCATCGATGATGCAATCCCATGAAACGATCATAGGCCTCGGGGAAAGGCTCATCGTACCTCTGCTCGAAGGAGCTAATTTGGCTCTTCATAGCCATTGTCTTGGAAGCGGGGTAGTAACGCTCCATGAACTTGTCAAAGCATAGATCCCATGTCGTCAAAGACCCGGCCTCCAAAGTATTGAGCCAAGCCTTTGCACGATCGCCTAGCCCCATAGAAAAGACCTTCAAACGGAGATCATCGTCCGTAACACCAGCTCCTGGTCGCCCAAGATGGAGAACAAAATTCTCTAGCTCATTCAAGAACCCAATCACGTCCTCATTAGCCATCCCATAGAATTTGGGAAGTTGTTGGAACATGTGATTCTTGATCTCCAAGTTCCTGGTGGCATCATTGAGGACAATTGCTGGTCCTCTAGCCCCAACCGTAGGCTTAGTAAGTGTAAGTATAGGTCTCTCTGCCATTTCACCCTCCAAGTAAACAGATTCAAGAACCGGCTCCAAAAGATAAGAAGAACACTCTTCCCAAATACCAGAAGTAGAAGCTCTAGGAGCTACTCCTTCAAACTCAAGATTCAAATTCCTCCTTCTCCTTTGAAACAAACGATCGATCTCGTCTACAAAAGGTTCAATAATAGGTCCACCCGTTCGGGTTCTAGGCATGCACGCACCTGAAATACAAGATAGTGAGTATCTCAAGCAAAAAGAAACAAAAAACAGAAATGAGACAAAGAAGAGATGTTGGCTGAAAAAACCAAAACAAAAACACCAACCAAAGGAGTTAAGTCCCCGGCAACGGCGCCAAATTGATGATGTCGTTTTTCACCAATTAAATTTGTTTTAAAAGCCTAAGAACACTTATCACTACACAAACTAGAGTGCAATGGCAAGTTGTCCCCGAGTGTCGTTCTCTCGGGACCTAACGTGGCTTTGCTTGGGGTTTTGTAAGCAATTTCAGTCAACGAGTTCAAAAGTTTGAGAATCGTTTCCTTTGAACAATAGCAACGAGAAATCAGATTTATGTAAACAAGATTGGAAAACGGTTGGTGGTAGAAATCAAATACACATGCATGGGTTACGTATATGCTCACAAGTTCAATGCGTAGAACCTTCGATCAAGTCTGCTAAGCAACTTGTCTAGGCAAATTTAAGACACACATCATGAAAGATCACTATCAATAATTTAGAGGTGCTTGTCACCAACACCATTTATCTAGCATGCTGCAAAACTCTAACATACAATCCTATAGCTTTCATTGACCAAGAGTTTGTCACTATACTCAATTCGAATATATTTTATAGGCAACTAAGAATCATATGAAGGGATTTGCAGCAAGATTGAATCACAATCTCATAACCCATAGCATGCATATTCTACATTCTACCACCAACACAAAAGATTTAGCTACTCATATTCATCAACATAGACATCAATTCATATGAATAATAATTGGAATACATCATATCAAACTACAAGACAAGAGAGTGATACAAGTTACCACCAAAGCTGTCACTAATCGGTGGGAATCAAAGAAAACCTCTCCGTAGATGATTACAAAGGATGAATCCTCAATCAAAACCTTGAATCCCAAGCTAAAATACAAAGAAATTTGAATATTCTCTGAGTTTTGGGGCTTAGGAGCTCTCCAAAACGAAGTTACAGTTCAAAAGATATTCAAAAAATGATCAGAGATCAGATCTAAGAAGGAAAATCCGAAAACGTAACCGCTGCCAAGCGGACCGCTTGGAGAAGCCAAGCGGAGCGCTTGGCAAGCGAAGCGCTTCTGGCACACCAAGCGCTTCGCTTGGCTCCTGTGCTGAGGCTCCTGGAAATTGAATCGGAGCGCTTCACTATTCCAGGCGCTTAGCTTGGCTCCTGGGCAGATTTTTGTCTTCAAACTCAATCTTTTTGCCCTCGCATGGCCCTCGGGTGCCTTGGACTCATCCTTCTCGATGCTTATTGATACTCAAACACTTACGAACAAGCCACGGAGATTGAGGAACTTCAACGGGGCCATCTTTTCCATCAAAAAGGCTCGTTTTTTTAGCTCCAAAAACACCGTTTCGTACCTAAGTGCCTGAAAATGCAGAAAACACAAAACGTGACACAATTCTACAAAACTAACCAAAAAACAAGGCTAGAAGATAGCAAAAGAAGGTGACAAAGACAAGATGAACGCGTCAAAAATACGTTCATCAGAAAGCACCTAAGGGGATCTAGGTTCAGTGCTGAAGGTTAAAGAACCTGGCTCCGATACCACTTGTTGGTCCCTTTAAACAACAAGAAAAGACTAGGGGGGTGAATAGTCTTTTCAAACTTTCGTCGTTTAAAAACTTTCTCAGCAAGGGCTTATTACTTTTCAGTAATGAGTTTGCTGATACTTAACTTTCTCAGCAAGTACTAGTTACTTTTCAGTAACGAGTTTTACTGATACTTAAAATCAGAGAGCGGAAGTCTTTTTACAATAAGTGCTTTGTCAGTAAGTGATAGTTTCAGCAAGTGAACAGAGTGACAGTGTACAGATAGATATGCTTTGCTGAAAACTAAATGCAGTAAGTAAATCACACAAACACTTTTATAGTGGTATCTGAGAGTGGCGTAATCTCTCAACTAATCCACTTTGTCCTTTCTAGGACTGAATCCACTAAGATAAGTTTGAGGTTCCTTACAACACCTATCTAGAGCGATTCGACAGAAACCAAAGCACACTTTCTTCGTTTCCAACCTAACTAGAGAACGAAACCTTGTTCTCCACCAAACTTGGAACTTATAATCAACAACACTATGCTTTATTAAGTTCCCCTGAATTTCACGCCTGAAAGGGTGTTTTTCAGTTAGAGAGGTTTGGGATGAGATAACTTGATTATAACTTATTCGGCTACAACCAGTAATCTAAGAAACAAAACTTTGAATACTTTGCAGTAAACAAGTTTGATTGTTTCTGGTGTCAAGACTTGTTCTTGCTCGAAAGAAAGAACACTTAACTAATTTCGTAGCCGTGTATGTTCTACTTCTTCACAAGTAGCTTTTTCAAGTTTTAAGTCTTGGAACGAATCAATGGCAATAAAGAGTATTGAAGGGTATGTGAGTTTAAGCACAAGTGAGAGTTTGATCACGTTGTTGACACACTTCAACTCTTTGCCGGATGACCTCTATTTATTGTGAATCAAGGGAGCCGTTTGAATTTCAAATTCTAAGGCTTTGTTCCTTAAGATGTCACTATCTTGCTTTTGTACTTTCAGCAGCGTCCTTTATTTGTCTTCTAGTCTTCATGTTCTTCGCGTGCTTACTTTGCATTTAATGTTCATTTGAATGAAATTCAAATATGAGCATTGGAGCGCAAATGCAAGTACTTTCAGCAAGGAGGTCACATATGTTTTTCAACAAGTGGTCAGTCTCAGTTTCAGCAAGCACAACCTACTTTGTCGTATAGATTTTCACTTATGCAAGCTGTTGCTGAAGTTTCCACTTTCTGAGCAACATGTGCCTTTGTAGATACCATCTTCAGAAATCTTCTTTAGTCTTCAGTCTTCGAATTCTTCAAGTTTCTAAATGGTTCTAATGCTTCAATAGTTTGTTTGTGTAAACAAAGTACATCATCAGCAAATGCTTCAATAGGTTGTTTTTCTTTTCAGAAAACAAGATACATCATAAGCGGATAAAAACACCTATCTAGCACCTACACTAAGTCTTCAGCAAACGTTCCTCTTTTACAATGTCCTTTAAAATTCTAAATTCCTATGGACCTTAAGAGTACTAGTTATTGGACTTTTCTTAATTTAGCATGGTTAATTGCTCATCAAAATTACAAGTTTCCTAACAGTGTGGTTAATAGTAACTTTGTTGTGCTTTTACGAACCTATGACGTGGTTTTGAAATACTAATTTTAGCTTCAGTTTAATTTCATATTGTACTTTTAATTTCAAAAACCAGAAAATATTATGACATGCTCATAACAACGTCAACCGACGCTGAAGCAAGAAGGTGAGTGTGGTATATAAAATGTCATTACGGTTTTAAGGATGTTTGGTGTGGTTTTAAGTACATTTGGTGATGTTTTAAACTTGTTCATTAATCTGATTCACTTTCTTTTTTTCTTTTTTTTAATGATAATTGAAGACGACTTCAACATGGATCTACAACAAGTCAATGGTGTACTCTCAATTCAAGGCACCAAGGGAGAAGCACTAAACGTCATAGTATCGAAGGAACAAGTACCACCACTCAAACAAATGAAAAGCCTCAATGTCTGTTGGATCCAGTCCACGCAAATACAAAAGGAAGAAAATCAAAGCTGACGAACAAGTTTAATCGTAGGAAGCCAATTTCAAAGACTCAGATTCAGTCATTAAACACACCATATGAACAAATATTGTAAATTTGTTGATGTGATGATACTTGTTTTAACACCATCAAGTGACTGAATGATTGATTCAAAATCATGAAATGAATTAAGCATTTATAAACTAGTTTATTACATGCTCTAATTTATACATTGTTATATATAGCTGATGTGCTTATAAATATCTCATGTTGTGGGTTTCAGTAGGCTTGTGGGGGTTTTAAGAAACCATGTTGGGATTATAAGAAATAATATTAAAAATTACTCCACGGACCGTTAAAACCACACCACAGACTTAAAACCACACCACGAAGTCTTAAAACCACAATGGTGTCATATAAGTACAAACTGTTGTGGTTATAAATGTTCCAATAAAAAACCACCATAAAAACTTAACACCATACCGTAACTTATTAAAATCACACCACTAACACATATAAATAATCTAGATATCATCAAAACATACCGTTGTTGTTATATGTTTTTAAGAATGCATGGTGTGGTTTTAAGTAGTTTCGGTATCGTTTTAAAACACTTGAGTTAAGATTTTAAGATTTTATGCACGGTTTGATACTACTTCAGAAATTAGACAGAAACTTCATTAAATATAAAATAGATGGATTGAGATATCACAAATCAAAGTACTAAATACAAACAATTCTTCAAAACATTCACAAACATAAAATAGAGTTCAATAGAAATAGAGACATAAAACAAACTTATAAACCAAGAACACCCTAGTCTAAAGCCATTTACTAGGGGTCTTTAGCTTTGCTTTAAGATGTCTTAGGAGCCAGGATGCATGTCACTTCTCAAACCACAGGATGGGTCTTGTGAAGAGCTTCCACGAACTTGAACACATGAGTCATCCAGTTCATATATACTCCTTGGTCTTCAGATTCTCCATTTACTTGAGAAGAGTGACTGCAGGGCGCCAATCATCTCTGGATGCTGATTGATAATAACCTTGAGGCAGTACCAGTTGCCCCAACCACCTGAGTACTTGTGCTACCAACAAACTGTGTGTTTTTTTTAAACAAACATTTCAGTTGAAGTGGTGCCAAGAATATCAATAGGTGTTGGAGCAGGTTGGGCACTCTGCACATCAACACTCTGAGAAACATCATCAACTCACTACAACAAAACTCTTCTTTAGTGTCATTTGGGTCGGTGACAATTTTAGTGAAATGTGACCAAAATATGAAATTGTGACATTGGATGATTAGTGTAACAAGTAAATCAATTAAATAAATAGAAATTGAAATTAAATATATGTGGTGGCATTTCTAAAATGTGACATATTCATTTTACTGACATGTTTAAATAAATGTGACTATTGTATATAATATAGTGACATTAGGTTTCTTAATGACACCATTTTTAAATGCCCAATATAATGACAATTATGTTAAAATGTGACTATATGTATATGGTATAGTAACATAAAATACCTTAATGCCACCACTTTGAAATCACAAATATAATAACAATTATCTAAAATGTAATAAAAATACAAACTAGTGATAATTTAAGAGAATTGTCACTGTACGAAGCTAAAATGATTAATATAAAACGGTTATTATAAAAAATTAAAGTTGCATTGCTAGCACTCTTGAAGCCCACGTGATTCACCTCTTGGCTAGGTTGTAGTAGTAACATATTTAATTAATAATAATTTCTTTCTTATTTTCAATGTTTTAAATTCTTAATCCTATATGGACTCTTCTTAATTAATTAGCCCAAGTCACTAGTATTAATACTTTGCCCTATCATCGATCCTTAACAACCATACGGTGCCAATTATCTCATCGATCAATGAGCAAGAGAACTCGATACGGATTCACCTCGATTCGTTACTGATACATATCCCTTCTTTTGATCTCAGTTTTTCTAATTTCTTTTAAATTAAATTAAGTACGGATCGGATCGAAACCACATACAACATACACAAAGTTACAAAATATACAAGGTACTCAAGTTGAACATCGCTAGAACTTGATTTGGTTATCAAGTGATCAAGTATGACTTGATTGTTCGATAGATTCATGTAGGCCCGAGTATAGTCTAACTTCGTTTGTTGACTTTTTTAGGGTCAGTTTGACCTTAAATTATTCCCAAATCATATGATAAAAATAATTAAAAATATTATGTTCTAAAACTAGAATGTTTATATTTTCATTATATAAAACTTTTAAGTATTTTTCTCGTATAATTTGGGATTAATATGTGGTCAAAGTGACCCTCGAAAAGTCAACAAAACAAAGTGTTTCATTTGTTATGGGACGGAGGAAGTAATTGATTTGATTCAATACATATTCCAAACTCAAATGTATGCTATAAAGTTTAATGATTAATTTTTCATATTCTAAACTCAAATGTATGTTATAAAGTTTAATTAATTTAGAATACTAGTACTATACTCCCTCTGTCCCAGAACAGTTGCACCGTTTTGACTTTTTACGGTCAACAGTTTCAAAGTTTGACTACAAATTACTCTTAAACTATAATGGTAAAATATTTAACAAAATTACATGTTGAAAATTTATGATGTGAAGTTTCATAATATAATTTTAGTAAATTTTATATCATTATATTTTAAGAGTAATTTGTAGTCAAACTTTAAAACTATTTACCGCAAAAAGTCAAAACGGTGCAACTGTTCTGGGATGGAGGGAGTACATTAAAACTTTAAAACTTTAATGAAGGATAAATTTATATTAATAATAAGTGATGAAGTAGTAGTGTAGTACTATTCCCTTGCTAGGAGGGGTATCATGTATCATCGTCCATTTGTGATTGGTGGATATTCTAACGGAGTTCATCATTTTTCGTTTTCGTGCTAAGTTCTCTAAACTTGTAACGAAAGATTTTCACTCTGTTAGTCTTAACTAGAATTGTTGGTTCGATTCGTCACCCCCTAAATCTTGGCTTCTCGCTAGTGAGTTAGACATACTAGACGAGGGGGTGGTTAAGATTGTGGTACAACCATAACGGATGTGAAGTTCGAACATGCTTTTTATGCGGGTTGAGAGAGTTGGTTAGGTTTTGTGCACCCTTATGCACTTGAGTGTTTTACTTGTAACATATTTATTATTTATATATACAGAAAATTACATAAACCAACCACTTGAGGGTACCTAATTACAAAAAAAGCTAGTTTAAATAACTAGTTACAAATAAGGCCATTCTAATTTATTTGGCCCTAATTTTCGCTCATTCTTTCCAATTGTACCCCTGCCCCTTTCTTCCCCTGCAAGCCGGCAAATAAACACGTATTCAATCTCATTTATTTCTCTCTCAGCTCGAAATCAAATTTCGTTCCATTTTCGTACGGATTTTTTCCTTTTTTTCGTTTGAAATCGTGAATCGACTGCGTTCTTCGTGTTGTTTGCTATGGATTTGTTGATTTCGTTGAAATCGAACGGGTTGTGTTATGCGTGGGTGGTGAGGGGTGAAATTTCGTTTTCTAAATTGCTTGATGTTGCGGTGTCTAAGCTTAATCTGAAGGATTTGGATTCGACTCAGTTCCAGTATTGGATCGGTGAGAATCGATATATTGTTTTCAGTGATGACGATTTGAAAGCTATGATTATGCTCTGTTCTGCCAATGGCATGAAATTTGTCAATATGGATGTTTTGGTTGGGTATTCTGATGATTGCGTTGAAAAACCTGTGAAACGAGCTAGACTGAGCATTGATTGTGAGGACAGTAGATCTGTGTTGTCTGAAACTAGGGTTTCAGTGGGTGAAACTAGCTTTGGTGTTGATACTAGGCCTGATCTGCTTGAAACTAGGGATACTATTCTTTCTCTGGTTGAAACTAGGACTGGGATGTTTGAAACTAGTGATAAATTGGTTGAAACTAGTTGTGGTGTGGCTAAAACTAGGGCTGAAACTAGTGGTAGTAGGCCTAGTGGGTCTGAAACTAGGCTTGAAACTAGGCTTGAAACTAGCATAAAGTGTCATGAAACTAGCTTTTCATATCACACAATGTCCTGAAACTAGCATTTTATACACTGTAAACTCCTGAAACTAGCATATATTGGCATGAAACTAGCATTATAACTCACATAATGTACTGAAACTAGCATAAAGTGTCATGAAACTAGCTTTTCATATCACACAATGTCCTGAAACTAGCATTTTATACACTGTAAACTCCTGAAACTAGCATATATTGGCATGAAACTAGCATTATAACTCACATAATGTACTGAAACTAGCATATAATGGATTGAAACTAGCATTTTACACCGTACAATATCCTGAAACTAGCATAAAGTGTCATGAAACTAGCTTTTCATATCACACAATGTCCTGAAACTAGCATTTTATACATTGTAAATTCCTGAAACTAGCATATATTGGCATGAAACTAGCATTATAACTCACATAATGTACTGAAACTAGCATAAAGTGTCATGAAACTAGCTTTTCATATCACACAATGTCCTGAAACTAGCATTTTATACACTGTAAACTCCTGAAACTAGCATATATTGGCATGAAACTAGCATTATAACTCACATAATGTACTGAAACTAGCATATAATGGATTGAAACTAGCATTTTACACCGTACAATATCCTGAAACTAGCATAAAGTGTCATGAAACTAGCTTTTCATATCACACAATGTCCTGAAACTAGCATTTTATACACTGTAAACTCCTGAAACTAGCATATATTGGCATGAAACTAGCATTATAACTCACATAATGTACTGAAACTAGCATAAAGTGTCATGAAACTAGCTTTTCATATCACACAATGTGTTGAAACTAATTTGAAACTATGTGTTTTTCAGTTAAAATAATGATTATATTTTTGTAATATAGTTTCCATATTTTTTTAATTTTTTTAGTTTAGTATAAATAATTTTTAGAGTTAATTTAATCATTTTATAAAATTAACAACTAGTTTTAAACGTTAATTTCAGGAAAAATATAAAATTAATAGTTAGTTTCAACTTGTTTCAGTCTTTTTTAGCTAGTTTCAGCCATTTTTAGCTAGTTTCAGCTAGTTTCAGCCATTTTTAGCTAGTTTCAGTGGCTGAAACTAGCTTCCGGATGTCAAATTTGCTATTAAATTCAGTTGAGCGAGATTTTGAGGTCCATTTCTGTAGGTGGATTTCAAAAATCTTCATTAAATTCAGTTTAGCGAGTTTTTGAGGTCCATTTTAGCTAGTTTCAGCTAGTTTTAATGGATGAAACTAGGTTCGGATGTCAAATTTGCTATTAAATCAAGTTGAGCGAGATTTTGAGTTCCGGAAGCTTAGTAAGTAGCGAGCTTTTGGTAAATGTTATTTGTAACTGGCTTTATTTGTAATTAATTGTTATTGTTGATTTATATCTGTAATTTTCCCTTATATATATTTATTTTGCTTCTTAAAAAAAAGTAGTGTAGTAGAAGTACTATATTATTATTATTTATTATTATTAGTACTAATTAATTAACTAGCTAGTACTATATACGGGTCATCACTCATGAAACTGAAAAGGAAAGTCAGAGTCTCTCACTCTCCCTGCATATAGAACATAAATACCCAATTCATCTCAGTCGGTTCCAAGATTGTTTCTCTCCTCAATCTTTGTTCGCGGAAGATCAAAATTCCATTACCCTCCAAAATTTCAAGCCGAAAATAATTTTTGGAGGGATGAGTTTCAATGAAGGGCGGGATTTGGCTTTTCAATTCCATATCTCGTGGTTATATATAATCTCGGAGAAGGGTTGCGAATTCGAACCAAATCGAAGGATATCTTCGCAGCCCTAATTTCTCAAGGTATGATTTCGTTTCTGGATATTTTTATCTTAATCCGTAAAACCCTAGCTTGGACTGTGTGGATTACGAAGGACTGAAGAAATCAAAGAAATGTTTAATCTCTGTTCTGTTTACTCTTAATGGGTTCAGATGTAGTTTTTGGATTTTTGCTAATTGATATTGGGTATGACTTGGTTGTTTAGGGATTAGAGATTTGTGGATTATTGACATTTACTTTCTTGATCTGTAAAACCCTAGCCTGGACGGTTTTTATGGTGTTTTATAAATTTTTTTCTCATCAAATTATTCTTTTTTCTTTCAAAGAATATATAGAAAATAGAAATTGCATTAGTTTTGAAATTTTATTTATGTAGTTGTTCTGCAGTGATGGATCCTTATGCACAATTTCATAAAGATCAGGGTGTACTTATTCATTTTAATGGGACTGAATCACAGAAGGACAGGGATATTGAAAATCTTATAGTGATGAACAGTAAGGCTACTTTTATGTGATTATGAGATTATAGTCTGTATCTTATACGTAAGACTGACTGTTTGTATTGATTATTACCTCAGATGCTAATCGTCCCAAGAAGAAAGCAGGAGGCCCTGCTCAAATGCGATCTGTTTGGGGTCGTCGAGAAAGTGAAGGTCCTCTCCACCTCAGCTGCAATTAGTTCGGTCAGACAACTGATGAAATTGGACAAGGCTTGTCAAGTTTTATGGGCTCAATGATCAGAGATGGAAAAATTGCGGCGTTGGACTATAATCATGGCACAAGGTCCCTGAGGATGTCAAGGAAACGTTGTGGACCCTTGCTAAGGTAATATAATGTGCAGATTAATTCTGAATGTGTACTGTCCTTATCGTTTATTGTTCTTGTTGTTTGATGTCTGTATGGTTTGTTATTGTACTAAAAGAAACATCTACAGAGTTTTATTGGTTAGCAAAATAGATATCATATATAAATATATAGAGTTTTATTGGTTAGCAAAATAGATATCATATATATACATATAGAACTTCCTCATTAGATTATAGTTATCTAATGATGTTCTCTGGTTGTTATAGTCAAAGTATGATCTCGACGACTCTTCCAAAAAGTGGGTTATGCAGAAGTTTGGGAAACAACTAAACAGTTGGAGAAACCGTGTCACGAAAAATTGTTTCAAGGGTAAGGAGGATTTACCTCTTCATGAACTACAAAAACACAAAGACTCAAGGGTGTTTGATAGCCAGTTTGAAAACTTGTTAAGCATTGGTCATCAGAAAAATCAAAAGAAATGAGCAGAAGGAACAAGATTGCCCGCTCACATAGAATTCATAACCATACTACGGGCACAAAGAGTTTTGCTCGAGTTGCAAAAGAACAGGTTTGTCAAATTTTTCTTATATTTTAATTAATTCTGCAAATTAATTATTGGAATAAAATGTTTGATATTTTTTAGCTATTAAATGAAGGAAAAGGCCTTGGGACGTCCCCCAACTCGAGCAGAAATGTTCAAGTATGTTATGACCAGTAAAAATGAGACACAGGTAGTATGTTTGCACTTCTATGTTTACACTTCTGTTTTGGTTTGAAAGTTTAAAACTCATGATTTCTTATGAAGTGTCATATTTTACTTGCTAGCCTCCCGACGACATATCATCCATTTTGAATATTGCAAATAGAGTTGATTTGGAGTTTCCGTCGACTAATACTTCTACTGGTGCTAATACTTCTACTAGTGTTGATTGCAATCTCCAGGTAACTTTTATTTGGTTACTTTACAGAATACCAGAGTACCTCCAATGTTTATTATGTTTATTTCTGTAGTTCTATACTGAGATGTTTCTGTAGTAATATACATTAATGCTTAGTTTTTATACTAGTAGCTTGTAGTTTAACATTTTTTTTTAAATATCCATAAAGTTAGTATTTAACATGATATGATTATTACTTCACCTATCTATATTTTCTGTTAGGTGGGTACTAAAGTGTTTTTAAAGAGCATACTAGACGCATAATCTACCATTGTTGTTGGGACTTTATATAGTACTGACCCCGCACAAGAAGTGAATGATCGAGAGTTGGGTGATCATCACTTTGAAATTTATGTGCAATGTGTGGTGGTGCCTACTGAGCGCTTGGTCAGGCCATGTCGACAATTGAAGACAATTGGAGAAACGGTTAGGATGCATATTGCATGGCCAAAAGCTTTTGTGGTATGTATGGACATTTTAAAACTTGGAAAATTATTGGTTTAGGTTTTATAGTAGTTACCTTTCGATAGTCTCACATTGACGTACTATTACACTCATTTCCTTGGGATATGATTATGACTTTATTATTGTGTCTGATTTTCATAAATTGTTTCACTTATATTTTATTATGTATTATGCACAGTTTTCATGTCTTATGGACAGTTTTCAGAAGCCATGGAAGCTTACTGTAATAAATGAAGATGAAAGGGTGCTATTGGAAATGTGCTTGTCAACAAGGATGATTGGTGGCAGCTGCCTTGGTTTAAGATTAGGAAATTCATCGTCTCATCTTTTATGAATTCAATAGTGACCTCTTTCACATAGAATTCACATTTTATGTAATAAACTGACATCTCAGACAATGTCTCTTATAATAAAATCAGTATTATTCATTTTTCTTCTCGTTTTAATTAGTAATTGTAAAATTTATTGTTTGCATGTTATTATGTTTAAATAAGATTATAAATTAGTGGGTTAATAAACAATAAAATTTATTAATTTAATAAATTTAAATATTTTTAATATAATGGGTTGTACTGTTCAACGTTGTTAAATGTAATATTAGTGGCATTTTACTCATTATACTCAATCGAAAATGTTAAAATACATTGTATAAGTGGCATGAGACCATGTCACAATTTAAAATATTTTTGACATTGAAAATTGTCATCTATACTTATTATAATAATACTTTTAAATGCTACAATTCGTATAAAACATGTCATTTTGAATTGTGACTCCCTCAAATTCTTGTGTCATTTTTTAATGAAACAATTCCCAGAAAGTGTGTCATTATCTAATGTCAAAATATTATATTTTCAATGACATGATTAATTGTGACAAGAATCATATTACTTTACATTTTAAAATGTAAACAATTATACTTGTGGTGTCATTATAAAGTGTGACATAGAAAAGTTGTAGTCTCTTCTATAATTGTCACCAATAACAAATGCAGTAACAATTACAATTGTTACCTTATTAAAATGAATTAACACTTAGAAAGTGTGAAAAGAACAACAATTTGTGTCATTATATCTTTAGCTACATCCCTACTTGTGGCATTACCTAAAAAATGGCACTAAAGTTAATTTTGTTACTGTAACACTTTATAGTTACATATTATAATGAAACTAAAGAAAAAACCAAAATCCATTAATACCACACCAAAAAATAATTATAACCACACCAAGTAGCATTAAACAACACCAAGAACACCTAGAACCACACCAGAATCATTTATAAGCATACCAGAGACACTTATGAGCATACCATCATACTTCAAAACCACACCAATATCTATTATAACCGCACCGAGACCCTTAGCACCACACCAAAATCATTCATAAAGCATACCAAAGACACTTATAAGCATACCAAAAAACCACACCAATATATTCTATAACCACACCAAAAACACGTAGAACCACACCAAAATCATTCATAAGCATACGTGAGACACGTATAAGTATACCAACATCCCTGAAAACCACACCAAGATCTTTTATAACCACACAAAGAACCCTTAGAACCACACTAATAACACTTACAACCACACTGAAATCATTCATAAGCATACCAGAGAAACTTTTTCAAATACAAAAACTAAAAGCAGAATAACATAAAACCTATAATCATACCAAAAGAGACTTAAACACACACCAAAATCTCTTATAAATATATGAGACGCACTAAATAAAGAAAAAATTTCAAAAACAGAAACTAAAGTATAATAACCATATCAGATACACTTAAAATACAAATTATATCAACTATACAACTGAACTACCATACCCAAACTGGAAGGCGGCCTCCATTGAGAATACTTCGCCGGAACCAGAGCGTCAGAAACACCGGACGAACCCTTCCTCTTCGTCATGCTTCAAATTAGAAACCCTAGATCTCTGTGGATCGGATCTGAGAAGAAAGCAAATCCAAAACCCTAGATCTCAGAAAACACAATGTGCAACCAAATCCAACACAACACAACTACAAGGCAGTAGACGAAGAAAATAAGAGCACAATCGAATTGTTTCTTCGATCTGATTGGAGAAGTTTGAGATTCAGAAAGAAGAGAAGAAAAGGAGAATTTTGCAGAGATAAAAAAACGATTTCACACAGTAAACACGTTGAACTATGTGTTTCTGTGTGGATCGCTTTGTTAATAGATAGAGTGAATCGGTTTTATTCAAAATTCAGGCGGTTTAACCAGCAACGAGTTTTTTACAAAACCAGCCTTAAAACCACCGAGTTTTTGAGAAAACCTGGCATTTTCATTGTTTTAGGAAAGATCGGCCTTACCGTAGACTTTAGCTATTACTTTTATGTTTACTATTTTCACATCCTGGTCATGTCAAACAATTTTAAAATTTCAAGTTTCAATTCGCTCGTATTAAAGGCATCACAACTTTGTGCAAACTATATTGTCTAGAGTTTGCTTATTAAAATTTCGAGCGGTACACTTAGCTTGAAATAGATCTTTATTTAATTAAACGTTATTACCACAAATTAAACTATTACAATTTACAATAACATCTAAAAGCCACAAAAATCAAATATCTCAAACAAAATGCAAAGTAATATTATTCCATGATTCTTCTAATATACCAAAAGATCCACAAAATGCCACCAATGCATTTGCTTCATTATACCTCTGGTTACATGTTGTTTCCTTCCGTAGACAATACTTCCTCTATTTCTTTATAAATTTATTTATTATAAATTGAGTCCATAACTTTTTAAACCTAGTTATCGGCTCTAATAACATAATGAACCACCTTGTGCCATCAATTACAAAAAGAACCACGAACTTGACCAATTCACGCTCTAGGCACTATTCCTTTTTTAGTTTTTTAGCAAGCCAAACAACTTTAGTATTTAAAAAAAAAAATTAAAAATAACAAAAAAAAAATGATAAAATAAAATAAAATAAAAATAATAAAAATAATTTTTAAAACAAAATCATCTTCTTCTCTAGCTCCGCCGGAGATCCGGCAAGCTCTGGTCGGAACTGTGCAAGCTCCGGCCAGAGCTTGCAAAGCTCCGATCGGAGCTATGCCGGCTCCGATCTGGAGTTCAAAACTCCAGATCGGAGCCTGCCTAGCTCCGATCTGGAGCTTAAACCTCCAGATCGAAGCTTTGCAGGCTCCGATTTGGAGTTTAAGCTCCAGATCGGAGCTTGCATAGCTCTAGGCCGGAGCTTGCACAACTCCGGTGAGCTCTGCAAGCTCCTTGTTGGAGCTTGCACAGCTCCTGTACCGGAATAATTATTCCGTTACCAGGGCTTAAGGAAAAGATGATTAAAAAAAAAATTAAAAGAAAAAAGAATTAGAAGGAACTAAAAATTACAAAGAAAAAGGAATTAGAAAAATAAAAAGAAATAAATAGTTAGGCCATGTTTGGTTTGCACATTTTGTGCCTATGGCATTTCTGTAAATAATGTCCAGTCAACTCTGAAAATGAGGTTTTTGATCTTAAATGTAATTGTGGGCATATTGAGGTTATTTTTTAGAAGCCTCTTCTTAACGTGGTCTTTTAAGTTAATTTCTCTTATAAATTTCTTTATAAAGTTCCTAAGGGAACTATTCATCGCAACCTTTGATCACGTATAATTTTAAAATTAAACTGTATCAATATAAATTAAAATTGATTACGAAAATATACTCCATTTAATTTTATAATATAATTTTATTATATTTTTCTCTAATGTAATTTAGGCCTCCTGCATTTGTTGCAGGAATGCAGGAGGCTGCGCGTTTTTCGGTTGCATACGCAACTTAGATAACCGCGGACGTAGCCTTGTGGCACCAGCCACTAGGCTGGCGCCACGTGGACTCCACTGAAAATTATTTATTTATTTTTTTTTCAGTTTTTTAAATTTTGTTTCCATTTAAGTTTCAAACGGTCATAACTTTTAAAATAAAAATGCTAAAAATAATAAAAATTACCAACAGATATAACTTTTCGAGATCTATAAATAGACACCAACCTTGGATATGTTTGCTCACACCTTATCCAACTCATTTTTCCATTCTTTATTAAACTCAAAACACTCTCAACATTCCAAAATCTTTTCCATTCCATTTTCCATCCACCAAAATGATCCCGAGCAACAACACCATCTTGTTTACTTGAGAATCCATGATCCTCAACGATACGACACTATCATGAATGACATGTTTGGTCCAACCCCCTCCCCACCTAATCGAGCTCTTTTTCAAAATCCATCTGAAGCTCCTTAGGTTCCGTATTACAACAGTCCACTCTCACAAACACCCATGTGGAATGATTCTCAACAGTACCCTGAGATTGTTCGTGAGACCCAGCCGGAGCCGTCGTGCGGAAAGAGCATCCGGTCGTGGCAAAGGAAAAGAGAAAGCCGCTAAAAACGTTGGTGGTGGTGGTTCGAAGAGAAACACCTTCAACCTCAATGAGGACAATCACAACACGTCCATCTGTTCTGAATGATATTGTTAATTGCACGAAGAATCAAAGGATGATGGAGAGATTCATCCAGCATAAAGCACTCAAATATGACTTGGTTGAACACATTTGAAGTATGAAGCTTTAGTTTCCATTAGAATGTTTTTGGCATTTTCAATCGTTTCAGCTATTTGTTTTTAGTTTCAGTTGTCTGTTTCAATTGTTTGTTTGCAGAACTTGTTGTAATATTGTGTGTTTCAAATTCGGTAAAACTTATTGCAATATATTCGTGATTTCCATCTATAAACTTGATTTCCTATGAAATTATTTTTCTTCATTCTTCTTTACCAAAAAAAAAAAAAAAAAATAACATGGCAGGGCTTAGCCTCGCCTTAGCCGCGTTTAAGCAGTAACTTATGTGGACGAAAACTGTTTAAACGCGGCTAAGGCCAGTTTAAGTCCTTAAACTAGGCTTAGCCTTAAACCACTAATGCATGCAGAAGAAGATGGTCTTAGGAACTTTGTAAAGAAATGGAGGAAATATAATATATTAACACTTGTAAATCAGTTTGTGTAGTTTGTGTATGACTATTTAAAGGTAATGTAGTCTTGGTGCATGAAAGTCTGCTGAAAGTCAGTTTTGGAAAGTTGAGGAAGCTCTTGTTGACACTCCCTTGGAGATTTCTCAAGACGGCTCCAGCTAAGCGAGTTTCATGGATAATTTTGAACCATCTATTTAAGGGAGAGTACTTTTAGGGTGGCTGTTTCCATTTGCAAATGAGTGGGATTATGGTTTACGAATTTGCACCATCAACTTTGTGACTGCAAAAATTACATCTAGAGCAACACCGCAATAACTCATAGGGAAGTATCCGTGTTGTTGTTCATCTCAATCTCCGCGAGCAAATGTTCTCCTGCACTTTAACTTCAGTACAGACTCTCAAACCCCAGCATCCAATTCATTCAAGATATCCAATCCAATAGAAACAATAGATCCACAAAAGAATTCAACAAACCAGTACATAGCAAAGAAAAATTAAAACACAACTAGCAAAAAACAGATAAAAGGACTCGAGAAAATTTGACTTCACTGAACAACACTAACCCCTGCCCTCTGGAATTCATCAACTTCGCCCTCCAGTGTGAAGCAAACAAGAGGGCTGACTGTAACAAGATTTCCCATAACTTCAATTTTGCTTTAACTAATTAAATGATCCGATTATCCGAAACACAACGGAAGAACAGAATTCAACTCGCCAACAGATTCCGAGTAATCCTAGCCTATCACACCCCTCAAAACCAAACCAAATGAAAACAACTATTCCGAAAGACTACAGAAATCAGCAATTCAGCAAGAACATCACCTTATACCAACCAGCCAGAAGAAATCAAGTCATTCACATCTCTCTCTTTCATTGACCAGAAATAGCAAGCATTGAAAATCACATTAGTCCAATATTCAGATATATCAGTCATATATGCTTGTGATTAATATTTTTAAGCCGTTTTTGGAAGAAAAAAAACAATTCTAAAAGCCCAGAAAAGTCTACAAAATTACAGCAGAACAAAAAATGAAATGCAAAACACCAAAAAAGCTATAAAAAAAATTAGAATAAATAAATAAATAAATAAAATGAAAAAAAAAACAAAAAAAAATCCCGGTAGAGAGAAGAAACATTGAACCTTCAGAAAGCATATCATCATCAGGTATGGAGGGTAAGCCTTACGAGATCTGAAAGCACACACAGAGAGTTGCATATTTACTTAGAGGAGAGAGAGAGAGAGAGTGATAGTTGTGGAGAAGAAGAAGAAGAAAAGGCGTTTTCTGCGAGCAGCAAAATGAAGAAAAATTCAGATTGAAAACTATTTTATTATACTGAAAGCATCATACTCTGTTTCAGTTTGGATGATTTATCCACATCTTTTTCATTCAATTGCAGCTTCAAGCAGAAACCCTAGTCTCTCTGTTGAGGCTTTTCAGATCTCTCAGGCTTTCTGCCCTCCAATTGAACTGTGTGGTATCTGATGCAAGGATTTATATGCCAAAATATTTTAAGATATTGCTATACTGGCCTAAAATATATTTATAAATAGCCCATATGCTTTGGAATTTGCAAAGAAATCCCATACGTTCTTTGGCACTTTAGAGTTTAGTTGACTGCATATTTAGTTGAAACTTTTTTTTTAAGAATAAAAGAAGAACGCTTTATAATAAGGAAAGAGCAATAGATCAAAATACTGAGTCTCCAAACTGAAATAAGCAAATACCGAAAAACTAGATAACCGCCAAAACACTCTTTACATCATATCTATATCTATAATATATTACTATATTTTGCTTCAAAGTAGTTTATTATAATTATTTAGTATGTGAACTTTATAGATGATAATTATTTTCTCAATTTCATTAATAATTTTCTAAACTTCTATTTTGAATGTTCTCTTACAAACTTTCTAACCCATTTTTCAACCCACTTACCAATTTTTTATTATTTCTCTCTCATTCTTTATAACCACTTTTTTCACTCTCTATCATACTTTATCACTTTTTCACAATTAAATACTCATACAAATCAATTCTTTAATATTATTCTTTAAAATTGGTAATTTTTACCACTTAGGAAGTAACTAAAGAAATGAAGGAAGTAAATGTCTCCTAGTATTTATGTTTTAGTGATGTAGAAGGACACATGGATTATATATGTGGTGCCACATAGATAGAGAAATATGGAGCGCCAAATGAGTGAAATATGGAGCGCCAAATGAGTACTCATTTGTAGGTAGTTCCAAATTTAAGTTTACATTTCTGTGGCCCAATGAATTTAGGAGTCCTGAGATTGTTGATTTTTAACACAATTTTCTCAATTTCATCCTAAATATAAGATTTGAGAGGTTTTAAGAATCCTGTAACTAGTGCTCGATCTAAACCAATTCTCTATACTCAAAAGTTAAGCTAATGAACCCCGTGAGATCAATCCCAAAATTCCAACAGAGAAGATGGGCTAGCTGATTTGCTTCACGACTCATGTGAACACTCTTTCCATTTTTATTTATTTTTAATTAAAATTGGTTAAAATCAATAAGAGGGTCAGATGTGGTGTCCCAACTAACATTGACATGTTTGCTTTTATAGATGTATAGATGGGACTGAAAGTCTGGAGTCTCTAATTTCTCTCAAAACAATAGTTGAAAATCGAGTTTCACATAGAAATTCGCATCTACAAATTCAAACGGGGCGGCCCGCCCAACTCCATGGATAAGCCTGGGAGTTGGGTGAAAATAGGGTTGGGCGCCCCGCCCGCTCACTCTGAGTTGGCTCATTTCCTTCTTCTTTTGACTCGAAGGCTTTATGAGGTGTTTACAAACATGTGTCTTGACTCAACTCGAATTACAGGCACTACCAGCACGTCCATGGAAATTCATAAAGATTCAACAAGATCCAATTGCATGCAAAATGCGGCGCTTAAGCTCCAAAACCACCAAAACATATCTAAGTGCCTGAAATATGCAAAACACACAAAACGTGATTATATTCTACAAAGCTAACAAGAAAACAATGCTAAAAGATGGAAAACTATAGTAAAAAAGACCAGATGAAGGTGTTAAAAACAACGTCATCAAACTCCCAAAACCGAAACCTTGTTATTTTTTCAAGAAATAAATAAACTAAGACTCTATCCTAAATGCGACACATAAGAGTCACATACCAATCAATCTGAACCAACCTATTAAATCTACCAAGACTTAAGAATAAGGACCATACCGAGCATATCTAGTCGATTGGGTGAAACGCGCCTCTATTGCGTATATACACATTCTCGCATGCACTTGGTTAAACCAAGGAGTCTGAATCATTGCCATCTTCAATCTCGATCTGAATCATTAACAACTATACATTATGCTCAATCGATCTATGGGTGAGTCGGTTTGGGGGGGGGGGGTCTGTGCAACACAAATATGAGGACTTACTATGTTAACTGTTATCAATACTTACCTCAGGACATGTCAAGAGCAATTGATCTTACTGTATGCAACGTTCTTCACATGAAACTTGTTTTATACTTTGCTCAAAGTGAAACTCCACTATTTTATTCTCACTCAAGTTCATGGAAAAGTAGCCAGTAACCAAGATTGACTACGGGGTTCAGTGAACACCTACGTCAACCTCTACAGGTATCGATAACAACTTGCAGATTAACAAACACAGATAATATATAGAAGTTAAAGCACATCGGAATAAAAATAAGAATCTGTGTTTGAAACTTTTCAAGCAGCTTTGATAGCTTGCTTGATGCCCAGTCAAGGCAGAAAATCAACTAAGAAAGAACTTGTTCGTATAACACTGTATACTCTTGATAGTGTATATGTCCTAGAGACAGTCCTTATTAAGGGCATGCGGCCCTTATAGAGGACATATATGTACTATTACACAGGTCAACGTAATATAATATATGTTCGTTGTTTGACTATTGAGTATCGCTTTCATATTTATATTACACCAGGCATGCAGCATGTCATATCTCTATTTCTGTCTGTATTGATATTAAACATGTCCCCTCGGATAGATGGCCGATCACACAGATAATGGGATCTATGTGAGTTATCATCTATCCCAAACTCTCCCTAGTCGAGGTTCATCTCGGATGTAGGGGTCTGAATGAACCAGCTGAGACTAGTATGCGTGGAGGTTATACTTGTTGGAGCAAGTGTGAGCCGATCCCACGGCCATGGAACGGATTGTTGGACAATCAAGAAACGTTCCCATAACTGCGCATATGTAACACCCCATTTTTTTAATTATTTATTCATTATTTTATTATTTAATTATTTAACTTAGTTAATTAATTATCAGAGTAAATTATTTAATTCAATAATTATTTAATTAATTTCGCGTAAATTAGTTCGTTTCATTACGTTTGGATCGAGCTGGAAGACTGGACTTTCTGACCTCTTTTGGCCCATTCTTTAGCCCAGTCAAGGCCCATTGACCGGCCCTTTAAGACCTAAACCCTAACCCTAATCAGTATTCTCCATCTCCCTCATTCATTCTGCCCTTCAAACCGAAAAAGAAAGAGAGAAAAGAAAGAAAGAGAGGAGAGAAAAGAAAAAGAGGAAAGAAAAGATCTCTACTGCTGCTGCTGTTTCCGTTCCGATCTCGTGCTCCGCCGCCGCCTTGCTGCTCCGTTCGCCGTTCCGACCTCGCCGCGCCGCCGCCGCCACGTCGTGACCGTGCTAATCCGATCGATCGATCTGTTCGATCCGTTCGCACCGCACCGCCATCACCGAGCTGCCGTCCCGCCGCACCGAGCCGCCGTTCGTCTGTCTCGATCAATCGTCGCGATCTGTCTGTCCACCGCGCTTGTTCTGTTCGCCGCCGCTGCGACGTCTATCCCGATCGATCCGCCTGTTCTGTTCGCCGCGTCGTCCGTCCGATCTTCTCGCCGTCCGCTCCGATTCACGTCGCCGCCGATCCGTCGTTCGCCCCTTGCCGGTTTCTTTCTGTACCGATCCAACTTCGGTAAGTCGTCCCCTCCTTGACCGGTTTGAGTTCAATCTTGATTGCGATTCGATTCGAATCTCGTTTTGATTTTCTTTTCTTTTTTGATTCATTCGATTTGCAGATTGACTCTATCCCCTTTCGAAGGTAATCTCGATTTCTTTACTGTTTCTTTCGATTCGAAATTCGTATTCTGTTTTGGACTTTTTGCCCCTGGACCGTTTTACCGTTGTTCAATATGACCATGTTTTTTGATTCGAACTGAGAACCGGGACTTAGGATTTGTTAGATTGTTGTTACTGTTGTTGGACTTGTGTTGGTTGTTGACCTCGTATGTTGACCGTAGTTTTCTGTTGACTTCGAAAAGGACTGAATTGGACTTTAGTGATATTAATCTGAACCTTATGGACTGATTTGGGAAGTTTGAAAACCAAAAGGATCTTTTTGCAATTTAACTTTGACCGTAGTTGACTGACATAGTACTTTTTCGTAAACCTTTTTATTCTGTGGGGACTGTTATGTATGTTTGGAAAACTTCTGGACTGGTTTGTACTTTTTGATTTCGAAAAGGACCTTCTTGCAATTTACCACTGAGGGTATTTTGGTAATTTCCAGAGTCTGAAAACCGAAAGAGTATTTCTGAAATTGTTTCAACTTAGTTTCTGTTTTTGTAATTTAGTAATGACTTGACTTGCTAGCCTAGTTGGTTAGGTCCTTGCTTGACTAACTTAGAGGTCCCGAGTTCGAACCCCGTCTTTACCAACTTTTTTTCCTTCCGTCCGTTCGACTTCTAAAGTGTAATTAGTATTTTCTCTTTAGGTTCTCCGTTGTGCGATAACCCGTAAGCTCACTACTCGTTGGAGATCTTTTGCTCGCAAGTTGAGGTGAGTGTTCACCCCTAAACCTATTTGTTTGCGAAAAACTGGAAGGATATGTGACAACTTGTACCTATTACTATATATACTGTTTTACTGTATGCTTCCGCGTAAAAGTATCTAAGTCCTAAGTATGACTATTTACTTTCTGTGTTTATTGCTACTCTGTTCTGGACTGACTTTTCTGCAGGAACACCTCTCGGTGTTTGTTTATCTGTATTTGTTGTTCTGTATCTGTTCTGTTTCTGTGTCACCGGTCAATTAGGTCGTAATTAGGTAGGCTTGGGTAGTAGAGGACTATCGGCTTTGCTTGATTATTGCCTAGTCTAATCGCTTTTAGGCGCGAGGCAGAAGTCGCTGAGGTCTATTAGGGTCGTAGGTTCTGTTTCCCCAAAGTACACGGGGGTTTCTGTTTCTGTCCGGAGTTGTGCACCCTCTGGAGGGAGTTATAAGGGCATTCTGGGAGTAGGAGCAATAAGGCGGGCTGCACCAACGGTCTTCAACTTATCTTCTGTTATTCTGTTATGTGATCTGTTCTGTTTGTTTGCTTTTTCTGAAAAGGATTTGGATTTTAAAATTGTTTACTTTCTGTTTTTAACTTAGAACCTCACTGAGATCCTTTATCTCACGCTCTCTTTATTTTCAAAATTCCTTCCTTCCAGATACTGCTGAGGATGTTCGCGAATAGGATGCCAGCGGCTGAGAGAAGGGTCTGGGGTGTCTTGGGAATTTATTTCAAAATAAGAAGATGAACTTTTACTGTGTTCACTCGTTGTTTCATTTGAATTCTAAGTTTATCGTAGGATATTTACTTGTTTTTGTTAGCGCTGTGCGCGTCAAAGATTATTTCGGCATTGATTGCCGACCGTTGCTATTAAAGTTATTTTGGATTTTCTTTTTCAAGAAATTAGTTTGTTTTCAAAAACCGATACCGTTACAGTTGGTATCAGAGCTTGAGTTCAAACTCGAGCTTGCTAGGATAGGATCTTTTGACCTTTGGGGTGTGGGTGAGGGTCCGAGTCGCTGGTTAGGTCTTGTATTTTCTGTTGCTTTTCTGATTTGAGTCTTGCGTACTAACCTTAAACTGTTTCTTTATCTTCTCTGTTCTGATTGTGACGACTTCTGATCCGTTTCTGAAACTGTTGACCTTCCGTTGTTGTTTTGATTTTGACGTAGTTATTAACTAGTTAAATACGCATGTGCTTACAGATAGGTATGAGTTCTGAAAAGAAAGTCATCCGTTACCGCCTAGTCGAAGGAGAGTTTAACCCTTATACCTCCGTTCCCGTCGTTGGCGTTTACCCTGGATGCGTGATGGACAGGGTTGTTCGTGAACGAGATCACTATTGGCTGGAAAACTTTAAGCTTCGAGACGAAATAGCAACGAAGGATGCGGAAATCGGATTCCTTAAGACGGCTTTACGCGCCGCAAAGGAGCACTCTGGCTTTGTTTCGTTAACCACGTCCAACCTAGGCACCAAGATTCGCAAGAGGAAGGCTCGGAGGACGTTCCCCGAGGGTTGCGGACCATCACGTAGAGTGGAGAGTGAAGGAGAACCCGGAGAAGAACCCGAGGAGGACCCCTCTGAGGAAGAAGGGGGAGATGCTCACGTGCCCGAACGACGTTCCGAAGATGATACGAGGACGTTTATTAGGATAGATGCCTTTTCGAGCTCGTACAGAACTTCCTTTTTGCAAAGCGAGTTTTTTTTTAGTTCAGCCGACTGAGACTGTTTGTGCTTTTCCGTTTACTTGACTCTGTGGTTTTCTGTTTTCTCGCTAAGACGAGTAGAGACCGGTTTTCCTTTGTTTAATTGCATGCTTGGCTGTTTTGAGACTTCGTCGATTTCTTGTTTTTGCGTTTTGTTTTAAAGTTCAAGGCATGTTTTCTTCTTCACTGCTCAGTTTATACCTGTTGTAGAAGATTAAGTACTGGCCTTAGTTCTTTGTTTTCCGTTCTTTTCTAAGTTAGAGTTTCGAGGTTGTTGAATCAACTGCTAAGTAGTGCCCCTTTGCTAGAATGAATCGCAGAAACACTCGTGGTGCCAGCAGCAATGGAAGTGGAGATGATCAGCATGCTGAAAATGGAGACCAAGTGGACCGTATCATCGCTGCTTTGGGAAATTTCAGCGAAACCATTCGCCACGCTGGAGCACCACCTGTTCAGCCAGCTCCTTCGCCACCACCACCGATCCAGACCATCGATCAAGCTGCGGAACGATTCACTCGATTCCATCCTGAAAGGTTCGAGGGGACGCCTGATGCCCGTAAGACTGAGCTCTGGATCGAAAGTATGGAGAACTTATTCTCGATCCTGCACTATCCGGACGAGAGGAAAATTGAGCTTGCTGCTTTCCAATTCGTGGGAGCCGTCAGGAACTGGTCGAGGACCGTGAATGCAAGATGGAGGCAAGAGGGAGTTGCTCGCACCTAGGAGAACTTCACCAAGGATTTCATGGACAAGTACGTGCCTCGCCTGGTCCGCGAGAACCGGAGAGACGAGTTCCAGGCTTTGGTGCAAGGGAACATGGATGTTGCCGACTATGACTCAGAATTTACCCTAATACTAAAGTATGTGCCGCATTTCCAGGACGATGAACGAGAGAAGGTTCGTCACTTTGTGAAGGGTCTGAACTCTGATATCCGGTACAGTTTGTTTGGGACCAACATGCCTACCTACCTCAAGGCTGTCGAACTCGCCTCCGAGGTAGAAAGTGGTCTCAAGGAGATCAAGATGGCTGATAAGCCATACTCTAGCAAGAGGAACTACTCTAGTTCTTCTGGGAGCCATGGATGAGGAAGCCAATCTGGATACAAGAGGGAGAGTCGAGGTGGATATCAATCTGGATATCAAGCACCACCGGCGAAGTATCCCCGCAATCAGCAGGAACCGTTCCCGCAACACCACTGGAGGGTCTGGGCAGTCATCCCAGGCAAGGAAGAACTGCAACTACTTTGGAGGAGTCAACCACGATGAGCACAACTGCTGAAAAGACAAGGCTTGTGTTTGGCTTGTGGGAGCAAGGATCACAAGATCAACCACTGTCCGAACCGTCATGCCATTGTCAAAGGAGGAAGACCAGGAGGCTATGATCCGAGAGATGATGTAAAGGGTACTATGGCAAAGCCCCGAGTTTACAACATAGGTGGTCATGAAGTTCCTGACACCGCGAATGTGGTTGAAGGTACGCTACTGATCGCTCAAACTTCTTCTAAAGCTTTATTTGATCCTGGTGCTACGCATTCATTTATTCCTGAAGTATTTGTTGAGTCACTCGTTTTACCATACAAAGTTTTACGCCACGCTTTAGAAGTATGTACGCCTTTGGGAGCTAGTTTAATCACTAAGAAGTTCGTCGAGCGATGCGAGATTTCCATCCTAGGAAGAACTTTCCCTGCTGACCTTATATTTCTACCTCTATCAACCTACGATGTTATTCTGGGTATGGATTGGTTGTTCGAGCACTACGCACAACTGGATTGTCGAACCAAGGCTATATCCCTGGGAAAACCGGGAGAGGAGAAAGTCTTGTGGAAAGGAGATAAGAGAAAGGATGAGAAGTTTCTGCTGTCTGCTATGGAAGCTAGAAGGCTGTACGTGAAGGGTGCTACCTGCTTTTTGGCGTATCTGATCAATAAACCCAAAGATCAGCCAAAATTCGAGGAAGTTAGGGTGGTTAAGGAGTTCAAGGGTGTTTTCCCTGAGAAGCTGGATTCCGTACCCCCTGAACGAGAAGTGGAGTTTAGTATTGATTTAGTACCTGGCACCGCACCCATTTCGAAGTCACCTTATAGGATGGCACCTGCTGAGCTTAAGGAGCTTAAGACTCAACTGCAAGATCTGGTGGATAACGGTTTTGTGAGACCTAGTTCTTCGCCTTGGGGATCACCGATTCTATTCGTAGAGAAGAAGGATGGTAGTATGAGGATGTGCATCGACTATCGAGGCCTGAACCAAGTCACTGTCAAGAAGAAGTACCCCCTACCCCGTATTGAGGAACTCTTTGATCAGTTGGAAGGTTCGAAGGTTTACTCGAAGCTTGATCTGCGACAAGGCTATTATCAAGTTAGGGTAAGAGAAGAAGACATACCTAAGACTGCTCTGAACTCGAGGTATGGTCATTATGAGTTTGTGGTGATGCCGTTTGGCCTTACGAATGCCCCAACTGTGTTCATGGATTTGATGCACCGAGTTTTTCAGCCGTATTTGGATCAGTTTGTTGTTGTTTTCATCGATGACATTCTCGTTTACTCGAAATCCGAAGAGGATCATGAGAAACATCTCCGAATTGTCTTGGAAACTCTTCAGAACAACAAGTTGTATGCCAAATTTAGCAAGTGTGAATTTTGGCTAGATAAAGTAGCCTTTTTAGGGCACATTATTTCTGGAGAAGGTTTGGAGGTCGACCCATCGAAGATTGAGTCGATAGTTAATTGGAAGAGACCTGAATCTGTCACTGAGGTGAGGAGTTTTCTCGGTTTGGCTGGTTACTATCGCCGTTTTGTGAAGGATTATTCGAAGATAGCTGGACCCTTGTCCTCGTTAACAGGGAAAAATCATAAATTCGTATGGAGTGACAAGTGTGAGGAAAGCTTCGAAGAGCTGAAGAAGAGACTGACCACTGCCCCTATACGCTCTTCCCGAGGGAACCAATGACTTTGTGGTCTACACTGATGCTTCAAAGGAAGGTTTGGGTTGTGTTCTGATGCAACGGGAAAAGGTGATTGCGTATGCTTCGAGAAAGTTGAAGCCATATGAAAGGAATTACCCAACCCATGATCTTGAGCTAGCTGCTATAGTCTTTTCTTTGGAAAGTGGAGACACTACCTTTATGGTCCGGAGTTCACCATCCTCACTGATCATAAGAGCTTGAAGTATGTGTTCACACAAAAGGAGTTGAACATGAGACAACGACGATGGATGGAATTTCTGGGCGATTACACTTGTACCATTCGATATCATCCTGGTAAGGCCAATGTGGTCGCTGATGCCTTAAGTCGTAGGGTACACGTGTCAAATCTCGAAGTATCCAAATTTTCTTGTATGTTCGCCAATATCACTTTGAGGTATGAGCTGGCAGGTAGAATTCTTGAGGCTCAAGAGCATGATGAAGAGCTTCAAGATATCAAGGCACATATCACCGAACCTCACAATGCGAAATTCTCTGTTGATGAGAATGGAGCCCTAAGGTTTCAAGGTAGACTGTGTGTGCCTTCTGATGAGGAGCTTAGACGTCTAATTTTGGATGAAGCTCATAAATCTAAGTACTCGATGCATCCTGGAGGAAACAAAATGTATGAGGATTTGAAGAAAGTTTACTGGTGGACCCATTTGAAGCGAGATATCGCACAATTTGTGCAAAGTTGCTTGGTCTGCCAACAAGTGAAGGCTGAGCACCAGAAACCGGGAGGTTTACTACAACCACTCGAGATTCCACAGTGGAAATGGGAGATGATCACTATGGATTTTGTGACTGGTCTACCGGTAGCTAGGGGTGGTTTTGATAGTGTTTGGGTTATTGTCGATAGGTTGACAAAATTGACACACTTTCTGCCTGTGAAAACCACCTACACATCCGAGAAGTTAGCCGAGATTTATCGCGCTGAGATAATTAAGCTTCATGGCACTCCAGTGAGTATTGTGTCTGATAGAGATCCGAAGTTTGTCTCGAGATTTTGGAAGCAAGTACACGAAGGCTTGGGTACGAAGTTGAATTTTAGTACCGCAGCACATCCACAGACGGATGGTCAATCCGAAAGGACCATTCAAACTCTAGAGGACCTACTGAGATTGTGTGTGCTGGATCACCAAGGAAGCTGGGCACAACATTTGCCATTGGTTGAGTATGCTTATAATAATAGTTATCAAGCATCGATTGGTATGGCACCGTTTGAGGCACTGTATGGTCGGAAGTGTAGATCACCGCTGTATTGGGATTTGAAGGACCGAATTTCTACACCAGTGGATGGAGAGAGGACTCTCAATGAGATGATACAAGAAACCTTGGAAAAGGTTAGGCTTATCCGAGACCGATTGAGAACTGCTCAAAGTCGACAAAAGAGTTACGCCGATAATCGTAGGCGAGATTTGGAGTTTGAAGTTGGTGATTTTGTGTTTCTCAAGCTATCTCCGAGAAAGGGAATTGTTCGTATGGGTCGTAGAGCTAAACTGAACCCTCGGTATGTAGGACCATACGAGATCATTGAGAGAGTTGGCATTGTGGCTTATCGGTTGCAACTACCCACTACTATTATTGGGATTCACAATGTCTTCCATGTATCTCAACTGAAGAAGTACTACCCTGACCCGTCACACGTGATTCAACCCGAGGAAGTGACTATTGAGGAGGATTTGTCTTATGTGGAGCAACCGGTTCGTATTCTAGACCAAAAGGTGCAACAGCTCCGTAATAGGCAAATCAAGCAAGTAAAGGTTCTGTGGCGGAATCATCAGTATAAGGAGGCAACCTGGGAAAGCGAGGATGACATGCGCCGGCAGTATCCCGAGCTCTTCAACTTTTCAGGTGCGAATTTGGGGACCAAATTCTTTTAAGGGGGGAAGAGTTTAACACCCCGTTTTTTTTTAAAAATTATTTATTTATTTAATTATTTAATTTAGTTAATTAATTATCAGAGTAAATTATTTATTCGATAATTATTTAATTAATTTCGCATAAATTAGTTCGTTTCGTTACGTTTGGATCGAGCTGGAAGACTGGACTTTCTGACCTCTTTTGGCCCATTCCTTAGCCCAGTCAAGGCCCATGGACCGACCCTTTAAGACCTAAACCCTAACCCTAATCAGTATTCTCCATCTCCCTCATTCATTCTGCCGTTCAAACCGAAAAAGAAAGAGAGAAAAGAAAGAAAGAGAGGAGAGAAAAGAAAAAGAGGAAAGAAAAGATCTCTGCTGCAGCTGCTGTTTCCGTTCCGATCTCGTGCTCCGCCGCCGCCTTGCTGCTCCGTTCGCTGTTCCGATCTCGCCGCGCCGCCGCCGCGTCGTGACCGTGCTAATCCGATCGATCGATCTGTTCGATCCGTCCGCACCGCACCGCCATCACCGAGCTGCCGTCCCGCCGCACCGAGCCGCCGTTCGTCTGTCTCGATCGATCGCCGCGATCTGTCTGTCCGCCGCGCCTGTTCTGTTCGCCGCCGCCGCGGCGTCTCTCCCGATCGATCTGCCTGTTCTGTTCGCCGCGCCGTCCGTCCGATCTTCTCGCCGCGCCGCTCCGATTCACGTCGCCGCGGATCCGTCGTTCGCCCCTTGCCGGTTTCTTTCTGTACCGATCCAAGTTCGGTAAGTCGTCCCCTCCTTGACCGGTTTGAATTCAATCTTGATTGCGATTCGATTCGAATCTCGTTTTGATTTTCTTTTCTTTTTGATTCATTCGATTTGCAGATTAACTCTATCCCCTTTCGAAGGTAATCTCGATTTCTTTACTGTTTCTTTCGATTCGAAATTCGTATTCTGTTTTGGACTTTTTGCCCTTGGATCGTTTTACCCTTGTTCAATCTGACCATGTTTTTTGATTTGAACTGAGAACCGGGACTTAAGATTTGTAGATTGTTGTTACTGTGGTTGGACTTGTGTTGGTTGTTGACCTCGTATGTTGACCGTAGTTTTCTGTTGACTTCGAAAAGGACTGAATTGGACTTTAGTGATATTAATCTGCACCTTGTGGACTGATTTGGGAAGTTTGAAAACCTAAAGGACCTTTTTGCAATTTAACTTTGACCGTAGTTGACGGACAGAGTACTTTTTCGTAAACCTTTTTATTCTGTGGGGACTGTTATGTATGTTTGTAAAACTTCTGGACTGGTTTGTACTTTCTGATTTCAAAAAGGACCTTCTTGCAATTTACCACTGAGGGTATTTGGTAATTTCCAGAGTTTGAAAACCGAAAGAGTATTTCTGAAATTGTTTCAACTTAGTTTCTGTTTTTGTAATTTAGTAATGACTTGACTTGCTAGCCTAGTTGGTTAGGTCCTTGCTTGACTAACTTAGAGGTCCCGAGTTCGAACCCCGTCTTTACCACTTCTTTACCAACTCTTTTTCCTTCCGTCCGTTCGACTTCTAAAGTGTAATTAGTATTTTCTCTTTAGGTTCTCCGTTGTGCGATAACCAAGTAAGCTCACTACTCGTTGGAGATCTTTTGCTCGCAAGTTGAGGTGAGTGTTCACCCCTAAACCTATTTATTTGCGAAAAACTGGAAGGATCTGTGACAACTTGTACCTTACTATATATACTGTTTTACTGTATGCTTCCGCGTAAAGTATCTAAGTCCTAAGTATGACTATTTACTTTCTGTGTTTATTTCTACTCTATTCTGGACTGACTTTTCTGCAGGAACACCTCTCGGTGTTTGTTTATCTGTATCTGTTCTGTTTCTGTGTGACCGGTCGATTAGGTCGTAATTAGGTAGGCTTGGGTAGTAGAGGACTATCGGGTTTGCTTGATTATTGCCTAGTCTAATCCTTTTTAGGCGCGAGGCAGAAGTCGCTGAGGTCTATTAGGGTCGTAGGTTCTGTTTCCCCAAAGTACACGGGGGTTTCTGTTTCTGTCCGGAGTTGTGCACCCTCTGGAGGGAGTTATAAGGGCATTCTGGGAGTAGGAGCAATAAGGTGGGCTGCACCAACGGTCTTAAACTTATCTGTTCTGTTATTCTGTTATGTGATCTGTTCTGTTTGTTTGCTTTTTCTGAAAAGGATTTGGATTTTAAAATTGTTTACTTTCTGTTTTTAACTTAGAACCTCACTGAGATCCTTTATCTCACGCTCTCTTTGTTTTCAAAATTCCTTCCTTCCAGATACTGCTGAGGATGTTCGCGAATAGGATGCCAGCGGCTGAGAGAAGGGTCTAGGGTGTCTTGGGAATTTATTTCAAAATAAGAAGATGAACTTTTACTGTCTTCACTCGTTGTTTCATTTGAATTCTAAGTTTATCGTTGGATATTCACTCATTGATTGCCGACCGTTGCTATTAAAGGTATTTTGGATTTTCGTTTTCAAGAAATTAGTTTGTTTTCAAAAACCGATACCGTTACAGCATAGTTGTTCGAAGGATGATTACCGAACAATGGAAGTACCCACCGGACACTCCCATCGATGTATATTCTACACCGAAGTGTCTATGGGAACCGGTAAGTTGTCGAAGTGATGCCAGTCGTCCTTTGGACTTACAGGACTTTATCATCACATTTGTTGCCCCATATCCTTGGTGGACCCGTCGATGTCAGCTCTGAATAAGCAGTTGACCTAAGACACGATCCAGGATTATGGCTACATACAAATGGGGTTGATAAGTGTTTCTGTGAATGATTCATCTCTCATGTGTAGCACATGAGAGTACTGCTCATAGTCTTCATAGTTATGTTGGTAAAGTCACTGGCCAGTGCATCGATATATTATGATGGTCATAAGTATATCTTTGTAACCAAGCAACTCCCTCAGACGCCTGTGGATGTATTATTGGGATAGACACATCATCGATCCTAGATGCATTCGAGTTAGTCAGATGAAGGGACGTTACCATCGCCGCGTTGAGCGCAACAGGCTTCACAACGAAAGGGTTTGCTTTGAGAAACCTCTCAAACGTCCTCATGTATTAATATTGCAAATGGACGTCTAGGAATTCTATTTTCCTAGTCTAGGACTTGCTTAATACAATGAGACCCTATGGGTCACACTATGTGGTGATTCAGCTTATCAGAATATCCTTGAAGATGGAATCACAATTGATTTGGAATTAATTGTGATTGATAGATTATAATTGATTTGGAATTAATTATAATATTTAGTGGCTCAATTAATGATTTGGAATTATTAATTGAATTGGCTAACTAATTGTATTTTATGTAAATACAATTAAAGATTATATTTTAGAAATATAATAGAGGTTTGGTTTGAAAGGATATGTTAATTTAGAATTAACATATGCACATGGGGCAAAATCTACTTGGAGTTTGAATTGCCTTAGAACTATAAGTGGGTCCCAAATCGGGACCCACCTATTACCCCTGGGAGAGCGTGCGCGCGTGCAGATGGTATAGGGGAAGGAGTGACTCCTTCCTCTATTAGAAGTCCAAGGGATAAGTTAGATTTTCCTGATTGAGTTTTAATTTGATTGGGAATGAATCCAGACTTGAAATTGGTTTCCTAGTGCGATAAGAATTAGATTCTTATTCCTTTACGAAGTCTAATTGCTTATGCTTTAGGCTTCTATTGACTACTATATATAGTACACTATTAGAGAGCTTTTGATACACAGTTTAATATACATTCACAAAGTTGAATACCCAGTTTTCTTAGAGAAAATAAAAGCTCTCCCCCTCTCCTCCATAAGCCACGAGCGCCACCGCTCTTGCCGGAGAAAAACCGCCGCCCCATCTTCTTGGTCACACAAAGAATATCCTAGCTTCCGATAGGCTGTTCATCCGTGGATACCAAGGTTGAGGTTCTAGGAGCTGGAAACTAACTCGTATTGTCTTGCAGATAATCAGAGTATTGCAGATATCTTCGACTTCGACGAAGGAGAAGATACACCGGATTATTACGAAGAATTGGAAGCTGTGCTTGCTTTGGAAGTAAGGTTAGTCTTCTAATTGACGTGTTTAAATATATACAGCATATACATAATCAATTAACCTACATGTTAAGAAAAGTTTTTGAAATTCCGCTGCGTACCCTAGGGGTAACTCTGACCGTATTTTCTTACAGTGGTATCAGAGCGAGGTTAATTGATTACGTATATACGTATATATGTTGTATGATTTTGTAGTTCATGTGGATGCAATTGATTCTATAATTAATTCGATTTTCAAAAGTTTGTAGTTCGTGCCGCAGGTCTGCAGGCGCCCGCGCCTGCGTGCGTAGGTGTAAGAAACTACGGTCAGACTTACCCATAGGGTACGCTGCGGAATTTCAAAAATTTTCTTAACATACACGTTAATTGATTATGTATATGTCGTATATATATAAACACGTCAATTAGAAGATTAACCTTACTTCCAAAGCAGCTTCCAAGTCTTCGTAATAATCCGGTGTATCTTCTCCTTCGTCGAAGTCGAAGATATCTGCAATACTCTGATTATCTGCAAGACAATAAGAGTTAGTTTCCAGCTCCTAGAACCTCAACCTTGGTATCCACGGATGGACAACCTATCGGAAGAATGCTAGGATATTGTTTGTGTGACCAAGAAGACGGGGCGGCGATTCCTCCGGCAGAGGTGGCGCGCGCGTGGAGGTTATATAGAGGAGGGGAGAGCTTTTTATTTTCTCTAAGAAAACTGGGTAGAATAACTGTGAAAGTCTATGTCAAAAGCTCTCTAATAGTCTACTATTTATAGTAGTCAATAGAAGTCTAAAGCATAAGCAATTAGACTTCGTAAAGGAATAAGAATCTAATTCTTATCGCACTAGTAAACCAATATCAAGTCTAGATTCATTCCCAATCAAATTAAAACTCAATCAGGAAAATCTAACTTATCCCTTGGACTTCTAATAGAGGAAGGAGTCGAACTCCTTCCCTTATCTAGCTAATGCGCGCGCGTGCCCAGTCCTACGGGAGATAGGTGGGTCCCAATTTTGGGACCCACTTATAGTTCTAAGGCAATTCAAACTCCAAGTAGATTTTGCCATGTGCATATGTTAATTCTAAATTAACATATCTTTTCAAATCAAACCTCTATTATATTTCCAAAATATAATCTTTAATTGTATTTATATAAAATACAATTAATTAGCCAATTCAATTAATAATTCAAAATCATTAATTGAGCCACCAACTATTATAATTAATTCCAAATCAATTATAATCCATCAATCACAATTAATTCCAAATTAATTGCGATTCCATCTTCAAGGATATTCTGATAGGCTGAATCACCACATAGTGTGACCCATAGGGTCTCATCGTATTAAGCAAGTCCTAAACTAGGCAACATGGAATTCCTAGATGGTTCCATTTGCAATATTAATACATGAGGACGTTTGAGAGGCTTCTCAAAGCTAACCCTTTCGCTACGAAGTCTGTTGCGCTCAACGCGGCGATGGTAACGTCCCTTCATCTGACTTGTTCGAATGTATCTAGGATCGATGAAGTGTCTATCCCAATAAAACATCCACGGGCGTCTCAGGGAGTTGCTTGGTTAAGATATACTTATGACCATCTAATATATCATTTGCACTGGCCAGTGACTTTACCAACACAACTATGCAGACTATGAGCAGTACTCTCCTGTGCTACACTTGAGAGATGAATCCTTCACAGAATCACTTATCATCCCCATTTGTATGTAGCCATAATCCTGGATCGTATCTTAGGTCAACTGCTTATTCAGAGCTGACATCGATGGGTCCACCAAGGATATGGGACAACAAATGTGATGATAAAGTCCTGTAAGTACAAACGACGACTAACATCACTTCGACAACTTACCGGTTCCCATAGACACTTCGGTGTAGAGTATACATCGATGGGAGTGTCCGGTGGGTACTTCCATTGTTCGATAATCCTTCTTCGAACAACTATGCGCAGTTATGGGAACGTTTCTCGATTGTCCAACAATCAGTTCCGTGGTCGTGGGATCGGCTCACACTTGCTCCAACAAGTATAACCTCCACGCATACTAGTCTCGTCTGGTTGATTCAGACCCCTACTGCGCATAGATGATAACTCACATAGCTCCCACTATCTGTGTGATCGGTCATCTATCCGAGGGGACATGTTTAATATCAATACAGACAGTAATAGAGATATGACATGCTGCATGCCTGGTGTAATATAAATATGAAAGCGATACTCAATAGTAAAAGCAACAAACATATATTATATTACGTTGACCTGTGTAATAGTACATATATGCCCTCTATAAGGGCACTATGCCCTTAGTAAGGACTGTCTCTAGGACATATACACTATCAGCAGGCGCTCGGCACCTGCGTACCGCAGGCACCCGGGTGCCTGCGGGACGAAGGCGCCCGCGCCTGCGGGCGTGGCACCCGTGCCTGCGTGCCGCAGGCGCTGGGCGGCCGCGGCCGCAGGCACGGTAGGGGACGGGACATGGTCCCGTCCCGTATTTTAATATATATATATTTTTCGGGGTTGGACCCAAAATCGAAAATTTTTGAAAATTTTGAGGATTGAATTTTATATTTGGAATATAAATATGATTTAATTGTAATTGTTTTTAACTAGAGGGGTTAAATTTAATTAGTATAAAGTTAAAGGGCTTATTTGTAATTTATCAATTTATTGTTTATTGAAAATTAGTTCTTCGACTTTTGAATTTTAGATTTAACACCTCCAAGGTTTCAAAAATTACAATTAAGTCCTTCGGGTTTTCGAAAATTGCTACCTGATCAATAGAATTTTCGATTTTTCAATCTTGTCTAAATTTTCAATTATTTCATAGAAATTATAAGTATGGGATTATAATTTTCATAATGAAATTATGAAGTCATTTGTCATCCACATAGGCTACTACTTGTTTGTTTGCTCGATATGCTATTGTTTGACAATGCATGTTTAAATACCACGTATTTTACTTTCCGTTCGACCGCTATGCATGCGAGGGTAGGCGGCGCCCTCTTATTTGTCGTACCGCATATTTTATGTATGGGTAGGCGGCGCCCATTATGTGCTTGACCGCGTTTAGAACCAGAATGGATAGGCGGCATCCATTACGTATAGACCGCTCATGCATGATGGGTAGGCGGCGCCCTTATTTGTTTGTAGATGACTGATAACAACCCTCAAGCTACAAGCCCCAACCAATATAAGTGCAGAAATATATATATATGTATGTATTTCTGAGATGCTTTCCATAGGGTGCTTTAATTCTGAACTTTCATTGCGTTTTCTTGTATTGGCGACCTCGTCTTACAGACTCGCAGTGATCGTCAGATTAGAGTAAGCCTATGGTTATAACTTACTGCATATTTTATCTAGCGACCTCGATAGGTACAATATGTAGAGCATCGGGTTAAATTATATTTAACACCCAAGAGTTGCGTGACGCAATTGGATAGTCCTACCGGTCATATTATGCTATGCGACCAGCCCCGTTGGAGTATATCATAGTATGGATTTGGATATTGGCCACTACGGTAACTTGTTGGACATTACCCGTATGTTTATTTTGGGGGCAAGCATATGTGAAAATAGTGGGAGCTAAACAGCTAAATGACCTTGTTGTTTAGTTATGTTGACTGTGTATTTAGAAATAATATTTCAATAGTTGATTTATTATTTTCGTTCTATACTATTTCTCCTAAGAAAAATCGAAATGGCGAGTATCTCGCTCCGTGCTGTCTTAGAGAAGCAAAATTTTGACCGGACCAAACTTCCTAGATTGGATCAGGAATAAACGTTTGGTGCTGAGGTACGAAAATATTGAGTACGTCTTGGACGAGGTCATTCCCGTGTGCCCCGAAAATCATACTGCCGATCAGGTTGCTGCTTGGAATCAAGCCAACAAGGCAAAGTCTGATAAGCATCTTGAGGATGCTAGATCCGCGCAGTGTATTATGCTGGCGACAATGAGCAATGAGCTGCAGAGGCAACATGAAAGCATGTTGCCGTATGAGATGCTGAAGCATTTTGAGTTTCTCTTTAAGACGACAGCTAGAAGTGTTGAATTTGATTTGATCAAAGAGATACACAGATGCAAGCTCAATGAAGGAGGGAACATGTCTGAACATGTTCTCAAGATGAGAATAAGATCATGGTGATCTTTGTCCTTCAATCATTGCCGAGTTCGTATTCGCAGTTCATCGTTAACCACCATGAATGCGAAGGACGTAACACTGCCCGAACTCCATAATCTGCTGAAGACATATGATCAAACTCTTCCTAAGAAGGAAAAGTCGATCATGTTTGTTGGGCAACCGTCTAACCCAAAACCCGAGAAACAAAGGTGCTAAGGGTAAGGGAAATTCGGGAGCCAAGGCTAACACTTCGAGTGATAAGCCTAAGCGTCTGAACCAGAAAAGGAAGTTCAAGAGGAGCGGAACGGTACACACAGATGAATGTCTTTTCTGTAAGCAGAAAGGGCATTGGAAGAATGATTGTCCTAAACTAAGGGCAGATCAAGCTAAGAAGCCGCCGGCTTCTAGCTCAGGTATGTTTGTTATTGAAATGAACATGACTACTTTTGACTCCAATGGTTGGGTATTAGATACAGCCTGCGGCTCGCACATTTATAATAATGTGCAAGGGGCCATTGAACACAGGCTAGTCAAGCAAGGTGAAATCGACTTGCATGTTGGGAACGACAATCCAGCTGAAGCCAAACGTGTTGGACGCTGCAAGATAGATTTACCTTCAGGACAATGTTTGGAACTTGATAACGTTTATTTTGTTCCATCCATTGTCAGAAATATTATTTCCATTCCATTGTTGGACAATTTGAGTTTTTCCTAATACTTGTTATTTTTTATTAAATGACCAGTATTATGGAAAAGCTCACTTAGTGAATGGTTTATATATTTTGCAAAGTAGTCTACCTTTATTTCAAATACATAACAAACAACCGTCTTCAAGTAGGAAGAATAATCCATCTTATCTATGGCATTGTTGGCTAGGCCATATCAATGAAACACGGATTCAAAGACTAAGGAAGTTGGACTACTTAGAACCATTTGATTTTGAATCATATGGTACATGTGAATCATGTGTTAAGGGTAAGATGACGAACAAACCTTTTGTTGGACAAGGTGTTCGTGCCACTCGCTGCTTAGAGCTCATACATACCGATGTATGTGGACTTTTTAAGGTCCATGCGCGTGGGGGTTATCCTTACTTCGTTACCTTTACTGACGATTTCTCAAGGTATGGGTATATTTATCTTATGATGAATAAATCCGAGACCTTTGGGAAATTCAAGGAGTTTAGGAATGAGGTCGAGAATGAATTGAACCTAAGGATGGTCACTCTTCGATCAGATCGAGGAGGTGAATACCTTAGTGAAGAATTTATCGACTACTTGAAGGAAAATGGAATTCAATCGCAATGGACTCCTCCTGGAACACCACAGTTAAATGGTGTGTCTGAGAGAAGGAATCGAATCCTGTTAGACATGGTGAGATCAATGATTGGATTCTCGACTCTTCCAAAACATCTATGGGGATATGCACTGCAAAATGTAATCTACATTCTGAACCGTGTACCATCTAAATCAGTGGAGAAAACTCCTTGTGAGTTATGGAAGGGAAAGAATCCCTCACTGGGCTATCTTAGACCTTGGGGCTGTCTTGCGATAGTCAAACTGATGCTCACTAATAAGTTAGATGCCAAGGGTGTCAAGTATATTTCATAGGCTATCCTCGTTAGACGAGAGGCTATGAATTCTATCATGCTGAAGATCACTAGGTGATAGTATCTAGAAACGTTAAGTTTTTAGAAGCAGAATACCTCGAAGAAGAGAGGTTAGATGACATGATAGAACTTGAAGAAATTCAAGACTTTGACACGCGCGAACATGAGTTCTCTAAATCTTCTGATTTGGACTCAAGTTCAGTGGGAGCTTTCGAAGCAGACAAGGATAATGATATGACACTTGCTAGGCATGTCATAGTCAGTGGGAGTCCTGTGATTAGATCAACAGTTGAAACCACACCAATAGAACCCGTTGTCAATCAAACTGTGCAACGAGTTGCACAAGAGCAGCCTCCCACTAGGGAACAGGGTCGCGAGGCGTGACCAGCTGCATCAGTGCCCACTGATAATGTTCGTGTTACACGAAGCCAGAAAAGAAAATCACCAGAACCAGTCGAGCTCCGTAGGTCGAAGAGGATCCTAAAAGGACCTCAGAAGCAAAGCCTTATGATAGAAGACATCAGTGAACTTGATGTCGGCTTATCAGATCGGGAAGATCCCGAGACCTACAAAGAGGCAATAATTGATATTGACTCAGACAAATGGCAAGAGGCCATGGAATTGGAAATGGACTCCATGTACCTGAACCAAGTTTGGAACTTGGTAGACTTGCCCCAAGAGGTTAGACCTATTGGGTGAAAATGGGTCTTTAAACGAAAGACAGATGCCGATGGCAAGGTACAAACGCACAAAGCTAGGCTTGTGGCAAAAGGCTGCACGAAAGGGTATGGCATCGATTACGATGAAACCTTTTCTCCGGTAGCAAAATTGAAGTCCATTCGAATTCTACTTGCGATAGCTACCTACTATGGTTATGAGATCTGGCAGATGGATGTAAAGACTGCTTTCCTCAATGGTAACCTTGAGGAAGAGGTCTATATGGTACAGCCGAAAGGTTTTATTAGTAAAACCAGGCCAACTGCCGTATGCAAATTACAGAGATCCATCTATGGGCTAAAACAAGTGTCTAGGAGCTGGAATATCCTCTTTGATGAAGCTGTCAAATCGTTTGACTTCATTAGAAGCAAGGAAGATCCCTGTGTCTATACTAGGCACAGCGACAAGGGAGTCATTTTCATGATCATCTATGTTGATGACATTTTGATCATGGGAAACAATGTCTCTATGCTAGAAGAGACTAAAGTTTGGTTATCAAGTACCTTCTCGATGAAGGACTTGGGTGAAGCGAACTACATCCTAGGGATCAAGATCTATAGAGATAGATCCAAGAGGATCTTAGGATTGACACAGTCCACCTACATCGACAAAACATTGAAGCATTATAAGATGGACGACTCAAAGAGAGGCTTTCTCCCAGCTAGGCATGCGATTGTCTTATCAGTTAAGGATGGTCCTAAAACTGATGAAGAAAGAAAAGCAATGAGTCGTGTGCCCTATGCTTCGGCAGTAGGGTCTATAATGTATGCAATGAATTGCACAAGGCCCGATGTGGCATATGGGCTTAGTGTCACTTGTCGACACCAACAGAATGCAGGAGTACCTCACTGGACTGCTGTAAAGAACATTCTTAATTACCTTTGACGGACTAAAGAGATGTTCTTGGTGTTTGGTGGAGAACCAGAATTAAAGATGTCTGGTTATGTCGACGCTGGATTTGAATCAGATCTTGATGACTTTGAGTCACAGACAGGATAGGTATTCAAATTGAACGGAGGAGCTATCTGTTGGAAGAGTTCTAAGCAAGCCACGATTGCTGGCTCATCCACAGAAGCCGAGTGCATTACTGAATCAGAAGCATCGAAAGAAGCTGTCTGGATTTCAGAGTTCTTGAAGGAATTGAGGGTTGTTCCTGCTCCTAGTCCAATAACGATTTATTGGGACAATACGGGCGCCGTCGCTCAAGCTAAGGAGCCTAGATCTACAAACAAGAACAAACATGTACTTACAAAGTATCACGTTATACGTGAGATTATTGATAGAGGAGAAGTTAGTATAGAACGTGTCTCTACCACAGACAACGTGGCAGATCCTTTCACCAAGGTCTTATCAGTGGAAGTCCACTTAGACATTATGCTAATCTGGGTATTAGGCATAAAGGTGACTGGCTCTAGTCCAAGTGGGAGATTGATAGTGTATATGTCCTAGAGACAGTCCTTATTAAGGGCATGGAGCCCTTATAGAGGGCATATATGTACTATTACGCAGGTCAACGTAATATGATATATGTTTGTCGTTTTACTATTGAGTATCGCTTTCATATTTATACTACACCAGGCATGCAGCATGTCATATCTCTATTTCTGTCTGTATTGATATTAAACATGTCCCCTCGGATAGATGACCGATCACACAGATAGTGGGAGCTATGTGAGTTATCATCTATCCCAAACTCTCCCTAGTCAAGGTTCATCTCGGATGTAGGGGTCTGAATGAACCAGACAAGACTAGTATGCGTGGAGGTTATACTTGTTGGAGCAAGTGTGAGCCGATCCCACGGCCACGGAACGGATTGTTGGACAATCGAGAAACGTTCCCATAACTGCGCATAGTTGTTCGAAGAAGCTTTATCGAACAATGGAAGTACCCACCGGACACTCCCATCGATGTATACTCTACACTGAAGTGTCTATGGGAGCCGGTAAGTTGTCGAAGTGATGCCAGTCGTTTTTTGGACTTACAGGACTTTATCATCACATTTGTTGCCCCATATCCTTGGTGGACCCGTCGATGTCAGCTCTGAATAAGTAGTTGACCTTAGACACGATCCAGGATTATGGCTACATACAAATGGGGATGATAAGTGATTCTGTGAAGGATTCATCTCTCAAGTGTAGCACAGGAGAGCACTGCTCATAGTCGTTCATAGTTGTGATGGTAAAATCGCTGGCCAGCGTATCAATATTATTATGATGGTCATAATAGATATTGGATTCACCATGCAACTCACTGAAGACGTCCGTGGATGTATTATTGGGATAGACACTTCATCGATCCTAGATACATTCGAGCAAGTCAGATGAAGGGACACGTTACCATCGCCGCGTTGAGCGCAACAGACTTCGCAACGAAAGGGTTAGCTTTGAGAAACCTCTCAAACGTCCTCATGTATTAATATTGCAAATGGAACCGTCTAGGAATTCCATGTTGCCTAGTCTAGGACTTGCTTAATACGATGAGGCCCTATGGGTCACACTATGTGGTGATTCAGCCTATCAGATTATCCTTGAAGATGGAATCGCAATTAGTTTGGAATTAATTGTGATTGATGGATTATAATTGATTTGGAATTAATTGTAATATTTGGTGGCTCAATTAATGATTTTGAATTATTAATTGAATTGGCTAATTAATTATATTTTATGTAAATACAATTAAAGATTATATTTTGGAAATATAATGGAGGGTTGATTTAAAAGGATATGTTAATTTAGAATTAACATATGCACTTGGGCAAAATGTACTTGGAGTTTGAATTGCCTTAGAACTATAAGTGGGTCCCAAAATTGGGACCCACCTACTGTCCCTAGGAGGCGCGCGCGCGCATGGTTGATAGGGGAAGGAGTTTGACTCCTTCCTCTATTAGAAGTCCAAGGGATAAGTTAGATTTCCTGATTGAGTTTTGATTTGATTGGGAATGAATCTAGACTTGATATTGGTTTCCTTGTGCGATAAGAATTAGATTCTTATTCCTTTACGAAGTCTAATTGCTTATGCTTTAGGCTTCAATTGACTACTATATATAGTAGACTATTAGAGAGCTTTGGATACAGTTTTGCACACAGTTATTCTACCCAGTTTTCTTAGAGAAAATAAAAGCTCTCCCCTCCTCCCTTAGCCACACGCGCGGGCCACCTCTGCCGGAGGAATCGCCGCCCCGTCTCCTTGGTCACACAAAGAATATCCTAGCATTCTTCCGATAGGCTGTTCATCCGTGGATACCAAGGTTGAGGTTCTAGGAGATGGAAACTAACTTTTATTGTCTTGCAGATAATCAAAGTATTGCAGATATCTTCGACTTCGATGAAGGAGAAGATACACCGGATTATTACGAAGACTTGGAAGCTGCTTTGGAAGTAAGGTTAGTCTTCTAATTGACGTGTTTAAATATATACGGCATATACATAATCAATTAACCTGTATGTTAAGAAAATTTTTGAAATTCCGCTGCGTACCCTAGGGGTAACTCTGATCATATTTTCTTACACGCGGGGCGCGACCAGCTGCATCAGTACCCACTGATAATGTTCGTGTTACACGAAGCCAGAAAAGAAAAGCACCAGAATCAGTCGAGCTCCGTAGGTCGAAGAGGATCCTGAAAGGACCTCAGAAGCAAAGCCTTATGATAGAAGACATCAGTGAACTTGATGTCGGCTTATCAGATCGGGAAGATCCCGAGACCTACAAAGAGGCAATAATTGATATTGACTCAGACAAATGGCAAGAGGCCATGGAATTGGAAATGGACTCCATGTACCTGAACCAAGTTTGGAACTTTGTAGAATTGCCCCAAGGGGTTAGACCTATTGGGTGCAAATGGGTCTTTAAACAAAAGACAGATGCCGATGGCAAGGTACAAACGCACAAGGCTAGACTTGTGGCGAAAGGCTACACGCAAAGGTATGGCATCGATTACGATGAAACCTTTTCACCGGTAGCAAAATTGAAGTCCATTCGAATTCTACTTGCGATAGTTGCCTACTATGATTATGATATCTAGCAGATGGATGTAAAGACTGCCTTCCTCAATGGAAACCTTGAGGAAGAGGTCTATATGGTACAGCCGGAAGGTTTTAATAGTAAAACCAGGCCAACTGCTGTATGCAAATTACATAGATCCATCTATGGGCTAAAGCATGCGTCTAGGAGCTGGAATATCCGCTTTGATGAAGCTGTCAAATCGTTTGACTTCATCAGAAGTAAGGAAGACCCCTGTGTCTACGCTAGGCACAGTGACAAGGGAGTCGTTTTCATGATCATCTATGTTGATGACATTTTGATCATGGGAAACAATGTCTCTATGCTAGAAGAGACTAAAGTTTGGTTATCAAGTACCTTCTCAATGAAGGACTTGGGTGAAGCGAACTACATCCTAGGGATCAAGATCTATAGAGATAGATCCAAGAGGATGTTAGGATTGACACAGTCCACCTACATCGACAAAATACTGAAGCGTTATAAGATGGACGACTCAAAGAGAGGTTTTCTCCCAGCTAGGCATGGGATTGTCTTATCAGTTAAGGATAGTCCTAAAACTGATGAAGAAAGAAATGCAATGAGTCGTGTGCCCTATGCTTCGGCAGTAGGGTCTATAATGTATGCAATGAATTGCACAAGGCCCGATGTGGCATATGCGCTTAGTGTCACTTGTCGACACCAACAGAATCCAGGAGTACCTCACTGGACTGCTGTAAAGAACATTCTTAAGTACCTTCGACGGACTAAAGAAATGTTCTTGGTGTTTGGTGGAGAACCAGAATTAAAGATGTTTGGGTATGTCGTCGCTGGATTTGAATCATATCCTCATGACTTTAAGTCACAGACAGGATACGTATTCAAATTGAACGGAGGAGCTATCTGTTGGAAGAGTTCTAAGCAAGCCACGGTTGCTGACTCATCCACAGAAGCCGAGTACATTGCTGCATCAGAAGCATCGAAAGAAGCTGTCTGGATTTCAGAGTTCTTGAAGGAATTGAGGGTTGTTCCTGCTCCTAGTCCAATAACGATTTATTGTGACAATACGGGCGTCGTCGCTCAAGCTAAGGAGCCTATATCTACAAACAAGAACAAACATGTACTTAGAAAGTATCACGTTATATGTGAGATCATTGATAGAGGAGAAGTTAGTATAGAACGTGTCTCTACCACAGACATCGTGGCAGATCCTTTGACCAAGGTCTTATCAGTGGAAGTCCACTTAAGATATTATGCTAATCTGGGTATTAAGCATAAAGGTGACTGGCTCTAGTCCAAGTGGGAGATTGATAGTGTATATGTCCTAGAGACAGTCCTTATTAAGGGCATGCGGCCCTTATAGAGGACATATATGTACTATTACACAGGTCAACATAATATAATATATGTTTGTTGTTTGACTATTGAGTATCGCTTTCATATTTATATTACACCAGGCATGCAACATGTCATATCTCTATTTCTGTCTGTATTGATATTAAACATGTCTCCTCGGATAGATGACCGATCACACAGATAGTGGGAGCTATGTGAGTTATCATCTATCCCAAACTCTCCCTAGTCGAGGTTCATCTCGAATGTAGGGGTCTGAATGAACCAGCTGAGACTAGTATGCGTGGAGGTTATACTTGTTGGAGCAAGTGTGAGCCGATCCCACGGCCACGGAACGGATTTTTGGACAATCAAGAAACGTTCCCATAACTGCGCATAGTTGTTCGAAGGATGATTACCGAACAATGGAAGTACCCACCGGACACTCCCATCGATGTATATTCTACACCGAAGTGTCTATGAGAACCGGTAAGTTGTCGAAGTGATGCCAGTCGTCCTTTGGACTTACATGACTTTATCATCACATTTGTTGCCCCATATCCTTGGTGGACCCGTCGATGTCAGCTCTGAATAAGCAGTTGACCTAAGACACGATCCAGGATTATGGCTACATACAAATGGGGATGATAAGTGTTTCTGTGAAGGATTCATCTCTCATGTGTAGCACAGGAGAGTACTGCTCATAGTCTTCATAGTTGTGTTGGTAAAGTCACTGGCCAGTGCATCGATATATTATGATGGTCATAAGTATATCTTCGTAACCAAGCAACTCCCTGAGACGCCTGTGGATGTATTATTGGGATAGACACATCATCGATCCTAGATGCATTCGAGTCAGTCAGATGAAGGGACGTTACCATCGCCGCGTTGAGCGCAACAGGCTTCGCAACGAAAGGGTTTGCTTTGAGAAACCTCTCAAACGTCCTCATGTATTAATATTGCAAATGGAACCGTCTAGGAATTCCATTTTGCCTAGTCTAGGACTTGCTTAATACAATGAGGCCCTATGGGTCACACTATGTGGTGATTCAGCTTATCAGAATATCCTTGAAGATGGAATCGCAATTTATTTGGAATTAATTGTGATTGATAGATTATAATTGATTTGGAATTAATTATAACATTTAGTGGCTCAATTAATGATTTGGAATTATTAATTGAATTGGCTAATTAATTGTATTTTATGTTAATACAATTAAAGATTATATTTTAGAAATATAATAGAGGTTTGATTTGAAAGGATATGTTAATTTAGAATTAACATATGCACATGGGGCAAAATCTACTTGGAGTTTGAATTGCCTTAGAACTATAAGTGGGTCCCAAAATCGAGACCCACCTATTACCCCTGGGAGAGCGCGCGCGCGCAGATCGTATAGGGGAAGGAGTTTGACTCCTTCCTCTATTAGAAGTCCAAGGGATAAGTTAGATTTTCCTGATTGAGTTTTAATTTGATTGGAAATGAATCTAAACTTAAAATTGGTTTCCTAGTGCGATAAGAATTAGATTCTTATTCCTTTACGAAGTCTAATTGCTTATGCTTTAGGCTTATATTGACTACTATATATAGTAGACTATTAGAGAGCTTTTGATACACAGTTCAATAGACATTCACACAGTTGAATACCCAATTTTCTTAGAGAAAATAAAAGCTCTCCCCCTCCCCTCCATAAGCCACGCGCGCCACCCCTCTTGCCGGAGGAAAACCGCCGCCCCATCTTCTTGGTCACACAAAGAATATCCTAGCATTCTTCCGATAGGCTGTTCATCCGTGGATACCAAGGTTGAGGTTCTAGGAGCTGGAAACTAACTCTTATTGTCTTGTAGATAATCAGAGTATTGCAGATATCTTCAACTTCGACGAAGGAGAAGATACACCGGATTATTACGAAGACTTGGAAGCTGTGCTTGCTTTGGAAGTAAGGTTAGTCTTCTAATTGACGTGTTTAAATATATACGGCATATACATAATCATTTAACCTGCATGTTAAGAAAATTTTTGAAATTCCGCTGCGTACCCTATGGGTAACTCTGACCGTATTTTCTTACAACTCTCAATCTCTATCTTAGTAAAACATCACTAGTCACCTATAAGATGATATAGAATACCCTTCTATCTATTCTACCTTCAATACGCTGCTAGAGAAGTCTAGAATATAAACTAGTGTAAAAGACACAACGAACTAAACAATAAAACCTATAACTCTGTGAAACTCGAATGCTATGCTCTCTATGTCGTGTTCTCTCTAAGGTCGATGTCCTCCTTATATAGCAGTGAATGTCATGTTCGAATGCCATTAGGAAACACGCTTGAATGAATCTGGATGTGTAATCTTCAGTCTTGAATTAGGAATAAACTTCTTCTTCAAGAACTCCTTTTCCTATTAAGACTTGATTTCCTTTTTGAGTTCTACTTTGAATAAGTCTCTTCCTTCTTGTAATCTGACAATTCCCACGTTCTAATAATCTTCCTGCACAAGTAAAACAACTACAGCAGTGGAACAATTAGTGTTAGAATAGGTAAAACTAAAATAGGTGGTTAAGTGCTTTGTTTCCAGAAACTAGGGGTTGAGTGAAACCATAGGTGAATCCCTATGTCAACACCCTTGAAACAGTGACACTTACAATCTCCCCCTTTTTGCCTATTCTACACATCACTAAACCTGCACAGTTAGATCAATAAAACATAACATATGCAACATATCTAACTATAGCTTAGTACTTAAACATATGCAGAAAACTACTTAGACTTAGAATTAAATCTACTTGTCAGAATTAGATTACAATCAATTAGAGACTTCAAGGAACATACTCCTTGGCAAATAGAAATATTGTTCAAGAGAAAATCAAAATAAATCAAAAGGTCAGATTCAAACTTCACATCACATCAAAGGACTTGGCTGGCTGTGGACTATCTCCCCCTTGATCAGCATCCCTTCTTCTCTTCCTTGATCTCCTGTGCTCTTCTCCCCCTTGAGGTGTAGTGTTGGCAAAAAGATACTCACGTCTGAGGTTCTTCAAAGCATCCAACTCAGCTTGCTTGATAGCAATAAACTTATCATAATTCTCCAAGTGAGTAATTGCAGAGCCAGATAACAATCCACCATACACAGTGCCATAATCAACATAGACAGGTCGAGTAGTAGAAGATCCAGGAATATCAGCATTGACAGTGTGGGGAGGGGGTTGGTCAACCTCCTGCTGAACCTCAGGATGAATCTCAAGATTAGCATCTGCTGCAGCCCAAGGAAGATCATTCCCAGGCTTGGCAAAATAAGACTGCTGGAGAGAGATAAGCTCTGGAGTCTTAATCATTCTATCCTTGGTCACAAATTTGTAACCATCAGCAACAATCATACCACAGATTAGCCTTGGATAAGGAAGCTTCACCTGCTATCCCTTAGTCTTCACATCAACCATGTGCCTTAGAATATGTAAACCCAAGTTAACGGGCAGGCCCTTTTTAAATTTATACAATAGGCATGCAAGTTCCCTGGAGATCTGAGTTATGTTTGTAGAAGGAAACCAATTCTTGATTGCAACTGTATGCATGACAGTCATGAGAGGAGTGAGCTTTGCAATTGCAGGATTTTTCTTCTTCTCAGGCCATTTTGTCAACTGGCCAACTGTGATAGTATAAATAACCTCATCCATAGAAACAGATACTACATGATCCTCAACATTAGGAGTGCCTAAAAATTCATTGATGAATTGTGGAGTGAAATCCACTAGTTTCTCCCTGAAATAGGAAGTAGCATACTTTGGATGATCCTCATAAGCAATGTTCTTGGACAAAGAACAATAAAATTCCCTCACAACCTTAAGACTATAAGGCTTCACTCACTGAACTGTTCCTAACAAGCCCAAGATTTCAAGAAAAGCATACACATTACATTCCTTAAAGATTGCCTCATCAAGCACACACTCAGGAATAACCTCCCTATACACATACTTAGGCCAATCATCTTCATGCTTCTTAGCATAAAACTCATGTTTATACGCATCTGGCTTAAAATCAGAGACATCACCAGTAGCTACAGGAGAGAGGTTTAGGTCAACCTCCATATCAAACTCAGCATCAATCTCATCTACCCTAGCAGCCTCTGTATCAGCCTTAGTGATTCTAGCATCACTATCTCTACTGTCATCATCCTCAGAAGAATCACTACTAGAGTCATCATCAGAAAGCCCATCAGTAGGCTTATTAACATTCTCCTCAATAACAAGAGAACTACTACCACCCACAGTCTCATTAGCCGTATTCAACACATCAACAATCAATTCCACAGACCCAACACTAGCAGTCTTAGACTCTTAGACGAATCAGAACTACCAGTATGCACATAAACTTTATCATTAACATCAACATGTCGATTTGAAGTATCCCCAATAGCAGAATTATCCCCCTTATTTCTACTAGAAATAAAATACGCATAAGTAGGTGCATTCTCAACATCAATGACATTAATAGTCGAGATTGGAGTTACCTGCAAAGTAGTAGTATCCAAAATCCTAGTTCTTGGTACTCTGACAAAGGTTTGGAGAGGGAAAACATCCTCTGTAGGTAAAATCGGACCTGGAGAAGTTGGTTGAGCATCAATGGGAGTGGATTCAACCGCCATAGCTTGAGATTGAGCAACAGTGGGCTCAATCGAAAAAATTGGAGCCGAAGACGGAGAGGTTGAGGTGTTGGTGGGTTGAGTGGTTTGGTTATGAGTAGGAGATGATTGGTTTGATGATTCCATTGTGAATCGACAATTGATCGGGCACATTTGGCTATGGAGTTTGAGGTTGGGATGAGGGTTTCTGTAAAATCGGACGAGAGAGAGAGAGCAAGAGAATGTGAGTTGTGGGAAAGGTGGAGAGATTTTGTTTAAAAAATATTAAACTAACCGTTAAGGGCATGTTTGGATCTTTGGGAAAGATAAGGCACACTTGCATAACTGTCAAGATCTTCCAGAAAAATTATTTTGGTATGCTCCAAAATTTATATTTGTAAAACGCGTTATAAACCAAAGCACAAGATATATGGTATACCAAAAATATGTAAAACAATTTTAGAAAAGATACAAGATCAAGATAGCAAAATAAATTTTAGGAATTAAACTAATGGAGGATCTTTGTATAGAGAAATTAACTTAGCTAGTCAATTTAACTAAAAACAGAACAAGATCCTTTATAATCCCCAATGCATATGTGCATTCCCCCTTAATGCAGACCTACATGTACACCACCACCTAGACACAACTCAGAGAATTTACCTAGACTCAAACAAATATACAAAAACACATTAACAGAAATTTAAATCACAGAATTTCGCAAGACAGTCCAGAGGTGTTGGGTAAGGTGTTGTTCAACCTCTTGGTCAACACTCAATCAAGGACCTCAGTAATCATCAAAAGCCTCACCTGTATTTTTCCCTTTCCAATTTTTGAAAACGTTTGAAACAAGTTGTTTTCTGGTATTTGTTTAAATCTCAGTGCAATGTCCATGGGTGATTTTGCAAATTTTTTTTTTAAATGTTGTTCATATTACATGCAACTTTTTGCTTTTCTTTCTTTCCAAACCTTCATAGACTTGAGACCCAAAGATTGTCGGAAAACCAGAGACAAGTTTTACCTTCCTTGCCTTTCGGGCCTTTGCGGCACTTATTTTGCTACAATTAGAGAATTCAAGGCCCCTAATGTGCTCTTTCTCCTGTTAAAAAGCATAGATATGCAAATAGGAAATTCAAGGTTCCTAGATATGAAAGGCAGTATTTGTCAATCACAAAAATTTTGAGCTGCTCAAGCTCCAAGAGAAGGCTTCCAATAAGTGAGCAAAAACAAGGGTCAAGAGGGACTAGTGACTTTTAAAGAGTTCCTCTTTCTCATGCATTCCAAGAAATTTCACAAACAGCTTACTTGCAACATAGTACGTAGACTGACACGAAATATACACACATCAAGTAAATGATATCACAGATACACAAAATTGAAAATGCAGACACACACCACATGCAGACTACAGGTGTTGACTGTGGTGTTAAGTCAACCCCTGGAACAACCCTATTTTTAAGACAGTGCAGAGACCAAGAGACCTCCTAAGACTTAGAAATCTCTCAGTATCCTAAGGCTTTGTGAACAAATCAGCAAGTTGGTTGGTTGTTTCTATATGTTCAATGTCTAAAGCATGAGCCTCAACAAGTTCTCTCAGAAAATGGTGTCTTATATCTATATGCTTAGACCTAGCATGATGTACATGGTTATGAGACAAATGAATAACACTCAAATTATCACATAAAAGTAACACTGAATCACACTTAAGACCAAAGTCTGATAACATAGACTTTAACCACAAAAGTTGAGTAGCCCCACTACCAGCTGCAACATATTTTGCTTCAGCTGTTGACAAAGAAACACAGTTTTTTTTTTTGCTAAACCAAGAAACTAAGTTATTTCCAAGATTGAAACATCCTCCACTAGTAGACTTCCTATCATCTAAATCACCAGCCCAGTCAGAATCAGAAAAACCACAAAGATTTAAAGTAGTATCTCTAGTATACTATATACCAAGTTCAATGATTCCAGAAACATACCTTAGGATTCTCTTGACAACATTCAATTAGGTGATTTTGGGATCAGATTGATACCTAGCACACACACATACTGCATACATGATGTCTGGTCTTGAGGCTGAAAGATATAGGAGGCTACCAATCATGGATCTATAGAGGGTTGAGTCAACACTCCTCTCAACCCCGTCTCTGCTGATTTTCACAGTGGAACCCATTGGAGTTTTTAAGGGTTTTGCAATTTCCAGGCCAAATCTCTTCACAAGATTCCTTGCATATTTTGACTGGTTCAAGAATAGACCATGTTTTTGCTGCTTAATCTGTAAACCCAAGAAGTAGTTCAGTTCACCAATCATGCTCATCTCGAAATTGGTTGACATAGCCTTGACAAACATGTCCAGAAGTTGCTTGCTGATGGAGCCAAAAACAATGTCATCAACATAGATTTGAGCAATGCACACATGGTCATCTGATATGAGAATGACTAAAGTCCTGTCACCTGCACCTCTTTTGAAACCAAACTCAAGAACAAATTCAGTTAGCTTCTCATACCAAACTCTAGGGGCTTGTTTGAGACCATACAAAGCTTTCTTAAATTTATAGACATAATCAGGATGAAAAGGATCTGTAAAGCATTTAGGTTGTTCTAGGTAAGCATCAACATCAATGTCTCCATACAAGAAAGCACCTTTAACATCCATTTGATACAAAGTGATCTTAAGATAGCATGCAATAGCAAGAAGTAGTCGAATAGATTCAATTCTAGCAACAGGAGCAAAGGTTTCATCATAATCTACCCCTTCTACCTGTGTATAGCCTTGTTTCTAACAACCACCGCACTTTCATCAGTTTTGTTTTTGAAAATCCACTTACCTATGACATTAGTATTTTCAGGCCTAGGCACTAATTCCCAAACATCAAGTTTTTGAAACTTAAGTTCATCTTGCATAGCACATATCCAAATATTATATGTAAGAACTTCCTTAACATTCTTATGTTCAAGTGCAGAAACATAACAAGCAATGCGTACCTTGGCATGTGACTCATCATTACAACAAGCACATCTCATTACCATGTTGGCTTTGAGTCCTGCAAGTTTCCTGTAGTCTACCTTTAATTTCTCATGAAGTTCTCTGGTGGCAGAAGTACCTTCAGTAGTATTTTCATTTGACTTCTTTCTCAGAATCTTGGTAGGAGTACCATCAGTAGTACTCTCATCTTCTTGATCTTCATCAGATTCGGCATTGTTATCACTTCCTTCAGGTGTATCATGGTCATCAGAAGTATCAGGAACAACTTGTGGTGTTGGTGGATCGTCTGCTTGAGGATCAGGTTCTGCAGCAGGAAAAAATTTTGTAGCAGGAATAGGGGTTGGGGTAGGTGTTGGGACAACCTCTTTATCAACCCGCTAGATTCTGCAACTGCAGTCTTCTCAATTGAAACCTGTGGAGACTTATAAGGCAACTGAACTATGTCCATTGTACCTGCTTCATCTTTTCTTCCTGTCACACTAAGAGAATCATCAAAAGTAACATTGACTAACTCTTGAATAGTTTTTGTCCTTAGATTGTACACTCTAAAGGCATGACTATTGTCAGAGTAGCCAAGAAAAAAAGCTTTATCACTCTTAGGATCTAGTTTAGACAAATGATCTCTATGATTTAAGTATGTAGTAGACACAACCAAAGACATGAAATTACTTCAGATTAGGTTTCTTGCCTTTCAAAATCTCATAAGGTGTCATGGTGGTTCCAGGTCTCAGATAGACTCTATTGATAATATGGCATGATGTATTAAAAGCTTCACCCCAAAAACGTTTTGTAATACTCATGGAACTAAGCATAACCCTATCCATCTCTTGTAAAGTCCTATTCTTTCTTTCTGCAATCCCACTTTGTTGAGGAGTTTTTGGGAGCAAAATACTCATGGAAGATTCCTTGTTTATTACAAAAATTGGAAAAAGATGAATTTTCAAATTCTCTTCCATGGTCAGACCTAATTCTTTTAATAGATGAGTTATACATGTTCTTAACTCTAGCATGAAAAGTAGTGAAAGCTTCAACAGTTTGTGACTTATCTTTCAAGAAAGAGACCCAAGTGAATTTAGAAAAGTTATCAACAATCACATACACATATTTCTTACCACCAATAGTACTGGATTCCATTGGACCCATCAAATCCATATGCATGAGTTGAAAACAAGAAGACGTACCTGAGGGTTGAGCACTAAGTTGAACAACACTATGGGCAACCCTCGTCTGTTTACCTCTTAATCAGTCACCACACACAATCTTTCCAGATTGAGATAGCTTTGGAACACCATTGACAGCTTCCAGTTTCAAAAATTTGTCCATGTTTCTGTAGTTAACATGTCTAAGATTTTGGTACCAAAGAGTGGCTTCCTCCATCTTGACTTGACTGCACAGTAAGTGTGTTCCAGTCGAATAGCAATTGTCACCTGATCTATGACATGTCATAACACATTGATTTGCAGCATTGTATACAGAACATGTACTCTTGTCAAACCTAACACAGTGGTTAGCATCACACAATTGACTAACACTTATAAGATTAGCCTTAAGTCCATTGACAAGATACACATCTCTAAGAGATGGAAAACCTGGAATATCAAGCTCACCAATACCAAGAATTCTCCCTTTTGAACCACCACCATAAGTGACAGAACCAGATTCCCTAGCAATAAAATTGGTTAGAAAATCTCGTGTTCCAGTCATATGACGAGAACACCCACTATCAAAGTATCATGTACCTACAAGGTCAGAATCAACAGCAACTAGAACAACATTACATGTAAGGGAAGGGTCTTGTGGTTTATCAGAGGATGAAATAGGTGATTCTGTAGAAGGGGGGGTTGGGAAACTGTTCAGGAAACACCTCTTTATTGTCCTGTTTCTTCTTAAAAGTTTTATAGTAAAGACGACACTAAGGTTTGATATTACCTTCATTGTTACAAAAACTGCAGACATAAACTCTTTTCTTTTTAGAAGAAGCCTCACTAGTAGCCTTATCTTTGGTTCCTTTACCCTTGGTTTTAAACACCTTGGGCTTAGGTTCCTTAGACCCAGTCACTTGTGGTTTTACAAATTTAGGACCTTCAGGAAAATATGAATCAGAAGTTCTTCCTTTCAATGGATAACCTAGACCAGTGGTACCAATTTTACCAAGACCTAAATATGCATCTAGCTTTTGAGAAGAATCAGTAAATTAAAGCTTGCAAGTATGCGCTCAGATTTAGTGAGTTTCTCACTTATAGTGTGAAGGGCAACACCCCTTTTGGTTATAGAAACCTCAAGGCTAGTAATTAACTCCTTCATGTTGGAATTCTCCTTGGTTAGTGCTTCGATTGCTTTCTTCTGTTGGCTGCAAATTGCTAGAAGTTTATCATACATACTGTGTATCTCAGCCATAGCTTCTTCTTCAGAGATTTGATCCTCTTCATCATTGACATCATCTTCCCCTGCATCAGAACTAATAGAACTGTGTAGACATAGAATATCACATGAATTTTCAGATACCTGAGAGGGTGTTGAGGCCGGGATTGTGTCAATCTCTGGTGCAACCTCTTCAAGTGACTCACAGATAACAACTCTCAGTGCCATAACATCAGTTTCTGGTTCTGAGTCTTCTTGTTCCTCACCTTCTCCTTCATTATCTGAGTCAGTCCTAACCCAGTTTACCTTCAAACCTCTTTGTCTCCTATAGTTAGGGCATTCATTCTTGTAGTGACCCCATCCTTTGCACTCTCTACATTGAATCTTATCGAGGTCTCTAGAGTTTGAGTTGGAAGATGTGGAAAAGTCTTTTCTTTGGGAAGAGTTGGTGTAACTACCTTTGGAAGGATATTTGGATGTGGAGCTGTCAGACTTGTATTTGGGTTTGACATTGTTATATTTGGACAGTTTCTTAAGCAAGGCATGAGACTTTTGGATGATGTAGGCTTTGGAATGTTCTGGATCAAAATCATTGATATCTATCTCCTTATCACTAGCAATGTCAGAAACTTTAAAAACATTGGATTGTCTACCATAAGTTTCTTCTTGAGATTGGAGATGAAGTTCATAATTTTTCAAGATGTTCATTAGAGTGTCTAAGCTCATCGTTGCTAAATTATGATTTTCTTCAATAGCAGATACCAGTATATTAAACCTAGGAGGTAAGGATCTAAGGGCTTTATTTACCAGGATTTTGCTAGCCATGGGTTCACCAAGGTTATGAGATTCATTAGAAATATCCAAAATTTTGGTGAAGTAAGTACCTATATGTTAGGAAACTTGTAATTTTGATGAGCAATTAACCATGCTAAACTAAGGAAAGTCCAGTAACTAGTACTCTTAAGGTTCATAGGAATTTAGAATTTTCAGGACATTGTAAAAGAGGAACGTTTGCTGAAAGACTTAGTGTAGGTACTAGTTAGGTTCTTTCATTTGCTGATGATGTACTTTGTTTTTACAAACGAACTATTGAAGACCTAGAACCACTCAGAAAGTTGAAGATTCGAAGACTGAAGACTTAGAAGAATTCTGAGAAAGGTATCTACAAAGGCACATGTTGCTCCAGAAAGTGAGAATTTCAGCAACAACTCGCATATGTGAAAATCTATATGACAGAGTAGGTTGTGCTTGCTGAAACTGAGACTGACCACTTGCTGAAAACATATGTGACCTCCTTGCTGAAGAGTACTTGCATTTTGGCTCAAACGTTCACATTTGAATTTGATTCAAATGAACATTAAATGCAAAGTAGGCACGCGAAGAACATGAAGACAAGAAGACAAATGAAGGACGCTGCTGAAAGTACAAAAGCAAGATAGTGACATCTTAAGGTACAAAGCCTTAGAATTTGAAATTCAAACGGATCCCTTGAGACACTATAAATAGAGGTCATCAGGCAAAGAGTAGAAGTGTGTCAACAACGTGATCAAACTCTCACTTGTGCTTTAAACACTCAAATCCTTCTATACTCTTTACTGGCTATTGATCCGTTCCAAGACTTAAGCTTGAAACAAAAGCTACTTGTGAAGAAGTAGAACATTCACGGCTAAGAAATTAGTTAAGTGTTCTTTCTTTCGAGCAAGAACAAGTCTTGACACCAGAAACAATCAAACTTGCTTACTGCAAAGTATTACAAGTTGTGTTTCTTTAGATAACTTGTTATAGCTGGAAAAGTTATATTCAAGTAATCTCATCCCAAACCTCTCTAATTGATAAACACCATTTTCAGACTCAATTAATCAAATAAATTTGTTTTTAGCCAAAGGCAATTCACAACTACAAAGAAAACCAAGGCACGTAGTGTAGAAGTAAAATAACCTCGAGTGTCGATCTCAAAGGACTATAACTAGCTTTATCAAATTTATCTTAAACTATAAACTCAACAAACGTCTTAGCACAGATTTTCTTATCAATAATAATGGAAGTTAGCGATAGTATGATCATTCAGAGCATCATGTTAATAATCATGCATGAAGTACTTGAACGTTTGCATAGAGATCTAAGATCATGAATTATCCAATGTGTTCCGTTCAATTCAACACTACAAGATAGAGGGCTTAGATAGATCAAAGAAATAAAGCAATAAGTCAAGTCTGAATTGCATTACAGCCAATCATGCATAATTAAGAACCCTAGCTAAGAAATCACATACTATCACCAACGATAGATTTAGCTACTCATAGATAAATTGCAATCAACAAGAATCAGAGCAAGATTGAATGAAAACATGTTGAAAGAAATAAATAAAAGTAGAAAAATCGTGAGATACAATGTTACCAACGAAGGTTGTCAATCTCCGAAGAATTGCTAACTCACAAGCGAGAATTGATAAACAACGAGGTCCAATTGCTATGCTTAATCCTCCAAATTGATAAGAAAAAGAGTCTCCTATGCTAAGAATTCCCAAAACAGGCTCTGGAGAATTTTTCTCTCAAAGTAATGTGAAAAGGTATGAAAAACGTAGAGAATGGGCAAACTATATATAATGCTCGGAAACACACGGGGCGAACCGCCCCAGACGCCGGGCGATTCGCCTGGTGCGGGGTGATTCGCCTGGTGCGGGGCGATTCGCCCCACGTCCCAGACGATTCGCCTGGGACGTCCAGACCAACTTCAGCGAGATTTTAGTCTTCTTTTCCTTTTCGGACTCGGATTTTACCTTCTAGTGACCGTTAAGCCTTGAAACTCGTCCCCTAGGACTCAAATCTGATCCGGAACCTTCTAGATACTCCACGAATGTCCTCGGAACACCAAAACCTCGTCCACTTCATCAATATTACCCATAAAAATATGTTTTTCACCTAAAATCTGAAAAATGCAAAGAAAAGGGAAACGTGGCACTATTATAATAAAATGCACTAAAATATAAGCTAAATTAACCTAGAGGATAGCTAAAATGGTGAAAAAGACTCGAATGAAAGTGTAAAATACACGTTCATCAAACTCCCCAAACCGAACCTTTGCTTGTCCTCAAGCAACTAGCTAGACTCTAATGCAAAAAAACCAATGCAACACACAAAATGGAGTCTCATGCCAAATGAAATGAACTAATCTATTGAATCTATCAAAAATTTATGAACAAAGACCATACAAATCATAACATGGATACTGGTTGAAGAATGCCTCGATTGACTTATACACATTCACATATGCACTATGTTAAACAAGATAGTCTCTCGTAACATTCTCTACCTGGACCTAGTCAGTGACGACGTAATGAAACATGTTAAAATACGAATGGTTGTCCCGTGCCTATGAAACTGAAAACTTACTGCTGTTCACCAAGTTAAGACTTTTCCTCAAAGAGGTCGAACCAATACTGGCTCTCATCAAACGAAGGAGGGTTCCCTAAAAGTTCACACTCCCCTATTCTACCCATCTCTCAAGCAAAGTCATAAACTAATCACCACTTCCTGAATGGCAGGACGAGGGTGGTCTAGAACAGATGATACTCAAACAATCAAAAAACAAAAAATTACAACTCGATTACGAACATTACAAGAATTGAAAAACGAGACAAACACTTTGCTAAACTGCTTTTTGGCTTTCTTTGGACCCTTCTTTGATTTTTTGGGGTCTCTTTTTTTCTTTTTTTCTTTTCCAGATTTTTTTCTTTTTCCTGGAATTTTTTCTCTCTTTTTTTTTGATTTTTTTTCTTTTTTTTTTTTTTTTTATATAAAGCCAGCAATAGCACGACGAAAAAGAAATTACAATGACTCACAAACGACCTCCACAAACCTATTCGAAAGAATAGGTTGAAGCACAACTTTACGAAAAAGGAAAACAAACTCACAACACTCAAAATCGAAAAACAAGTCTAATGATAGCGTAACCCCCTCCCCAAACCTATTCGAAAAAATAGGTTGCAAACAAAGGATCACACAATCTCACACTACCTCCTTCCTAGGCATTTAGCAATCTCAAAGCAAGGTGAAGACTTGTTGCCTCTTAGGTACATAATTACTCGGGAAAACAACCATAAGATCCTAACATGCATCATCTTATTATAAAGGCCTTCGTGAACCGCAGTAGAGAAAACACCACTAAGTGATGTCGAGACTACCAAGCTTAACTAAGTGCATATATAAATGTGACAAGCCAAGCAAGAAAAACCTCAAACAAATTCATAGAGATGAAACGCATGGTCAAAGGTCATAACTAGTTAATCTATCCAATAAAAAAGTTCAAAAAATTTGACAATAAACTCCACAAAAACATGCAAAACTATACTAGGATGAATGTAGTGTATGCAACTAAATACTAAGAAAGCGGTAAATGTGCAAATGCAAACAAAAGGTTTCATGAGTTTATCATAAGCAAAACAAGTATAGAGATAGCCAGCGATAACCCCCCCCCCCCAAACCTGAACGTCGTCGCTTGTCCCGAACGTCGAAAGTGGATTTAAGGTGAGAGCTAACTTGTACCTGTAACCTGTAGGACTCAAGGAAACTCGTGAGAAACCAAAATGGGCGATAAAAGAAGTAAAAAGATCAATAATTTAGCATAATAGGAGAGAAATGGGGTACCGAACGAAAATCCGGACCTCCGGGTTTCTGGACACCCGGGGCGAACCGCCCCAGGTGGGGGGCGATTCGCCTGGGGCGTCCAGAACGTCCCAGGCGGCCTGGTCTTGCCAGGCGAATCGCCCCACATGGGGGGCGGTTCGCCTGGCATCTCCAGGCTCCTGGAGACGCCTTTTTCCTCCCAAAATGCAAAATTATCATCTTAAACCCTATTTTATCACCAAAAACACACGAAAAATAAATATGCATGCAATGCAAGAGAGCGATAAAACTAAACTACATGCAACCATTACCACTAATGTTATCCATTATCAAATGGAAACGAATCTTGTGTATCAGTTCCATTACTCCTCGCATCTTGGGAACCATCCTTGGCTCCTCTCCGTATTTGCTCAAGCAAGTCCATGATTCCCTGAAAACTAAAATTAACAAACCCAAATAAACCCAAATCTAAAAAATAACCAAGGGAATCAGATGGAAAATAAAAAGAGAAAAAAAGGATCAAAACTCCTTTGGAACTCATAGGTGGGTGCATGGACCAGAACGTAGGAGTCAAGATCAAGAGTATCTGCAGCAATTGATTCAGAGACACCAAAATCTTCCGAGATTGGCTCCTCGACCTCAACACAACTCACGCCATCACTTTCTGACTCAAGTGAAGCAATGGATTCAGTTATCACCTCCTCCACGACTTCCTCGTGACCAACAACCTCGACATCCGCAAGTAAGGACGTGGAATCCAAGCTAAGCACTGAGGAGACTTCATCAATGGATTCTTCTCCACATTCCTCTTCATCGGCAATGTCGATTTCTGGTGGCTGACTACTGAAGCGATACGTCCATGCCCTTGACCCGGGAGGTGAGTCCCCATCCCAATGTTCCAGAAACTTGCTTGTTACTTCACCCCAAGTGTACAACGATTTTTCCGGTGGGATTCTGAGCCATCCTCGAGCGTACCCTTTCAAGGCTCCCATAAATCCTCTCATACAAAGTTGCTCATGTGATAAAATAACCCCCTCCTCATTCACACGAGGTATCCTCAACACACCTTCCTCGTACGTGTCTAAGAACCCTCTTGGATCATCACCCATTGAAAACGTGGAGAGAATGGAGTAGTACGAAGGATCAAAGTCATAATTCCTGCAATCGTCATCCAATGTTATGCAAGGCCCTCGAGGCATCACATACCGGGGCAAAGGAGCTCGTTGACTCATCCTTTCATATGACTAGTTTCTGCACATGAGGAAACAAGAAACCAAGGAGCAGAATCCACAAAAGAAAAAACAAAAACTTGCAAAGAAAAGCACAAAGAGTGCAAACAAACACAATGTAATCAAGAACTTCGAGAGCACAAGCACGCAAGGTAACCAAGATCAGATTAGGTGACTTTACTGAAAAAGATAGGGGGAAAGAAATAGGGTAAGAAAGTGAAATTTTTTGAGAGCAAACCCCAGAGCCTGTTCTTCTGTAGGGAACTGAATGCTGAAAATATAAATAAGCTAAATAGAAAAAAGGAGTATAGTCCCCGGCAACGGCGCCAATTTGATGAACCGAATTTGTCAGACTAAATTAATCAAATAAATTTGTTTTTAGCCAAAGGCAATTCACAACTACAAAGAAAACCAAGGCACGTAGTGTAGATGTAAAATAACCTCGAGTGTTGATCTCTAAGGACTATAACCAGCTTTATCTAATTTATCTTAAACTATAAACTCAACAAACGACTTAGCACAGATTTTCTTATCAATAATAATGGAAGTTAGCGATAGTATGATCATTCAAAGCATCATGTTAATAATCATGCATGAAGTACTTGAACGTTTGCATAGAGATCTAAGATCATGAATTGTCCAATGTGTTCCGTTCAATTCAACACTACGAAGATAGATGGCTTAGATAGATCAAAGAAATAAAGCAATAAGTCAAGCCTGAATCGCGTTACAGCCAATCATGCATAATTAAGAACCTTAGCTAAGAAATCACATACTATCACCAACGATAGATTTAGCTACTCATAGATAAATTGCAATCAACAAGAATCAGAGCAAGATTGAATGAAAACATGTTGAAAGAAATAAATAAAAGTAGAAAAATCGTGAGATACAATGTTACCAACGAAGATTGTCAATCTCCGAAGAATTGCTAACTCACAAGCAAGAATTGATAAACAACGAGGTCCAATTGATATGCTTAATCCTCCAAATTGATAATAAAAAGAGTCTCCTATGCTAAGAATTCCCAGAACAGGCTCTGGGGAATTTTCTCTCAAAGTAATGTGAAAAGGTATGAAAAATGTAGAGAATGGGCAAACTATATATAATGCTCGGAAACACACGGGGCGAACGCCGGGCGATTCGCCTGGTGCGGGGCGATTCGCCCAACGTCCCAGGCGATTCGCCTGGGACGTCCAGACCAACTTCAGCGAGATTTTAGTCTTCTTTTCCTTTTCGAACTCGGATTTTGCCTTCTAGTGACCTTTAATCCTTGAAACTCGTCCCCTAGGCCTCAAATCTCATCCAGAACCTTCTAGATACTCCACGAATGTCCTCGGAACACCAAAACCTCGTCCACTTCATCAATATTGCCCATAAAAACACGTTTTTCACCTAAAACCTGAAAAAGTCAAAGAAAAGGGAAACGTGACACTATTCTAATAAAATGCACTAAAATATAAGCTAAATTAACCTAGAGGATAGCTAAAATAGTGAAAAAGACTCGAATGAAAGTGTAAAATACACGCTCATCACTTACTGCAAAGTATTACAAGTTGTGTTTCTTTAGATAACTTGTTATAGCTGGAAAAGTTATATTCAAGTCATCTCATCCCAAACACCTCTAATTGATAAACACCCTTTTCAGGCGTGAAATTCAGGGGGAATTAATCAAGCATAGTGTTGCTAGTTATAAGTCCCAGGTTTGGTGAGAACAAGGTTACAGTTCTCTAGTTAGGTTGGAAACGAAGCAAGTGTGCTTTGGTTTCTGAGAATCATTAGTGATAGGATTTGTAAGGAACCTCATATCTTATCATAGTGGATTTAGTCCTAGAAAGGACAAAGTGGATTAGTTGAGAGATTACGCCACTCTCAGATACCACTATAAAAGTGTTTGTGTGATTTACTTTACTGCATTTAGTTTTCAGCAAGTTACATTTCTCGTACACTATCACTCTGCTCACTTGCTAAAACTAGCTCTCTGAAAAACACTTATTGTAAAAGACTTCCGCACTCTGTTTTTAAGTATCAGCAAACTCACTACTGAAAAGTAATAAGTACTTGCTGAGAAAGTTAAGTACCAGCAAACTCATTACGGAAAAGTAATAAGTACTTGCTGAGAAAGTTAAGTACCATCAAACTCATTACTGAAAAGTAATAAGTACTTGCTGAGAAAGTTAAGTACCAGCAAACTCATTACTGAAAAGTAATAAGCACTTGCTGAGAAAGTTTTAAACAACGAAAAGTTTGAAAAGACTATTCACCCCCCCCCTAGTCTTTTCTTGTTGTTTAAAGGGACCAACAAGTGGTATCAGAGTTGGAGGTTCTTTAACCTTCAGCACTTAACCTAGATCCCCTTAGGTGCTTTCCGTAAATCACTTTTACTTGATCAGTTTGGTAGTCTTTTGCTGACAAGATGTCGCTAGGAGACGCTCCCTTGCTGAAGCTGGAAAACTATGAAAAATGGCGAAATAACATGATGCTACATCTTGAGGCCATTAGTGATGAGATGGTCACTGTCATAAATGATGGAACAATCAAGATCACTAAACTTGAGAGAAGTTTTCCTCACAAAACCACAGATACTGCTGGAAAGGAAACTATCTTAGGAGAACCGTTTGATACCGCCGTTCCAAAACCAAGAGAGGAATGGACTTCAGACGAAGCCAAAAGATTCCGTCTTGATGGCCAAGCAAGAAACATCATTATTCGATCTACTCCAGATAGTATACAGTGCAAACTGTGGGGTGCCAAAACTGCTAAGGAAGCTTGGAAAATGGTTCAAGATCTTTGTGATGGATCTGACAAAACCAAGGAAAACAAACTCGAAGTGCTAAAGTTGAAGTTTCAAAACTTCAAACAAGGTGCAAATGAGTCACTGGAAGACTTGGATTTCAGATTCACAACTCTAGTGAGTGAAATGGTTACCTTAGGAGTTGGAAACTTCTATTCAGATTCTAAAAAGGTGAAAACCATTATTAGAAGTCTGAACCAAGAATGGATCCACACTCAGAATTTTTACTATAATCAAGGAATGTCAATTATCACTCCAACCGAGTTGTTCTCTCATCTTGCTACTGTCAACTATGATACAAAGCAAAGAGAAAATCGCAGAACATTGTTCTTGCTGCCAAGCCGTCATCTTCTGAAAAGAAGAATGATCAAGAGATTGCTGATGAAAACGCTCTTGTTGTTAGAAACATGAAGAAATTCATCAGTAAGGAACTTGAAAGGCGAAAAGCAAAAGAGAAGCTGAAAAAGCATCTTGGTAACAACTACCATAAATACAAGAATGAAGCTAGCTCGCTGAACAAGCAAGGTCAGCAAGCAAACTCCTCCGAAGAACCAGCAGTTGGCAATGATCTTTGCTTTTATTGCAAGAAGCCTGGACACTTCCAAGAAAACTGCCCCTTACTGAAAGGGAAATCTGCTGAAAAGAAGAAAAAGTTCAAGAGGTCTTTGATTGCTGAAGAAAAGAAAAAGCTTCAAGAAAAAATCGATGCTCTTTGCATTGAAACAAGCGCTGAAGACAGTGAGGTAGAGAGTTCAGACACTGAAGAAGAAGAAGCCACTCTTGACTTAGAGATTGGCAAGGAAGTTTGTGGAATAGTTATGGAAGCTTATCCAGATGTGTCAAACTACGAGTTCTACCTCATGGCCGGTCAGGTAAATTGCCCTACCTCTGAATCTGATTCAGAAAGTGAAGATGACATTGACCTTGATAGAATTCAAGGAGAAATCGAAAGATTTGAAAAAACTCTGAGCAAACAGCAAGAGAAACTACAGAATGCTGAACTTCTGACTAAGCAAACTACTGAAAAGTACGTCTTGCTGAGCGTAGAGTAAGAAAAGAAGGATGCTGAAATATTGCACCTCAAGAAGTTAATTGCTGAAGCTACAGAGAAGAATGCTCAAATGGAAATAGAATTGGAAGAGTATCAGTCCTCAATTCTAAAGTTACTTGCTGAAATACAAGAAATGAAAAAGATGAAAGTCAATTTCAAATCTTATGTGGATGCTAGTAACACGCTGACTGAACTAAACTCTTATCTGAGAGATCCATCTTAGAAAGAAGGTTTCGGTGCCACGTATGAAGGTGATGATGTAATACTCTTGAGTAAAGACAAATCACCAATCACCTTTGTTCGTGCAACTGATAGTGGTCATCCAGAACACTATCAATTTGGTCAATCTAAGGTTGCTGAAATAAGCAATCAAGTACCTACGACCGAAAAGCCCGCTGCTACTCAAAGTAACAAGACTTTAAAAGGAAAACAGGTTGCTGAAAAGCAACTGTTCAGAAAAAGGATGCTGTAAAGCATTCTGCCAAACAAGTTGCTGAAAAGCAAGTTGTTAAGACTAAAGGCAAGATTACTAAAAGTAATTAGAAGAACTTTGCTGACAAACCTGAATCAAGTAAGGTTGCTGAGACAAAAGCTCAGCATACTCCGAAAAGTGGGCTTGGATTCAAAACCAAGCAAAATCAACTTTTTCATGAGTATAAGCAAAGTCAGCAAAGATACTTCAAAGAGTTGAACAAAACCAAGCCTAAGAGTACTGACAAGACTCAAAATGCTAGGACTAGAAGGAACCTTGCTAGAAAAGAACTTATTGAAAAGTATGTTCAGCAAAAGGGTCAACCAAGCAAGACACCACATCAGAAAGTGGACTTGATTAGCAATGATCAAAAGTCTTTCGGTTCTAAACCCTCTAGTTCCTCAGCAAGTAGAAAACAGGTCAAGATTGAAAAACTCAAGACTTGGGTTTCCACTGGATGTTTTCTTGAACATGTTAATGGACATCCAATATTGGATAATTAACTTGTTTTCTCTTGATTGTGCAGACTTCAGCCACGGAGACAAACAATGCAATTTGGCACTTTGACAGTGGTTGTGGAAAGCACATGACGGGCAATAAGAAAAACCTTACAAACTATAGACGGTGGTCTAAAGGTCCAACAATAAGGTTTGCTGGTGGAGGCTTTGGTTCTACTGAAGGTCATGGTAACGTGAAGTTAGGATGCATTACCATTTCGGGAGTTCTTTATGTCAAAAATCTTAAGTTTAACCTTTTCAGCATGAGTCAATTTGCTGACAAAGGTTACTTCATCAAAATCAAAAGTGATGAATGTAAACTTATTGACTTTGAGACGAAAAAGGTTATCATGGTTGCTAGAAGATCAGGAGGTCTCTATACCGTAGATTGGTCTTCAGCAATCGTTGAAAAATGCCTTATCTCAGATCATGATTGCCTTGCTGAAAATGCATGGTTATGGCATAAACGAACAAGTCACCTAAACTTTAAGACGCTGAATAAGCTGTCTAAAAAGACACTTGTAGTTGGATTACCTAAGGTTACTTTTAAGAAGGATGGTGTTTGCACTGCATGTCAGCAAGGAAAACAAACCAAAACTTCTTTCAAGAACAAGGCAGTACCGTCAACTACAAAACCTTTACAACTCTTGCACATGGACTTGTTTGAATCTTCTTCAACAAGCTATGTTGGAAAGAAGTATGGTCATGGTGGTGGTAGATGACTATTCAAGATTCACTTGGGTATTGTTTATCAAACACAAGTCTGAAACAAGGACTGAAATACCGAACTTGCTGAACAAGCTCGAAGTCATGAAAAATGACAAGGTAAAAGTCATAAGAACAGACCATGGTACTGAATTTGTAAACCAGTACATAACTGAGTATTGCACTTCAAAAGGCATACAACATCAGTTATCCTCAGTAAGGACACCTCAACAAAATGGTGTTGCTGAAAGGAAGAATCGTACCCTTAAGGAAGCAGCTAGAACAATGCTTGCTGACTGAAATAAGTGAAGCTTATTGGGTTGAAGCGATTAATACCGCCTGCTATACTCAAAATAGATGCTTGATAACTAAGGAATACAACAAAACTCCCTATGAGTTATTTGTTGGAAGACCTCCTAACATCACTCATCTAAGAGTATTTGGTTGCAAATGCTTTGTTCTTAACAATGGTAGAGAATACTTAAGAACATTTCAACCAAAGGTAGATGAAGCGATATTTCTTGGCTACTCCTTGCATAGCAAAGCTTATAGAGTTTACAACAAAAAGGCACAAAAGATCTAAGAATCATTGCATGTTGTATTCTATGAAAAATCACAAGGAGTACCTGATGAAGAAGAGATATTTGAATGTATGAAGAAATTACTCATACATGAGCAAAGAACTGAATCCGATGCTAGAAATATCAAATCAATTGAACTTAATGATGATTCTGACAATGACACTCCTACCCCAAGACATGACAAGATAAATGTAGTTCATGATAAAGAATTTCCGGCTAAGGACGCAGTTGCTCCCGATGTTGCTGAAGCTACGCAACTTCCTGTGTCTGTTGATGACTTACCTCAAATTGGCAATGCTGAACAAGCAGTTGCTGATGAACCAATTTCAGCAGAAACACAACAAGATACCAGTAGTACTGAACAAGTACATGCTGAAGAGTCACATGCTGAAATGCAAACATATCCAGATCCAAAGAGCAAAAAACTTGTTAATAAGTGGATTAGAGATCATCCCTCTACGGATATGATTGGTGATATTGACAAACGCCAAGTGACTAGATCCAAAGTATCTACTAATCAAGAACTTGCCGAGAAGAAAATGTCATTGAAGTAGAAGCTTTGTTCTCTTGCTTTGTTTCAGAAATTGAGCCCAAGACCATAGAAGAAGCTTTAAAGCATTGTGAATGGATCAAGGCAATGCAAGAGGAACTGGATCAATTTGAAAGGAACAAAGTCCGAAAACTGTACCCCTTGATGAAGGAAATAAATCAATTGGTACAAAGTGGGGGTTTAGAAACAAGTTGAGTGAGTCTGGAGAAGTAACAAGTAACAAAGCACGTTTAGTTGCTCAAGGTTATTGCCAGACTGAAGGATTGGACTATGATGAGTCTTATGCACCAGCTGCAAGATTGGATGCTATTAGACTTTTCTTAGCCTTTGCTGCTCATAATGACTTCATTGTTTATCAAATGGATGTTAAAAGTGCATTCCTAAATGGTGAACTTGCTGAAGAAGTCTACCTAGAACAACCCCTGGCTTTGAACTTCCCTCAGAAACCAAGATGGTATACAAGCTTCAGAAAGCTGTATATGGTCTAAAGCAAGCACCTAGAGCTTGGTATGATACCTTAGCTAAGTTCTTACTGGATAATGATTTCAAGAAAAGTGAAGTTGATAAAACTTTATTATGAACCATGATGGTAAAATACTCTTAGTCCAGATTTATGTGGATGACATAATATTTGGATCTAAGGACAAGCAACTTTGTGATGATTTTGCCAAGCTCATGACAAACAAGTTTGAAATGAGTATGATGGGCAAATTGAATTATTTCCTAGGATTGCAAGTCAAGCAACTCAAAGATGGAATATTCATAAATCAAGCAAAGTATGCAAAGGAAATGCTCATAAAGTTCAGGATCAAAGAGGAAGAGAAACCTGAAAAGATCCCTATGAGTGTCGGTACCAAATTGGGCTATACTAAACAAGACAAAAGTGTGGATGAACACAAGTATATGAAGCTCATTGGTTCCTTGCTGTATCTAACATCAAGTAGGCCTGACATTCAGTATGTTGTTTGTGTGTGTGCAAGATTCCAATCTGATCCAAGAGACTCACACTACAAAAAGGCACTTAAAATACTGAAATATGTCAAAGGCACAGTCAATGTTGGATTATGGTATCCAAAAGATTCTGGATTAGAATTGGTAGGTTATTCTGATGCTGATCATGGAGGATCAACTCTTGATAGAAAAAGTACCTCTGGAACTTGTCAGTTTCTAGGTACAAGATTAATATCATGGTTCAGCAAGAAGCAAACCTGTGTTGCCAATTCATCCACTGAATCTGAATACATTGCGGCTGGTTGTTGCACAGCTCAAATCCTATGGATTCAGCAACAATTAAGAGATTATGGTATTTCTGCAAAGAAAACACCAATCTTTTGTGATAATACAAGTGCTATTGCTATCACGCAAAATCCTAAGTTCCACTCAAGGACAAAGCACATTGATATTCGACATCATTTCATCAGAGATCATGTGGAAAAGGGAGACATTGAGGTTGTAAAAGTAGGTATTGATGATCAACTTGCTGACATCTTTACCAAGCCCCTTCCAGATAATAGGTTCGCAATGCTAAGGTATAACCTTGGATTGATTGAACTACCTCAATAAAAAGGGATACATTTGGTGAATTGCTGAAACAGGCATTCAGCAAGCCAATGGTTGCTTAAAGGTTATTTATTCCTTGAAAAGTCCATTTCCACTGACCTCTCTAAAAGAAATGTTTGTACACGAAATGTTCTCTGAAACAGGCATTCAACAAGTAATTCCTTCAATTCGGGTATTTGTTAGGAAACTTGATCACTTGCTGAGACGGGTACTCAGTAAGAAATTTTCAAAGATTGCTGAAACTGGCATTCAGACAATCAAGGATATTGAAACAGGTATTCGAGTATCAAAAGTTAAATCTGAGACGGGAACTCAGCAAAGAGCAAAAATGCTTCTCACTAAAAGAGAATTTACCTAAAAATATCTCAATATAAAAGAATTTACTGAGACGGGAACTCAGAAATATCTTTGACCCTAAGAAAATGAGATATTTGATTAAGGGGGAACTTTCAGCAACTACAAGGCTTGTTGCTTGAAAAGTAATTGCTAAAGTAAGAAGGATTAAAATTGCTGAAAAGATTCTTGTATACTTCAACAAGCAATTAGCTTTGAAGTAAAAGAGATCAAATCCCGTGAATCAAGGTAAAATCAATTGTGACGTTAATCGTGGCACAGATAAACTCGCTGTAAATCATGACATGAAATACAACCGTGGCCATTGATTTTAAAGCAGTTGATGATCTAACGGTTAATATTACAAAGAGAAAGCATGCTCTGACGGTTTCGTGTTAGTGGACCACTACGCATTTAATGCAAAGGCTCCACTAACTCGTTGAATCTCTGTTTTACCCTTGCTGAGAACTCAAAATCATTGAGCTTCTCACATAACAGAGATACTATATAAATGAATAGTTAGAGAAAGACAAAATTCTTTAACTCACATTTCCTTTCTCTGCAAAAATTCCCTAGTCTGTGCTCTGAATTACTGTACCTCCGGTCAAAACGAAAAGTCTCTTTTTCGTACTTCCCCAACCCTTCATACTATATAAGAGATGGCTCCCAAGAGACAATCATCTAAGAACACTAAGTCATCAAAGACAGACAGTGCTGGAAAAAGAACTGCTCCTACTCCGGTGAAAAACACAGTGAAAATTGTGTTGAAAAACGACCGTATAACAGAGAGACCCATGCCTCCTGCATATCTCGACACTGCAAAGTGTGAGCAGATGATGCAATGGGGCGTAGTTGCCAAAGAGAAGTATATTAGATACTTCTATGAACAAGAACTTGATGAAGAAAATCTTGAGGCGTTGAATTACATAAATCAACAAGGCCTAGTTTTCTTCATCACTGTCCGCACTAAGAAAGTGAGCATGTTGGACACTATGGAATTCTACAATAATGCAGAAATCCATACCCTTACTGATGGACAAGGAATCACTGAAAAAGTGATTTCTACAACAGTTCAAGGAAAGCAAATCATCCTGAAATGGATTGATTTAGCAAACATCTTTCAGATTCCAACTACTGGAACTGAAGATGACATCACTGCCACTGATGAAGAAATAGAAGCTTTCTACAGTGATGTCAGAAATGAAAGGATGAAGAAAGGAGAGATTTCTCCTGTGACTTGGACTAAGCACACAAAAAGGAAGCATCTCTGCCTTTCACTTGCTCTAGTAGGACTGCTACTAATCAAAGTTCTAGACTCCCAAGTTGGAAGAATAGACCAAGTAGGCCTAAGAAGATGGCCATTGCGGATGCATATCTATGAAATAAAAACAGACATCAACTGGTCTAAGTACATTTTCAACAGACTTGTTGATTGTGTTACAAAGTTCAAGGTCAAGGTTGAAGACAACACAGTCTCACCTTCCCTTCCGGTGATGTATGGACTGAAAATATGCTACATCCTTGAACATTACCAGATTCAGCTGAGAAACCCATTGCCGATTAAGAAATCAGTATGCAATGTGGGAAGAGCTTTCTACAAGCTGAATGGACCAAAGGTTGCTGACAAGAAGTCAAGGAAAGCAACAACTGCAAATGTTGCTGAGACTGATAACCAGTCTTGGAATACAACAGCTGCAAATGTTGTTGAGACTGACAAACAGTCTAGGATTACAACAGCTGCAAATGTTGCTGAGAATGCAACAGCTGCAAATGTTGCTGCTGATACTGCTGCGGTTGCTGACACTACTGCACCCAGCAAAAGATCAAAGAAAAAGAGGAAAGCTGATGATGATACTCAGACTGCAGCTTGATCAGCTGATCCCATTCCTAAGAAGGAAAGGACAAAGACCACTTTCCCAAGAAAGAAAACAACGACAATAAAGTCCGTTCCGGTTGTCCATGTCATTCAAGATGATGACACTCCAGTGGTTGCTGAAAAGCAAACCACTGTAGTAGATGTTGCTGAAGTGCTTGCAGAAGCCTTCACAAATCCAATTAACTTGGATCCATCTTCTGAAGCAAGACCACAAGGCAGTGAAAATGAAAATCCTGCCTTAGAAAGAATAGAAGATGTCTACATTATAGATAATCATGATGATACTACTTTGGAACCAGCAAGTGACATTGCTGCAGACCTAAGAAAGGCTGAACTTGCGGAAAATGTTGCCAGCAAAGCAACAAAAGTAAAAGAGACAGTTGCTGAAATAGCAACTAGTCAAGTCCAAGAAGTTGCTGAAGCTGCAACTACTGAAGAACCAGTTGCTGAGACTGCAACAGTTCAAGTCCCATAGTTTTTGCTGAAACTCAACAAGAGACATCATTCGACGACGCATCTCATAATGCTGAAAATGTTAGACCAAGTTCACCATTCACTTCTATTGACAAAGTCCAACTGGTGCTGACTGACCTAAGCCAGCAAATGGAAATGGAGATTGATGACAACTCCAATAAGTCAGTGGACCTGTTTATGACAAGCAGTGAACTTAGAGGTCTAAATGTTTCTGCTCAACTTGTCAATTCAGAGACAAGGGAGATTGCTGAATCTGCACAACCTTCTCAAATAGAGCAAGAGAAGAAGTCTGCTGAAGAACAAGTACCAGATAATGAAGATGTTATCAATGCTAAAAGGACTGAGTCACCACCTGTCATTCTTCAGCAGGTAGTTAACTCAAATATAAGCAAAATTTCACTATATGAAACTTTATCTTTGGCTAACATGATTATTTCTTTACAGACTTCTCAAGATACAAGTCAGAAGGTTGCTGAAACTTCTGCACCAGAATCTACAACTCCTGTTCAGCAGGTAGATGAAAATTTTGGCAACTTTACTAAGTTTAAAAACTTAGTACTTGATGAACCGGAATTTGTCAGATTCAAATTAATCAAATAAATTTGTATTTAGCAAAAGGCAATTCACAACTACAACGAAAACCGTAGTGTAGCAGTAAAATAACCTCGAGTGTCGATCTCTAAGGACTATAACTAGCTTTATCTAATCTAACTTAAAATATAAAATCAATAGACGACTTAGCACAGGTTTTTCTTATCAAGATAATGGAAGTTAGTGACAGTATGATCATTCAAAGCATAGTGGGTTAATAATCATGCATGAAGTACCCGATCGTTTTGCATAGAGATCTTTGATCATGAATTGTCCAATGTGTTTCGTTTTATTCGACACTACGAAGATAGAGGGCTTAGATACATCAAAGAAATAAAGCAATAACTCAAAGTCTGATTCGCATTACCGCCATCACGCATAATTAATAACCCTTCGCTAAGAAATCACATACTATCACCAACGATAGATTTAGCTACTCGTAGATGTCATGCAATCAACAGAAATCATAGCAAGATTGAATGAAAACATGTTGAAAGATATAAATATAAATAGAAAAATCTGAGATACAATGTTACCGAAGGTTGTCAATCTCCGAAGAATCACGATCTCACAAGCTCCAAATTGATAAGAAAAATTGTCTTCTATGCTAAGAATTCCCAGAATAGGCTCTGTAGAATTCCTACCTAAAACTAATGAGAAAGGTATGAAAAAAGGTCTGAGAAAGTATGAAAAAACGTAGAGAAACAACAACTATATATAGGAGTTCGGCAAGCGTGGGGTGAGTCGCCCCACACACCGGGCAAACCGCCTGGTGTGGGGCGAACCGACCCACATCCCGGGCGAATCGCCCGGGAGCTTCAGTCGGCGAGAGACGCGTTTTCGACGCGTTTTTGGATTTCTTTTCCTTTTCGGACTCGGTTTTTACCTTCTAGTGACCTTTTAGCCTTCAGACTCGACCCCTAGACTTCAAATCCTATCCGGAATCTTCTAGATACTCCAAAAATGTCCTCGGAACACCGATTCTTCGTTCTCTTCAATATAATTGCCCGGAAAATCACGTTTTCACCTAAAACCTATAAAATACAAACTAAAGGGAAAGGTGACACTATTCTAATAAAATGCACTAAAATATAGCTAAATTATCATAGATGATAGCTAAATTGGTGAAAAAAGACTCGAATGAAAGTGTAAAATACACGTTCATCAAACTCCCCAAACCGAACCTTTGCTTGTCCTCAAGCAACTAAGCTAGACTCTAATGCAAAAAACAATGCAACACAAAAAATGGAGTCTCATGCCAAATGAAATGAACTAATCTATTGAATCTATCAAAAAACATATGAACAAAAACCATACAAATCATATCATGGATATTGGTTGAAGAATGTCTCGATTGACTCATACACATTCACATAAGCACTTATGTCAAACAAGATAGTCTCTCGTAACATTCTCTACCTGGACCTAGTCAGTGACGACGTAATAAAACATGTTAAAATACGAATGGTTGTCCCGTGCCTATGAAACTGAGGACTTACTGTTGTTCACCAAGTTAAGACTTTTCCTCAAAGAGGTCGAACCAATACTGGCTCTCATTAAACGAAGGAGGGTTCCCTAAAAAGATAACACTCCCCTATTCTACCCATCTCTCAAGAAAAGCCTTAATCTATTCACCACTTCCTAAATGGCAGGACGAGGGTGGTCTAGAACAGATGACACTCAAACAAACAAAAGACAAAAATTACAACTCGATTACGAACATTACAAGAATTGAATATGAGACAAACACTTTTAGACCCTTCCTTGCTTTTTTTGGGGTCTTTTCTTTTTTTCTTTTTTTCTTTTTTTTTCTTTTCCAGTTTTTGTTCTTTTTTCTGGAATGTTTCTTTTTCTTTTTTTTAGCCAGCAGTAGCACAACAAAAAAGAAATTAAAATGACACACAAACGACCTCCCCAAACCTATTCGAAAGAATAGGTTGGAGTACAAGCTTTACGAAAAAGGAAATAAACTCACAACACACACTAAAATTCGAAAAACAAGTCTAATGAAAGCGTAACCCCCTCCCCAAACCTATTCGAAAGAATAGGTTGCAAACAAAGGATCACACAATCTCACACTACCTCCTTCCTAGGCATTTAGCAATTTCAAAGCAAGGTGAAGACTTGTTGCCTCTTAGGTACATAATTACTCGGGAAAACAACCATAAGATCCTAACATGCATCATCCTATTATAAAGGCCTTCGTGAACCGCAGTAGAGAAAACACCACTAAGTGATGTCGAGACTACCAAGCTTAACTAAGTGCAAACATAAATGTGACAAGCCAAGCGAGAAAAACCTCAAACATATTCATAGAGATGAAGCATATGATTAATGTCATAATTAGTTAATCTACCCAATAAAAAAGTTCAAAAAATTTGGCAATAACCTCCACATAAAACATGCAAGACTATACTAGGATGAATGTAGTGTATGCAACTAAATACTAATAAAGCGGTAAACGTGCAAATGCAAATGCAAACAAAAGAATTCACGAGTTTATTATAAGCAAGACAAGTACAGAGATAGCAAGCGATAACCCTCCCCTCCCAAACCTGAACGTCGTCGCTCGTCCCGAACGTCGAAAGTGGATTTAAGGTGAGAGCTAAACTTGTATATGTGACCTATATTACTCAATCAAACTCGTGAGAAAACAAAACGGGCGATAAACGAGGTAAAAAGATCGATAATTTAGCATAATAGGAGAAAATCGCGATCTCGGGTTTTCTGGATGCCCGGGGCGAACCGTCCCATGTGGGAGGCGGTTCGCCTGGGGCTTCTAGTAACCCCAGGTTCCCTGGTCGTGCCAAGCTAATCGCCCCATGTGGGGGGCGGTTCGCCCGACACCTCCAGACTCCTAGAGGTGTCGGTTTCCCTCCTAAAATGCTAAATTATCATCTAGACACCTATTTTATCGCCAAAAATATACGAAAATATAAAATAAAACAGAATGATATGCATGCAATGCAAGAAAACGATAAAACTAAACTACTTGCTACATTACCACTAATGTTATCCATTATCAAATGGGAACGAATCTTGTGCATCCGTTCCTGTACTCCTCGCCTCTTGGGAACCATCATTGGCTCCTCTCCGTATCTGCTCAAGCAAGTCCATGATTCCCTGAAAACAAAAATTAACAAAACCAAGAAAAACAAAATCTAAGAAATAACTAAGGGAATCAGATGGAAAATAAAAAGAGTAAAGAGGATCAAAACTCCTTTGGGATTCATAGGTGGGTGCATGGACCAGAACGTAGGAGTCAAGATCAAGAGTATCTGCGCAATTGATTCAAAGACACCAAAATCTTCAGAGATTGGCTCCTCGACCTCAACACAACTCACGCCATCACCTTCTGACTCAAGTGAAGCAATGGATTCAGTCATCACTTCCTCCACGACTTCCTCTTGACAAACAACCTCGACATCCGCAAGTAAGGACGTGGAATCCAAGCTAAGCACTGAGGAGACTTCACCAATGGATTCTTCTCAACATTCCACTTCATCGGCAATGTCGATTTCTTGTGGCTGACTACTAAAGCGAGACGTCCATGCCCTTGACCCGGGAGGTGAGTCCCTATCCCAATGTTCCAGAAACTTGCTGGTTACTTCACCCAAAGTGCGCAATGATTTTTCCGGCGGGATTCTGAGCCATCTTCGAGCGTACCCTTTCAAGGATCCCATAACCTCTCATACAAAGTTGCTCATGTGATAAAATAACCCGCTCCTCATTCTCACGAGGTATCCTCAACACTCCTTCCTCGTACGTGTCTAAGAACCCTCTTGGATCATCACCCATTGAAAACGTGGAGAGAATGGAGTAGTACGAAGGATCAAAGTCGTAATTCCTGCAATCGTCCTCCAACGTTATGCAAGGCCCTCGAGGCATCACATACCGGGGCAACGGAGGTTGGCTCATCCTTTCGTATGACTAGTCTCTGCACACGAGGAAACAAGAAACCAAGTAGCAGAATCCACAAAAGAAAAACAAAAATTTGCAAAGAAAAACACAAAGAGTGCAAACACAATGTAATCAAGAACTTCGAGAGCACAAGCACGCAAGGTAACCGAGATCAGATTAGATGAATTTTCTGAAAAAGATAGGGGGGAAGAAATAGGGTAAGAAAGTGAGATTTTTTGAGAGCAAACCCCAGAGCCTGTTCTTCTGTAGGGAACTGAATGCTGAAAATATATAAAAGCTAAACAGAAAAAAGGAGTATAGTCCCCGGCAACCGCGCCAATTTGATGAATCGGAATTTGTCAGATTCAAATTAATCAAATAAATTTGTATTTAGCCAAAGGCAATTCACAACTACAACGAAAACCGTAGTGTAGCAGTAAAATAACCTCGAGTGTCGATCTAAGGACTATAACTAGCTTTATCTAATCTAACTTAAAATATAAAATCAACAGACGACTTAGCACAGGTTGTTCTTATCATGATAATGGAAGTTAGTGATAGTATGATCATTCAAAGCATAGTGGGTTAATAATCATGCATGAAGTTCCCGATCGTTTTGCATAGAGATCTTTGATCATGAATTGTCCAATGTGTTCCGTTTTATTCAACACTACGAAGATAGAGGGCTTAAATAGATCAAAGAAATAAAGCAATAACTCAAAGTATGATTCGCATTACCGCCATCATGCATAATTAATAACCCTTCGCTAAGAAATCACATACTATTGATGAACTGGTTTAGAACTTGTCAGATTCTAGTTAATCAAATAAATTTGTATTGATCCAAAGGAAATTCACAACGACAACGAAAACCGTAGTGCAGCAGTAAAATAACCTCGAGTGTCGATCTCTAAGGACTATAACTAGCTTTATCTAATCTAACTTAAGAATATAAAATCAACAAACTACTTAGCAAAGGTTTTTCTTATCAGATAATGGAGGCTGGTGATAGTATGATCATTCAAAGCATAGCAGGTTAATAATCATGCATGAAGTTCCCGGTTTTGCATAGAGATCTTTGATCAATGAATTGTCCAATTGTGTTCCGTTATTATTCAACACTACGAAGATAGAGGTTTTAGATAGATCAAAGAAATAAAGCAATAACTCAAAGCCTAATGCGCGATATAGCCATTAGCATAATTATCAACCCTTCGCTAAGAAATCACATACTATCACCAACGAGAAGTTTAGCTACTCATAGATGTCATGCAATCAACATAAATCATAGCAAGATTGAATGAAAACATGTTGAAAGATAAATAAATACAAATAGAAAAACTGTAAGATACAATGTTACCGAAGGTTGTCAATCTACGAAGAATCGTGATCTTACAAGCTCCAAAACGCTAAGAAAAAGTATCTCCTAAGCTAAGAATCCCCAGAACAGGCTCTGGAGAAATCCTACCTAAAACTAATGAGAAAGGTGAGAGAAAAGGTCTGGAAAAGTATGAAAAACGGAGAAAACTGAGCAACTATATATAGGCATTCGGCAGGTGTGGGGCGAGTCGCCCCACACACCGGGCGATTCGCCTGGTGTGGGGCGATTCGCCCCACGTCCCGGGCGACTCGCCCGGGAGGTTCTGTCTGCTGGAAACGCATTTTCGACGCATTTTTGGATTTCTTTTCCTTATCGGACTCGGTTTTTGCCTTCTAGTGACCTTTTAGCCTTCAGACTCGACCCCTAGACTTCAAATCCTATCAGGAATCTTCTGGATACTCCAAATAGGCCTTCGGAACACCAATTCCTTGTCTACTTCAATATAATTTCCCGGAAAACCTCGTTTTTCACCCAAAACCTGTAAAATACAAACTAAAGGGAAACGTGACACTATTCTAATAAAATGCACTAAAATATAGCTAAATTATCATACAGGATAGCTAAATTGGTGAAAAAAGACTCAAATGAAAGTGTAAAATACACGTTCATCAAACTCCCCAAATCGAACCTTTGCTTGTCCTCAAGCAACTAAGCTAGACTCTAATGCAAAAAACAATGCAACAAAAAAAATGGAGTCTCATGCCAAATGAAATGAACTAATCTATTGAATCCATCAAAAAACATATGAACAAAACCCATACAAATCATAACATGAATATTGATTGAAGAATGCCTCGATTGACTCATACACATTCACATAAGCACTTATGTCAAGACAAGATAGTCTCTCGTAACATTCTGTACCTGGACCTAGTCAGTGACGACGTAATGAAACATGTTAGAATACAAATGGTTGTCCCGTGCCTATGAAACTGAGGACTTACTGCTGTTCACCAAGTTAAGACTTTTCCTCAAAGAGGTCGAACCAATACTGGCTCTCATCAAACGAAGGAGGGTTCCCTAAAAAAATAACACTCCCCTATTCTACCCATATCTCAAGCAAAGCCTTAAGCTATTTACCACTTCCTGAATGGCAGGACGAGGGTGGTCTAGAACAAATGACAATCAAACAAAAAGACAAAAATACAACACGATTACGAACATTACAAGAATTGAAAAATGAGACACAACACTTTGCTAAACTGCTTTTTGGCTTTTTTTTTGGACCCATCTTTGCTTTTTTAGGGTCTTTTTCTTTTTTTTTTTCTTTTTTTTCTTTTCCAGTTTCTTTTCCTTTTCCTGGATTTTTTTTTCTTTTTTCCTTTTTTTTCGATTTTTTTTTAGCCAGTAGTAGCACAACGAAAAAGAAAGTAAAATAACTCACAAACGACCTCCCCAAACCTATTCGAAACAATAGGTTGGGGTACAAAATTTACGGAAAAGGAAAAATAAACTCACAACACACACAAAAAACGAAAAACAAGCCTAATGAAAGTGTAACCCCCTCCCCAAACCTATTCGAAAGAATACCTTGCAAACAAAGGATCACACAATCTCACACTACCTCCTTCCTAGGCATTTAGCAATCTCAAAGCAAGGTGAAGACTTGTTGCCTCTTAGGTACATAATTACTCGGGAAAACAACCATAAGACCCTAACATGCATCATCCTATTATAAAGGCCTTCGTGAACCGCAGTAGAGAAAACACCACTAAGTGATGTCGAGACTACCAAGCTTAACAAAGTGCAATACATAAATGTGACAAGCCAAGCGAGAAAAACCTCAAACAAATTCATAGAGATGAAGCATATGTTTAATGTTATAATTAGTTAATCTACCCAATAAAAAAGTTCAAAAAATTTGGCAACAAACTCCACATAAAACATGCAAGACTATCCTAGGATGAATGTAGTGAATGCAACTAAAAACTAAGAAAGCAATAAACGTGCAAATGCAAAAGTAGACGGATAAACATGCAAGGTACTATACTCAACCTACCAATCCCAAGCTCCAAACTAACAACACTAGTTCACTTAAATCCCATCCCCCCTCATCAATTTAAAGCTAGTCCCTAGCAGTAAGAAAATGAAGAAATAAGATGTGAAACTAGATGTTACCGCGTGGTTTGGCCTCGGTCGGCTGAGTATGCTGGATGTAAGGTATTGAGACTGCTCGAGGGGCCTTATAGGTGATCATCGGAGCTCGTGGTGATGGTGGTAGTTCCATTAATAGATCGGATAGGGCCAACTCCTCCATCAATATTCATGGCATCCTCATTGTCCCTATGGTCTTCATTGTCACTACTGTCATCACCATCGTCACTAGTAGAGTTGCATTGTCGAAGAGAATCCTCAAGATTAGCCGCCGTAGTTGTGGAATCTTCCATCCGGTATCTCTCCAATAGGTTGTGAACTGTTGAAGGGGAAAGAGCAGTGGTATCAGAGCCTCCCTCTCCAACGTTTTACACCCCGAGGAGGTTACAGTAAGCTGCTCGGATACTCAGAGGTCTTCTTCCATTTTTTCCAATGCCGACCACATTCTCTACGATTGATGCCCCCGATGTCTATATGGCGCTCCCTTTAGAGGCAGTCGAGGGGCACCCCTAAGAGGGGCTGGGTGTCCATGTCATTATGTTTTGGAATCAAGCTAGCGATTTGGAACTTTCTCACCACTGTCGACTCAAGACTGAATCCGTTGTGGTGAGGTCGTCCCGGTACCTTTCTGTTCACTCGAACCTTGCAGTCCTTGTGACAGATTGCTGACGTAATATTTGTTTCAATCCCTTCGGTGGTGCATGAATAGACATAAGAGTGCTCACTCCTGGTGGATTCTCGCTCCTCCTTTTGGATAAACTGCGACGTTGTTGCAAGAGCCCGTGGCTCGAACGTACCTCTAATGAGATCACTCTCCTTGACATGGTTGTAATCGATCCCCCTCCAATACTTCATAGTAGCCAAACGGGATTGCTCCTCTCCCTTTGTGGCATGGTTCCTACAAACAGCAGTTAGTACCTCGTATGACACAAAACTGACTCATGCATATGCTAATGTAAGAGCGAAACACACGAGTGATAATATCAACAATCGAACTTTGCAAATCCTCCATGTCTAATCTAGCTACTAACATGCAACACACCAAAATAATTTCAACATGTACATATCGCATTACGCTCGTGCTAGATAACCAATAACCCTAAATAATAAGGCTCAATTCATACCATAGTAGCGAAAATTCTAGCATCATAAATCCTCATACTCAACAATTATGCATTCTACCATCTGATGAATGTGTATTTTACACTTTTATTTGAGTCTTTTTCACCTATTTTAGCTATCCTCTATGTTAATTTAGCTATATTTTAGTGCATTTTATTAGAATAGTGTCACGTTTCCCTTTAGTTTTTATTTTACAGGTTTTGGTTGAAAAACGAGGTTTTCCGGGCAATTATATTGAAGTAGACAAGGAATTGGTGTTCCAGAAGCCTAATTGGAGTATCTGAAAGATTCCGGATAGGATTTGAAGTCTAGGGGTCGAGTCTGAAGGCTAAAAGGTCACTAGAAGGCAAAAACCGAGTCCGAAAAGGGGAAGAAATCCAAAAATGCGTCGAAAACGCGTAAAGGGCCGAAAAACACTCCCGGGCGAGTCGCCCGGGACGTGGGGCGAATCGCCCGGTGTGTGGGGCCCTTCGCCCCACACAATTCGAATGCCTATATATATGAGCTCAGTTTTCTCCGTTTTTCATACTTTTCCAGACCTTTTTTCTCACCTTTCTCAGTAGTTTTAGGTAGGAATTCCCAGAGCCTGTTCTGGGGGTTCTTAGCTTAGGAGATACTTTTTCTTAGCAGTTTGGAGCTTGTAAGATCGCGATTCTTCGGAGATTGACAACCTTCGGTAACATTGTATCTTACAGTTTTTCTATTTGTATTTGTATATCTTTCATCATGTTTTCATTCATTCGTGGTATGATTTCTGTTGATTGCATGACAACTATGAGTAGCTAAACTTCTCGTTGGTGATAGTATGTGATTTCTTAGCGAAGGGTTAATAATTATGCTAATGGCTATATCGCGCATTATACTCTGAGTTATTGCTTCATTTCTTTGATCTATCTAAATCTCTATCTTCGTAGTGTTGAATAATTACGGAACACAATTGGACAATTCATTGATCAAAGATCTCTATGCAAGACCGAGGAATTTACGCATGATTATTAACCTGCTATGGTTTGAATGACCATACTATCACCAATCTCCATTATCTGTTAAGAAAAACCTTTGCTAAGTCGTCTACTGTTTTATATTCTTAAGTTAAATTAGATAAAGCTAGTTATAGTCCTTAGAGATCGACACTCGAGGTTATTCTACTGCTACACTACGGTTTTCGTTGTAGTTGTGAATTGCCTTTGGCTAAATACAAATTTATTTGATTAGTTGGAACCCGACAATCCAACCGTTTCATCAAATTGGCGCCGCTGCCGGGGAGTATACTCCTTTTTTCTGTTTAACTTTTTTATATTTTCAGTATTCAATTCCTAGTTCTAGTAGTTTTTAGTTTTCCTATTTAATCTCTCTCTGATACTCCTTTCCTAATTTGTTACAGGTAGTGTATGCCATACACACGATCTAGAGGAACACCGCTTGCTGATTCAATTGCTGAGATCGACAGAGTCTACCACCAAAGAAGGCGACTACTTCAAAGGCGTGCACTAGAGGAAAAAGAGGATACCGATTTCTATGAATCTCTACACAGTCTTTTCAAGGAAATCGACGGAATGGCAGAAGTTAGACCACTGAAAGCATGGGTTCAACCCTCCAAGGATCGTATGAGGGGACCGGTGATTGTTCTTTCGTCTGCAACTCGTGATCTGGAAATCAAGAACCACGCGTTCCAACAACTTCCGAGGGTCTATGGCTTAGCAAGGGAAGATGTGATGGGGTACTTGCACGATATCGATGATTTCGTCAACCAACTCCCACGACCCGGAGCTGAAATAACAACGGATGAGTTGAGGATGAAGGTTTTTGCTATGGGGCTTGGCGACAGAGCCAAGTCATGGTTGAGTTCTCTGCCGGCGGGCTCGCTGGACACTTGGGAGAAGGTTTTTTCAGCTTTCATGGAAAAATACTTCCCTCACACCTTGACTACCGCGCTTAAGGCGCAAATCACTGGATTCAAACAGGACTATGATGATACCATCTACACCGCGTTTGAGAGGTTCCAGGACCTCATGAACAAGTGCCCTCACCATGGTTTTGAACTTTCTGATCTAGTCCAACACTTCTACAATGGACTAACCTTGGAGAACCAACAAGTGGTGGACTTCCAATGCCGTGGCAATATTTCGGAGGAAACCGCGGAAGCCGTCTGGACAGTTTTTGAAAGGCTTGCTAAGGGTTCGCAGTTCAAGGACCCAAGAGCAATGGTGAGGAGACGTGGACCTGAAGCTCCACCTACTCAAGAAGCTCCTATGTGTAGGGGGAATGGGGATCAATTGGAGTGCTTTACCAACGAATTGAAGCAAGTCCTCAAGAGCGCCACTGGAACATCTGTGTCGAACGAAGTTTGCCGAATATGCAAGAACTATGGGCATGGGGCTCATATGTGTAGATCGGAGCTTGCATATGATGATGGTTTAAGAAAATACGGTCAGAGTTACCCCTAGGGTACGCAACGGAATTTCAAAAATTTTCTTAACATACAGGTTAATTGATTATGTATATGTCGTATATATATAAACACGTCAATTAGAAGACTAACCTTATTTCCAAAGCAGCTTCCAAGTCTTCGTAATAATCCTGTGTATCTTCTCCTTAGTCGAAGTCGAAGATATCTGCAATACTCTGATTATCTGCAAGACAATAACAGTTAGTTTCCAGCTCCTTGAACCTCAACCTTGGTATCCACGGATGAACAGCCTATCGGAAGAATGCTAGGATATTCTTTGTGTGACCAAGAAGACGGGGCGGCGATTCCTCCGGCAAGGCTGGCACGCGCGTGTGGCTTATAGAGGAGGGGAGAGCTTTTATTTTCTCTAAGAAAACTGGATAGAATAATTCTCAAAGAATTGATTGTTCACAACTATGAAAAAGCTCTCTAATAGTCTACTATATATAGTAGTCAATAGAAGCCTAAAGCATAAGCAATTAGACTTCGTAAAGGAATAAGAATCTAATTCTTATCGCACTAGGAAACCAATATCAAGTCTAGATTCATTCCCAATCAAATTAAAACTCAATCAGGAAAATCTAACTTATCCCTTGAACTTCTAATAGAGGAAGGAGTCGAACTCCTTCCCCTATCCACCTTAAGCGTGCGCGCGCCTGTCCTACGGGGGATAGGTGGGTCCCAATTTTGGGACCCACTTATAGTTCTACGGCAATTCAAACTCCAAGTAGATTTTGCCCAAGTGCATATGTTAATTCTAAATTAACATATCCTTTCAAATCAAACCTCTATTTTATTTCCAAAATATAGTCTTTAATTGTATTTACATAAATACAATTAATTAGCCAATTCAATTAATAATTCCAAATCATTAATTGAGCCACCAAATATTATAATTAATTCCAAATCAATTATAATCCATCAATCACAATTAATTCCAAATTAATTGCGATTCCATCTTCAAGGATATTCTGATAAGCTGAATCACCACATAGTGTGACCCATAGGGCCTCATCGTATTAAGCAAGTCCTAGACTAGGCAACATGGAATTCCTAAACGGTTCCATTTGCAATATTAATACATGAGGATGTTTGAGAGGTTTCTCAAAGCAAACCCTTTCGTTGCGAAGCCTGTTGCGCTCAACGCAGCGACGGTAACGTCCCTTCATCTGACTTGCTCGAATGCATCTAGGATCGATGAAGTGTCTATCCCTATAATACATCCACGGGCGTCTCAGGGAGTTGCTTGGTTACTAAGATATACTTATGACCATCATAATATATCATTTGCACTGGACAGTGACTTTACCAACACAACTATGCAAACTATGAGCAGTACTCTCCTGTGCTACACTTGAGAGATGAATCATTCACAGAATCACTTATCATCCCCTTTCGTATGTAGCCATAATCCTGGATCGTGTCTTAGGTCAACTGCTTATTCAGAGCTGACATCGACGGGTCCACCAAGGATATGGGGCAACAAATGTGATGATAAAGTCCTGTAAGTTCAAAGGACGACTGGCATCACTTCGACAACTGACCGGTTCCCATAGACACTTCGATGTAGAGTATACATCGATGGGAGTGTCTGGTGGGTACTTCCATTGTTCGATAATCCTTCTTCGAACAACTATGCGCAGTTATGGGAACGTTTCTCGATTGTCCAACAATCCGTTCCGTGGCCGTGGGATCGGCTCACACTTGCTCCAACAAGTATAACCTCCACACATACTAGTCTCGTCTGGTTCATTCAGACCCCTACATCGGAGATGAACCTCGACTAGGGAGAGTTTGGGATAGATGATAACTCACATAGCTCCCACTATCTGTGTGATCGGTCATCTATCCGAGGGGACATGTTTAATATCAATACAGACAGTAATAGAGATATGACATGCTGCATGCCTGGTGTAATATAAATATGAAAGCGATACTCAATAGTAAAAGCAACAAACATATATTATATTACGTTGACCTGTGTAATAGTACATATATGCCCTCTATAAGGGCTCCATGCCCTTAGTAAGGACTATCTCTAGGACATATACACTATCAATCTCCCACTTGGACTAGAGCCAGTCACCTTTATGCCTAATACCCAGATTAGCATAATGTCTTAAGTGGACTTCCACTGATAAGACCTTGGTGAAAGGATCTGCCACGTTGTCCGTGGTAGAGACACGTTCTATACTAACTTCTCCTCTATCTATAATCTCACGTATAACGTGATATTTTCTAAGTACATGTTTGTTCTTGTTTGTAGATCTAGGCTCCCTAGCTTGAGCAACGACGCCCGTATTGTCACAATAAATTGTTATTGGACTGGGAGCAGGAACAACCCTCAATTCCTTCAAGAACTCTGAAATCCAGACAGCTTCTTTCGATGCTTGTGATGCAGCAATGTACTCGGCTTATGTGGATGAGTCAGCAACCGTGGCTTGCTTAGAACTCTTCCAACAGAACCTCCTCCGTTCAATTTGAATACATATCCTGTCTGTGACTTAAAGTCATCAGGATCTAATTCAAATCCAGCGTCGACATACCCAGACATCTTTAATTCTGGTTCTCCACCAAACACCAAGAATATCTCTTTAGTCCGTCGAAGGTACTTAAGAATGTTCTTTACAGCAGTCCAGTGAGGTACTCCTGGATTCTGTTGGTGTCGACAAGTGACACTAAGCGCATATGCCACATCGAGCCTTGTGCAATTCATTGCATACATTATAGACCCTACTGCCGAAGCATAGGGCACACGACTCATTGCGTTTCTTTCTTCATCTGTTTTAGGACCATCCTTAACTGATAAGACAATCCCATGCCTAGCTGGGAGAAAGCCTCTCTTTGAGTCGTCCATCTTATAACGCTTCAGTATTTTGTCGATGTAGGTGGACTGTGTCATTTCTAACATCCTCTTGGATCTATCTCTAAAGATCTTGATCCCTAGGATGTAGTTCGCTTCACCCAAGTCCTTCATCGAGAAGGTACTTGATAACCAAACTTTAGTCTCTTCTAGCATAGAGACATTGTTTCCCATGATCAAAATGTCATCAACATAAATGATCATGAAAAAGACTCCCTTGTCGTTGTGCCTAGTGTAGACACAGGGATCTTCCTTGCTTCTGATGAACTCAAACGATTTGACAGCTTCATCAAAGCGGATATTCCAGCTCCTTGACACTTGCTTTAGCCCATAGATGGATCTTTGTAATTTGCATACAACAGTTGGCCTGGTTTTACTAATAAAACCTTCCGGCTGTACCATATAGACCTCTTCCTCAAGGTTGCCATTGAGGAAGGCAGTCTTTACATCCATCTGCCAGATCTCATAATCATAGTAGGCAGCTATTGCAAGCAGAATTCGAATGGACTTCAATTTTGCTACCGGTGAAAAGGTTTCATCGTAATCGATGCCATACCTTTGCGTGTAGCCTTTCGCCACAAGCCTAGCTTTGTGCGTTTGTACCTTGCCATCGGCATCTATCTTTCGTTTAAAGACCCATTTGCACCCAATAGGTCTAACCCCTTGGGGTAAGTCTACCAAGTTCCAAACTTGGTTCTGGTATATGGAGTCCATTTCTAATTCCATGGCCTCTTGCCATTTGTCTGAGTCAATATCAAATATTGCCTCTTTGTAGGTCTCGGGATCTTCCCGATCTGATAAGCCGACATCAAGTTCACTGATGTCTTCTATCATAAGGCTTTGCTTTTGAGGTCCTTTTAGGATCCTCTTCGACCTACGGAGCTCGACTGGTTCTGGTGCTTTTCTTTTCTGGCTTCGTGTAACACGAACATTATCAGTGGGTACTGATGCAGCTGGTCGCGGGGCGCGACTCTGTTCCCTTGTGGGAGGCTGCTCTTGTGCAACTTGTTGCACATGTTGGTTGACAACGGGTTCTATTTGTGTGGTTTCAACTGTTGATCTAATTACAGGACTCCCACTGACTATGACATGCCTAGCAAGTGTCATATCATTACCCTTGTCTGCTTCGAAAGCTCCCACTGAACGTGAGTCCAAATCGGAAGATTTAGAGACCTCATGTTCGCGCGTGTCAAAGTCTTGAATTTCTTCAAGTTCTATCATGTCATCTAACCTCTCTTCTTCGAGGTATTCAGCTTCTAAAAACTTGACGTTTCTGGATACGATCACCTTGTGATCTACAGCATGATAGAATTCATAGCCTCTCGTCTGACGAGGATAGCCTATGAAATATACTTTGACACCCTTGGCATCTAACTTATCAGTGAGCATCAGTTTGACTATCGCAGGACAGCCCCAAGGTCTAAGATAGCCTAGTGAGGGCTTCTTTCCCTTCCATAACTCATAAGGAGTTTTCTCCACTGATTTAGATGGTACACGGTTCAGAATGTAGATTGCAGTTTGTAGCGCATATCCCCACAGATATTTTGGAAGACTCGAGAATCCAATCATTGATCTTACCATGTCTAACAGGGTTCGATTCCTCCTCTCAGACACACCATTTAACTGTGGTGTTCCATGAGGAGTCCATTGCGATTGAATAACATTTTCCTTCAAGTAGTCGATAAATTCTTCACTAAGGTATTCACCTCCTCGATCTGATCGAAGAGTGACTATCTTTAGGTTCAATTCATTCTCGACCTCATTCCTAAACTCCTTGAATTTCCCAAAGGTCTCGGATTTATTCTTCATAAGATAAATATATCCATACCTTGAGAAATCGTCAGTAAAGGTAACGAAGTAAGGATAACCCCCACGTGCATGGACTTTAAAAGGTCCACATACATCGGTATGTATGAGCTCTAAGCAGCGAGTGGCACGAACACCTTGTCCAACAAAAGGTTTGTTCGTCATCTTACCCTTAACACATGATTTGCATGTACCATATGATTCAAAATCAAATGGTTCTAAGTAGTCCAACTTTCTTAGTCTTTGAATCCGTGTTTCATTGATATGGCCTAGCCGACAATGCCATAGATAAGATGGATTATTCTTCCTACTTGAAGACGGTTGTTTGTTATGTATTTGAAATAAAGGTAGACTACTTTGCAAAATATATAAACCATTCACCAAGCGAGCTTTTCCATAATACTGATCATTTAATGAAAAATAACAAGTATTATTCGCAAATCGAAAGGAAAAACCCATATTGTCTAACAATGGAATGGAAATAATATTTCTGACAATGGATGGAACAAAATAAACATTATCAAGTTCTAAACATTTTCCCGAAGGTAAATCTATCTTGTTGCGTCCAACGCGTTTGGCTTCAACTGGATTGTCGTTCCCAACATGCAAGTCGATTTCACCTTGCTTGACTAGCCTGTGATCAATTAGCCCCTGCACATTATTACAAATGTGTGAGCCACAAGCTGTATCTAATACCCAACCATTGGAGTCAAAACTAGTCATGTTCATTTCAATAACAAACATACCTGAGCTAGAAGCCGGTGGCTTCTTAGCTTGATCTGCCCTAAGCTTAGGGCAATCATTCTTCCAGTGGCCCTTGAGCTTGCAATAGAGACAAATCTCGATCCTAAGTCGAAATTTAGCCATCCTACGATAGCGCCCATTCTTGCCACCCCTCTTCCTTTTGGGTCTACGATTGACCCTTAGGAATTCGTTGGCAATGGGTCTCTCAGCAATCAACTCTGTTTCTACCCCAACATTGGGATTGTGAATAGATTGCAACAATCTTTGCACGATCAAGATAATGGAAGCCTTAGCTTCTAGCTCCAAGCCATATCCAACAAGTTGTAAGAGAAAGTCAATCAACGACTTAACTTGTTCAGGCGACAGCACTTCTATCCCAAGCCTTTTGATAAGCATGATCCTGATGGCTTCGAACCCTTCACACATCCTTAGTGATAGTGTATATGTCCTAGAGACAGTCCTTACTAAGGGCATGGTGCCCTTGTAGAGGACATATATGTACTATTACACAGGTCAACGTAATATAATATATGTTTGTTTCATTTTACTGTTGAGTATTGCTTTCATATTTATATTACACCAGGCTGCAGCATGTCATATCTATATTGCTGTCTGTATAGATACTGAACATGTCCCCTCGGATAGATGACCGATCACACAGTTAGTGGGAGCTATGTGAGTTATCATCTATCCCAAACTCTCCCTAGTCGTGGTACATCTCGGATGTGGGGGTCTGAATGAACCTGACAAGACTAGTATGCGTGGAGGTTATACTTGTTGGAGCAAGTGTGAGCCGATCCCACGGCCACGGAACGGATTGTTGGACAATCAAGGAACGTTTCCATAACTGCGCATAGTTGTTCGAAGAAGCTTTATCGAACAATGGAAGTACCCACCGGACACTCTCATCGATGTATACTCTACACCGAATGTGTCTATGGGAACCGGTGAGTTGTCGAAGTGATGCCATTCGTCCTTTGCACTTACAGGACTTTATCATCACATTTGTTGCTCCATATCCTTGGTGGACCCGTCGATGTCAGCTCTGAATAAGCAGTTGACCTAAGACACGATCCAGGATTATGGCTAAATACAAATGGGGGTGATAAGTGATTCTGTGAAGGATTCATCTCTCAAGTGTAGCACAGGAGAGCACTGCTCGTAGTCTGCATAGTTGTGTTGGTAAAGTCACTGGCCAGTGCAAATGATATATTATGATGGTCATAAGTATATCTTAACCAAACAACTCCCTGAGACGCCCGTGGATGTATTATTGGGATAGACACTTCATCGATCCTAGATACATCCGAGCAAGTCAGATGAAGGGACGTTACCATCGCCGCGTTGAGCGCAACAGGCTTCGCAACGAAAGGGTTAGCTTTGAGAAACCTCTCAAACGTCCTCACGTATTAATATTGCAAATGGAACCGTCTAGGAATTCCATGTTGCCTAGTCTAGGACTTGCTTAATACGGTGAGGCCCTATGGGTCACACTATGCGGTGATTCAGCCTATCAGGATATCCTTGAAGATGGAATCGCAATTAATTTGGAATTAATTGTGATTGATGGATTATAATTGATTTGGAATTAATTATAATAATTGGTGGCTCAATTAATGATTTGGAATTATTAATTGAATTGGCTAAGTAATTGTATTTTATGTAAATACAATTAAAGATTATATTTTGGAAATATAATGGAGGTTTTATTGTAAAGGATATGTTAATTTAGAATTAATATATGCACTTGGGCAAAAATCTACTTGGAGTTTGGATTGCCTTAGAAATATATGTGGGTCCCAAAAGTGGGACCCACGTCCCATAGGACAGGCGCGCGCGCGCGTGGCAGAATAGGGGAAGGAGTTCGACTCCTTCCTCTATTAGATGTCCAAGGGATAAGTTAGATTTTCCTGATTGAGTTTTGATTTGATTGGGAATGAATCTAGACTTGATATTGGTTTCCTTGTGCGATAAGAATTAGATTCTTATTCCTTTACGAAGTCTAATTGCTTATGCTTTAGGCTTCTATAGACTACTATATATAGTAGACTATTGGAGAGAGTTTTACATACGATTTTACGTGTGATTTTTGATACACAGTTATTCTACCCAGTTTTCTTAGAGAAAATAAAAACTCTCCCCTCCTACCTTAGACTCACGCGCGCGCACACCGCCACCGGAGGGAATTGCCGCCCCGTCTTCTTGGTCACATAAAGAATATCCTAGCAATTTTCCGATAGGCTGTTCATCCGTGGATACCAAGGTTGAAGTTCTAGGAGCTGGAAATTAACTCTTATTGTCTTGCAGATATACAGAGTATTGTAGATATCTTCGACTTCGACGAAGGAGAAGATACACCGGAATATTACGAAGACTTGGAAGCTGCTTTGGAAGTAAGGTTAGTCTTCTGATTGACGTGTTTATATATATACGACATATGCATAATCAATTAACCGGTATGTTAAGAAAATTTTTAAAATTCCGCTGCGTACCCTAGGGGTAACTCTGACCATATTTTCTTACAGTGGTATCAGAGCAAGGTTAATTGATTACGTATATACGTATATATATTGTATGATTTTGTAGATATGTGGATGCAATTGATTCTATGATAAATTCGATTTTCAAAAGTTTTGTTTTTTATATAAATTTAGAATTTATATTTTTCAAAAAAAAAAAAAAAAATTAAATATATATATTGACCGGCCGCCTGCGTGACGCCGGCGCCTCGGGTGCCTGCTGATGCAGGCAGCCGCGCCTGCGCCCGCGGCGACCGTGCGCCTGGGGCGCCGGGCGCCTGCGGCACCGCAGGCGCCGTGTGCCCGCGGCATGGGCGCTAGGCGCCCGTGTGCCGCGGGCACCCGGGTACCTGCGGGACGCAGGTACCCTGGGGGGGGGCCTGCGGACGCCGGCGCCCGGCGCCTGGGGCGCCGGGCGCCTGCACCCGAGGCACCGGTGCCCGCGTGCCGCGGGCGCCGGGCGCCGGGGCCGCGGGCACCGGGGGGGCGGGACTAGGTCCCGTCCCACGTTTTCAAAAAAAAAATAAAAAGAAATTATATATATTTTCGGGTTGGACCCAAAATCGAATTTTGAAAGTTTTGAGGATTGAATTTTATATTCTGAATATAAATATGATTTAATTGTAATTGTTTTAAACTAGAGGCGTTAAATTTAATTAGTATAAAGTTAAAGGGCTTATTCGTAATTTATCAATTTATTGTTTATTACAAATTGGTCCTTCTACTTTTGAATTTTAGATTTAACACCTCTAAGGTTTTTAAAATTACAATTAAGTCCTTCGGGTTTTCGAAAATTGCTACTTGGTCAATAGAATTTTCGAATGTTCAATCTAGTCCAAATTTTAAATTATTTCATAGAGATTATAAGTATGGGATTATAATTTTCATAATGAAATTATTTGTCATCCACATAGGGTACTACTTGTTTCATATGTTCAATATGCTATTGTTTGACAATGCATGTTTAAATACCATGTTTTTACATTCCGTTCGACCGCTATGCATGCGAGCGTAGGCGGCGCCCTCTTATATGTCGGACCGCATATTTATGTATGGGTAGGCGGCACCCATTATATGCTTGACCGCGTTTAGAACTAGAATGGATAGGCGGCATCCATTACGTGTAGACCGTTCATGCATGATGGGTAGGCGGCGCCCTTATTTGTTTGTAGATGACTGATAACAACCCTCAAGCTACAAGCCCCAACCAATATAAGTACGGAAATACATTATATATATATATATATATATATATATATATATATATATATATATATATATATATATATATATATATATATATATATACATATTTCGGAGATACCTTCCATAGGGTGCTTTAATTTTGAACTTTCATTGCGTTTTCTTGTATTGGCGACCTCGTCTTACGAGACTCGCAGTAATCGTCAAATTAGAGTAAGCCTATGGTTATGACTTACTGCATATTGTATCTAGCGACCTCGATAGGTGCAATATGTAGGGCATCGGGTTAAATTAGATTTAACAACCAAGAGTTGCGTGACGCAATTGGATAGTCTTACTAGTCCTACCGGTCATATTATGCTATGCGACCAGCCCCCGTTGGAGTATGGCATAATATGGATTTGGATCTTGGCCACTAAGGTAACTTGTTGGACATTACCCGTATGTTTGTTGTGGGGGCAAGCATATGTGAAAATAGTGGGAGCTAAACAGCTAAAGGACCTTGTTGTTTAGTTATGTTGACTGTGTATTTAGAAATAATATTTCAATAGTTGATTTATTATTTTCGTTCTATATTATTTCTCCTGGAAACCGAAATGGCGAGAATCTCGCTCCGTGCTGTCTTAGAGAAGCAAATTTTGACCGAACCAAACTTCCTAGATTGGAATCAGGAATATATGTTTGGTGCTGAGGTACGAAAGGATTGAGTACGTCTTGGACGAGGCTAATCCCGTGTGTCCCGAGAATCAGACTGCCGATCAAGTTGCTGATTTGGAATCAAGCCAACAAGGCAAGGTCTGATAGGCATCATGAGGATGCTAGATCCGCGCAGTGTATTATGCTGGCGGCAATGAGCAATGAGCTGCAGAGACAACATGATAGCATGTTGCCGTATGAGATGCTAAAGCATCTTGAGTCGCTCTTGGAGACAACAGCTAGAAGTGTTGAATTTGATTTGATCAAAGAGATACACAGATGCAAGCTCAATGAAGGAGGGAACATGTCTGAACATGTTCTCAAGATGAGAATGAGATCATGGTGATCTTTGTCCTTCAATCATTGTCGAGTTCGTATTCGCAGTTCATCGTTAACCACCATGAATACGAAGGACGTAACACTGCCCGAACTCCATAATCTGCTGAAGACATATGATCAAACTCTTCCTAAGAAGGAAAGGTCGATTATGTATGTTGGGCAACCGTCTGACCTAAACCCGAGAAACAAAGGTGCTAAGGGTAAGGGAAATTCGGGAGCCAAGGCTAACACTTCGAGTGATAAGCCTGAGCGTCTGAACCAGAAAGGGAAGTTCAAGAGGAGCGGAATGGTACACACAGATGAATGTCTTTTCTGTAAGCAGAAAGGACATTGGAAGAATGATTGCCCTAAGCTGAGGGCAGATCAAGCTAAGAAGCCACCGGCTTCTAGCTCAGGTATGTTTGTTATTGAAATGAACATGACTACTTTTGACTCCAATGGTTGGGTATTAGATACAGCCTGTGGCTCGCACATTTATAATAATGTGCAAGGGGCCATTGAACACAGGCTAGTCAAGCAAGGTGAAATCGACTTGCATGTTGGGAACAACAATCCAGTTGAAGCCAAACTCGTTGGACGTTGCAAGATAGATTTACCATCAGGACAATGTTTGGAAATTGATGACGTTTATTTTGTTCCATCCATTGGCAGAAATGTTATTTCCATTCCATTGTTGGACAATTTGGGTTTTTCCTGATATTTGTTATTTTTCATTAAATGACCAGTATTGTGGAAAAGCTCGCTTAGTGAATGGTTTATATATTTCGCAAAGTAGTCTACCTTTATTTCAAATACATAACAAACAACCGTCTTCAAGTAAGAAGAATAATCCATCTTATCTATGACATTGTTGGCTAGGCCATATCAATGAAACACGGATTCAAAGACTAAGGAAGTTGGACTACTTAGAACCATTTGATTTCGAATCATATGGTACATGTGAATCTTGTGTTAAGGGTAAGATGACGAACAATCCTTTTGTTGGACAAGGTGTTCGTGCCACTCGCTGCTTAGAGCTCATACATACCGATGTATGTGGACCGTTTAAAGTCCATGCGCGTGGGGGTTATCCTTACTTCGTTACCTTTACTGACGATTTCTCAAGGTATGGATATATCTTTCTTATGAAGAATAAATCCGAGACCTTTGAGAAATTCAAGGAGTTTAGGAATGAGGTCGAGAATGAATTGAACCTAAGGATAGTCACTCTTCGATCGGATCGAGGAGGTGAATACCTTAGTGAAGAATTTATCGATTACTTGAAGGAAAATGGGATCCAATCGCAATAGACTCCTCCTGGAACACCACAGTTAAATGGTGTGTCTGAGAGGAGGAATCGAACCCTGTTAGACATGGTAAGATCAATGATTGGATTCTCGACTCTTCCAAAGTATCTGTGGGGATATGCATTACAAACTGCAATCTACATTCTGAACCGTGTACCATCTAAATCAGTGGAGAAAACTCCTTATGAGTTATGGAAGGGAAAGAAGCCTTCATTAGGCTATCTTAGACCTTGGGGCTGTCCTGCGATAGTCAAGCTGATGCTCACTGATAAGTTAGATGCCAAGGGTGTCAAAGTATATTTCATAGGCTATCCTTGTCAGACGAGAGGCTATGAATTCTATCATGCTGAAGATCACAAGGTGATCGTGTCTAGAAACGTGAAGTTTTTAGAAGCTGAATACCTCGAAGAAGAGAGGTTAGATGATATGATAGAACTTGAAGAAATTCAAGACTTTGACACGCGCGAACATGAGGTCTTTAAATCTTCTGATTTGGACTCAAGTTCAGTGGGAGCTTTCGAAGTAGACAAGGGTGATGATATGACACTTGCTAGGCATGTCATAGTCAGTAGGAGTCCTGTGATTAGATCAACAGTTGAAACCACACCTGTAGAACCCGTTGTCAACCAACCTGTGCAACAAGTTGCGCAAGAGCAGCCTCCCGCAAGGGAACAGGGTCGCGCCCAACGCCAGCTGCATCAGTACCCACTGATAATGTTCGTGTTACACGAAGCCAGAAAAGAAAAGCACCAGAACAAGTCGAGCTCCGTAGGTCGAAGAGGATCCTTAGAGGACCTCATAAGCAAAGCCTTATGATAGAAGACATCAGTGAACTTGATGTCGGTTTATCAGATCGGGAAGATCCCGAGACCTACAAAGAGGCAATAATTGATATTGACTCAGACAAATGGCAAGAGGCCATGGAATTAGAAATGGATTCAATGTACCTGAACCAAGTTTGGAACTTGGTAGACTTGCCCCAAGGGGTTAGACCAATTGGGTGCAAATGGGTCTTTAAACGAAAGACAGATGCCGATGGCAAGGTACAATACGATGAAACCTTTTCACCAGTAGCAAAATTGAAGTCCATTCGAATTCTACTTGCAATAGCTGCCTACTATGATTATGAAATCTGGCAGATGGATGTAAAGACAGCCTTCCTCAATGGCAACCTTGAGGAAGAGGTCTATATGGTACAGCCGGAAGGTTTTATTAGTAAAACCAGGCCAACTGCTGTATGCAAATTACAAAGATCCATCTATGGGCTAAAGCAAGCGTCAAAGAGCTGGAATATCCGCTTTGATGAAGCTGTCAAATCGTTTGACTTCACCAGAAGCAAGGAAGATCCCTGTGTCTATGCGAGACACAGCGACAAAGGAGTTGTTTTCATGATCATTTATGTAGATGACATTTTGATCATGGGTAACAATGTCTCTATGCTAGAAGAGACTAAAGTTTGGTTATCAAGTACCTTCTCGATGAAGGACTTGGGTGAAGCGAACTACATCCTAGGGATCAAGATCTTTAGAGATAGATCCAAGAGGATGTTGGGAATGACACAGTCCACCTACATCGACAAAATACTGAAGCGTTATAAGATGGACGACTCAAAGAGAGGCTTTCTCCCAGCTAGGCATGAGATTGTCTTATCAGTTAAGGATGGTCCTAAAACTGATGAAGAAAGAAATCCAATGAGTCGTGTGCCCTATGCTTCGGCAGTAGGGTCTATAATGTATGCAATGAACTGCACAAGGCCCGATGTGGCATATGCGCTTAGTGTCACTTGTCGACACCAATAGAATCCAGGACTACCTCACTGGACTGCTGTGAAGAACATTCTTAAGTACCTTAGACTGACTAAAGAGATGTTCTTGGTGTTTGGTGGAGAACCAGAATTAAAGATGTCTGGGTATGTCAACGCTGGATTTGAATCAGATCCTGATGACTTTAAGTCACAGACAGGATACGTATTCAAATTGAACGGAGGAGCTATCTGTTGGAAGAGTTCTAAGCAAGCCACGATTGCTGACTCATCCACAGAAGCCGAGTGCATTACTGAATCAGAAGCATCGTAAGAAGCTGTCTGGATTTCAGAGTTCTTGAAGGAATTGAGGGTTGTTCCTGCTCCTAGTCCAATAACGATTTATTGGGACAATACGGGCGCCGTCGCTCAAGCTTAGGAGCCTAGATCTACAAACAAGAACGAACATGTACTTAGAAAATATCACGTTATACGTGAGATTATAGATAGAGGAGAAGTTAGTATAGAACGTGTCTCAACCACGGACAACGTGGCAGATCCTTTCACCAAGGTCTTATCAGTGGAAGTCCACTTAAGACATTATGCTAATCTGGGCATTAGGCATATAGGTGACTGGCTCTAGTCCAAGTGGGAGATTGATAGTGTATATGTCCTAGAGACAGTCCTTACTAAGGGCATGGTGCCCTTGTAGAGGACATATATCTACTATTACACAGGTCAACGTAATATAATATATGTTTGTGTCATTTTACTGTTGAGTATTGCTTTCATATTTATATTACACCAGGCTGCAGCATGTCATATCTATATTGCTGTCTGTATAGATACTGAACATGTCCCCTCGGATAGATGACCGATCACACAGCTATGTGAGTTATCATCTATCCCAAACTCTCCCTAGTCGTGGTACATCTCGGATGTGGGGGTCTGAATGAACCTGACAAGACTAGTATGCGTGGAGCTTATACTTGTTGGAGCAAGTGTGAGCCGATCCCACGGCCACGGAACGGATTGTTGGACAATCAAGGAACGTTCCCATAACTGCGCATAGTTGTTCGAAGAAGCTTTATCGAACAATGGAAGTACCCACCGGACACTCCCATCGATGTAAACTCTACACCGAATGTGTCTATGGGAACCGGTGAGTTGTCGAAGTGATGCCATTCGTCCTTTACACTTACAGGACTTCATCATCACATTTGTTGCTCCATATCCTTGGAGGACCCGTCGATGTCAGCTCTGAATAAGCAGTTGACCTAAGACACGATCCAGGATTATGGCTAAATACAAATGGGGGTGATAAGTGATTCTGTGAAGGATTCATCTCTCAAGTGTAGCACAGGAGAGCACTGCTCGTAGTCTGCATAGTTGTGTTGGTAAAGTCACTGGCCAGTGCAAATGATATATTATGATGGTCATAAGTATATCTTAACCAAACAACTCCCTGAGACGCCCGTGGATGTATTATTGGGATAGACACTTCATCGATCCTAGATACATCCGAGCAAGTCAGATGAAGGGACGTTACCATCGCCGCGTTGAGCGCAACAGGCTTCGCAACGAAAGGGTTAGCTTTGAGAAACCTCTCAAACGTCCTCACGTATTAATATTGCAAATGGAACCGTCTAGGAATTCCATGTTGCCTAGTCTAGGACTTGCTTAATACGGTGAGGCCCTATGGGTCACACTATGCGGTGATTCAGCCTATCAGGATATCCTTGAAGATGGAATCGCAATTAATTTGGAATTAATTGTGATTGATGGATTATAATTGATTTGGAATTAATTATAATAATTGGTGGCTCAATTAATGATTTGGAATTATTAATTGAATTGGCTAAGTAATTGTATTTTATGTAAATACAATTAAAGATTATATTTTGGAAATATAATGGAGGTTTGATTGTAAAGGATATGTTAATTTAGAATTAACATATGCACTTGGGCAAAAATCTACTTGGAGTTTGGATTGCCTTAGAAATATATGTGGGTCCCAAAAGTGGGACCCACGTCCCGTAGGACAGGAGCGCGCGCGCGCGCGTGGCAGAATAGGGGAAGGAGTTCGACTCCTTCCTCTATTAGATGTCCAAGGGATAAGTTAGATTTTCCTGATTGAGTTTTGATTTGATTGGGAATGAATCTAGACTTGATATTGGTTTCCTTGTGCGATAAGAATTAGATTCTTATTCCTTTACGAAGTCTAATTGCTTATGCTTTAGGCTTCTATAGACTACTATATATAGTAGACTATTGGAGAGAGTTTTACATACGATTTTACGTGTGATTTTTGATACACAGTTATTCTACCCAGTTTTCTTAGAGAAAATAAAAACTCTCCCCTCCTCCCTTAGCCTCACGCGCGCGCACACCGCCACCGGAGGGAATTGCCGCCCCGTCTTCTTGGTCACATAAAGAATATCCTAGCATTCTTCCGATAGGCTGTTCATCCGTGGATACCAAGGTTGAGGTTCTAGGAGCTGGAAACTAACTCTTATTGTCTTGCAGATATACAGAGTATTGTAGATATCTTCGACTTCGACGAAGGAGAAGATACACCGGAATATTACGAAGACTTGGAAGCTGCTTTGGAAGTAAGGTTAGTCTTCTAATTGACGTGTTTATATATATACGACATATGCATAATCAATTAACCGTATGTTAAGAAAATTTTTAAATTCCGCTGCGTACCCTAGGGGTAACTCTGACCATATTTTCTTACACTTAGAGTATCACGAATGAGGAGCATATTTCACAATCTCATATGGTTTCCTTGTCTCGACATGGTCCAACCATATTGTAAGACATAGCATTCAACAACAAGTTCTTTACAAACGGCCCTTTTCACTTCCAATTCATAATAACAATCATTGGTTGCCTTAGTGAATTCAGTGGGACGTGGAGGGATAGGTTCGTCCAAGACGTAACTGACCTCGTTGTACCATAGCACCTCTACCTCATGGATCCAATCCACGTAGTTTTGTCCTGTTAACTTTTGCAACTCCAAGTTGGCAACAAGCTCGGAGGACGTTAAACCATTCCTAATTCCTAGGAGAAATAATATAGAACGAAAATAATAAATCAACTATTGAAATATTATTTCTAAATACCCAGTCAACATAACTAAACAACAAGGTCCTTTAGCTGTTTAGCTCCCACTATTTTCACATATGCTTGCCCCACAACAAACATACGGGTAATGTCCAACAAGTTACCGTAGTGGCCAAGATCCAAATCCATACTATGCTATACTCCAACGGGGGCTGGTCGCATAGCATAATATGACCGGTAGGACTATCCAATTGCGTCACGCAACTCTTGGTTGTTAAATCTAATTTACCCGATGCCCTATATTGTACCTATCGAGGTCGCTAGATACAATATGCAGTAAGTCATAACCATCGGTTACTCTAATCTGACGATCACTGCGAGCTGTAAGACGAGGTCGCCAATACAGAAAAAGCAATGAAAGTTCAGAATTAAAGCACCCTATGTTAAAACATCTCAGAAATACATACATATATATTTCTGTACTTATATTCGTTGGGGCTTGTCGCTTGAGGGTTGTTATCAGTCATCTACAAACAAATAAGGCGCCGCCTACCCATCATGCATGAGCGGTTACACGTAATGGATGTCGCTATCCATTCTAGTTCTAACGCGGTCAAGCACATAATGGGTGTGCAGCCTACCCAGAATAACATATGCGGTCCTGACCTATAGAGGGCGCCGCTACCTCGCATGGCATAGCGGCGACCGGAAACTAAATACTTTTATATTTAAATGCATTGTCAAACATAGCATATGAGATACGAAACAAGTAGTAGCCTATGTGGATCCAAATGACTTCATAATTTTCATTATGAAAATTATAATCCCATACCTTATAATCTCTATGACCTAATTGAAAATTTGGAAGATTGAAAAATCGAAAATTCTATTGACCAAGTAGAATATTTTCGAACACCCGAAGGACTAAATTGTAATTTTGAACCTCGGAGGTGTTCCATCTAAAATTCAAAAGTAGAAGGACTAATTGCAATAACACAATAATCGTATTAAATTACAAATAAGCCCTTTAACTTTTAACTAATAACTTTAAACCCTCTAGTTAAAAACAATTACAATTAACTCATATTTATATTCCAAATATAAAATCAATCCTCAAAATTTTCCAAATTCATTTTGGGGTTCCAACCCGGAAAATATTTATATATAGTTTTTGTTAAAACATTGGGATGGACCTAGTCCCGTCCCAACGGGGGCCTGCGGCCCCGGGAGCCCGGCACCCGCGGCATGCGGGACGGGCGCCGCTGGCGCAGGAGGCCCCGGTCAAAATATATATATATAAATTTTTTTTTTTTTTTTTTTGTGAA
>CM051458.1:55631602-55655252 GCA_028274465.1 Plantago ovata
AATCCATAGGATTGAGCTGTGCAACAACCAGCTGAAATGTATTAAGATTCAGTAGATGAATTGGCGACACAAGTTTGCTTCTTGCTGAACCATGATATTAATCTAGTACCCAAAAACTGACAAGTTCCAGAGGTACTTTTTCTATCAAGAGTTGATCCACCATGATCAGCATCAGAATAGCCAACCAATTCAAGTCCAGAATCTTTAGGATACCATAATCCAACATTGACTGTACCTTTAACATATTTCAGTATTTGATTGCCTTTTTGTAGTGTGATTCTCTTGGATCAGATTGGAATCTTGCACACACACAAACAGCATACTGAATGTCAGGTCTACTTGCTGTTAAATACAACAAGGAACCAATGAGCTTCCTATACTTGTGTTCTTCAACACTTTTGTCCTCTTTAGTATAGCCCAATTTGGTACCAACACTCATAGGGATCTTTTCAGGTTTTTCATCCTCTTTGATCCTAAACTTTATGAGCATTTCTTTCGCATACTTTGCTTGATTTATGAATATTCCATCTTTGAGTTGCTTGACTTGCAAACCTAGGAAATAATTCAATTTTCCCATCATACTCATTTCAAACTTATTTGTCATGAGTTTGGCAAAATCATCACAAAGTTGCTTGTCCTTAGATCCAAAAATTATGTCATCCACATAAATTTGAACTAAGATTAATTTACCATCATGGTTCATGGTAAAATGTTTTGTCAACTTCACCTTTCTTGAAACCATTTTCCAGCAAGAACTTAGCCAAGGTATCATACCATGCTCTTGGTGCTTGCTTTAGACCATATACAGCTTTCTGAAGCTTATATACCATCTTGGTTTCTGAGGGAAGTTCAAAGCCAGGGGGTTGTTCTAGGTAGACTTCTTCAGCAAGTTCACCATTTAAGAATGCACTTTTAACATCCATTTGGTAAACAATGAAGTCATTGTGAGCAGCAAAGGCCAAGAAAAGCCTAATTGCATCCAATCTTGCAACTGGAGCGTAAGACTCATCATAGTCCAATCCTTCAGTCTGACAGTAACCTTGAGCAACTAAGCGTGCTTTGTTTCTTGTTACTTCACCAGACTCGCTCAGCTTGTTTCTGAACACCCACTTTGTACCAATAGCTTTCTTATCTTCAGCAAGTGGCACAAGTTTCCAGACTTTGTTCCTTTCAAATTGATCCAATTCTTCTTGCATTGCCTTTATCCATTCAGAATGCTTCAAAGCTTCTTCTATGGTTTTAGGTTCAATTTCTGAAACAAAGCAAGAGAATAAAGATTCTACTTCTACGACAGTTGCTTCTTCAGCAAGTCCTTGAGTAGCTTTGGATCTAGTCACTTGGCGTTTATTAATATCGCCAATCATATCCGTAGAGGGATGATCTCTAATCCATTTATTAACAGGTTTCCTGTTTGTTGGATCAGGATATGTTTGCTCATCAGCATGTGACTCTTCAGTATGTACTTGTTCAGTACTACTGGGAATTTGTGTCTCTGCTGAGATTTGTTCGTCAGCAACTGCTTGTTCAGCATTGCTGGATTGAGGTAATTCATCAGCAGGCACTGGAGATTGCGTAATTTCAGCAACTTCCGGAGCAACCGCATCTTTTGCTGGAAATTCTTTGTCGTGAACTATTTTATCTTGTCATGACTTGGGGAAGGAGAGTCATTGTCAGAATCATCATTTAGTTCAATTGACTTGATTTGCCTAGCATCAGATTCAGTTCTTTGCTCATGTATGATTAGCTTTTTCATACATTCTGATATTTCTTCTTCAGCAGGCACACCTTGTGACTTTTCGTAGAATACAACATGCACAGATTCTTCAATCTTTTGTGCCTTTTTGTTGTAAACTCTATAAGCTTTACTATGCAAGGAGTAGCCAAGAAATATCGCTTCGTCTGCCTTTGGTTGAAATGTTCTTAGGTATTCTCTACCATTGTTAAGAACGAAACACTTGCAACCAAATACTCTTAGATGAGTGATGTTAGGAGGTCTTCCAACAAACAATTCATAAGGAGTTTTGTTGTATTCCTTAGTAATCAAACATCTGTTTTGAGTATAGCAGGCGGTATTAATCGCTTCAACCCAGTAAGCCTCACTTATTTCAGTGTCAGCAAGCATTGTTCTTGCGGCTTCTTTCAGGGTACGATTCTTCCGTTCAGCAACACCATTTTGTTGTGGTGTTCTTACTGAGGATAACTGATGTTGAATACCTTTTGAGGTACAATATTCAGTTATGTACTGGTTTACAAACTCAGTACCATGGTCTGTCCTTATGACTTTTACCTTGTCATTTTTCATGACTTCAAGCTTATTCAGCAAGTTAGGTATTTCAGTCTTGGTTTCAGATTTGTGCTTGATGAATACTACCCAAGTGAATCTTGAATAGTCATCTACCACGACTAGACCATACTTCTTACCAGCATAGCTTGTTGAAGAAGATTCAAACAAGTCCATGTGCAAGAGTTGTAAAGGTTTTGTAGTTGACGGTACTGCCTTGTTCTTGAAAGAAGATTTGGTTTGCTTTCCTTGCTGACATGCATTGCAAACACCATCCTTCTTAAAAGTAACCCTAGGTAATCCAACTACAAGTGCCTTTTTAGACAGCTTATTCAGCGTATTGAAGTTTAGATGACTTGTTCGTTTATGCCATAACAATGCTTTTCAGCAAGGCAATCATGATCTGAGACAAGGCATCTTTCAACGTTTGCTGAAGACCAATCAACGGTGTACAAGCCTCCTGATCTTCTTGCAATCATTATAACCTTTTTAGTCTCAAAATCTACAAGTTTACATTCATCACTTTTAATTTCGATGAAGTATCCTTTGTCAGCAAATTGACTCATGCTGAAAAGGTTAAACTTAAGATTTTTGACATAAAGAACTCCAGAAATGGTTATGCATCCTAACTTCACATCACCATAGCCTTTTGTAGATCCGGAGCCTCCACCAGCAAACCTTATTGTTGGACCTTTAGACCACCGTCTATAGTTTATAAGGTTATTCTTATTGCCCGTCATGTGCTTTTCACAACCACTATCAAAGTGCCAGATTGCATTGTTTGTCTCCGTGGCTGCAGTCTGCACAATCAAGAGCAAACAAGTTAATTATCCAATGATGGATGTCCATTAACATGTTCAAGAATGCGTCCAGTGGAAATCCAAGTCTGAAGTTTTTCAACTTTGACTTGTTTTCTACTTGCTGAGGAACTAGGAGGTTTTGAGCTGAAAGACTTTTGACTCGTGCTGGTCAAATCCACTTTCTGATGTGGTGTCTTGCTCTGTTGACCTTTTTGCTGAACATACTTTTCAGTAAGTTCTTTTCTAGCAAGGTTCCTTCTAGTCCTAGCATTGGAGTCTTTTCAGAACTCTTAGGCTTGGTTTTCTTCATCTCTTTGAAGTATCTTTGCTGACTTTGCTTATACTCATGAAAGAGTTGACTTTGCTTGGTTTTGAAACCGAATCCACTCTTTGGAGAATGCTGAGCTTTAGCTTCAGCAACCTTACTTGATTCAGGTTTGTCAGCAAAGGACTTATGATTACTTTTAGTAATCTTGCCTTTAGTCTTAACAACTTCCTTTCCAGCAACTTGTTTGGCGGAATGCTTCATAGCATTCTTCTTCTTTCCAGTTTGCTTTTCAGCAACTTGTTTTCCTTTTAAAGTCTTGTTACTTTGAGTAGCAACAGCGGGCTTTATGGTCATAGGTACTTGATTGCATGTTTCAGCAACCTTAGTTTGACCAAACTGATAGATTACTGGAGGATTACTATCAGTAGCACGTACAAAGGAGATAGGTGATTTATCTTTTCTCAAGATTTCTACGTTATCACCTTCACACGTTGCTCCTAAACCTTCTTTCTGAGATGGATCTCTCAAATAAGAGTTTAGTTCAGTCAGCGTATTACTTGCTTCCACGTAGGATTTGAAATTGACTTTCATCTTTTCATTTCTTGGATTTCAGCAAGTAACTTTAGAATTGAGGACTGATACTCTTCCAATTCTAATGCCATTTGAGAATTTTTCTCTGCAGCCTCAGCAATCAACTTCTTAAGACGCCTTATTTCACCATCTTTTTCTTCTGTCTCTTCCTTCAGCAAAACGTACTTTTCAGTAGTCTGCTTGGTCAGAGTTTCAGCAAGTTGTAGTTTCTCTTGCTGTTTGCTGAGAGTATTCTCAAATCTTTCGATTTCTCCTTGAATCTTGTCAAGGTCAATCTCGTCTTCACTTTCTGAGTCTGAGTCAGAGGTAGAGTTGTTTACCTGACAGTCCATGAGGCAGAATTCGTAGTTAGACACATCTGGATAAGCTTCCATAGCTATTCCACAAACTTCCTTGCCGATCTCCACGTCTAGAGTGGCTTCTTCATAGTCGGTGTCTGAACTTTCATCCTCACTGTCTTCGGAGCTAGTAACAATGCACAATGCATCGATTTTTGCTTGAAGCTTCTTCTTTTCTTCAGCAATAAAAGCTCTTTTGAACTTCTTCTTCTTTTCAGCAGATTTGCCATTCAACAAAGGGCAATTAGCTTTGAAGTGTCCAGGCTTTTTGCAGTAAAAACATAGATCATTTCCAACTGCTGGCTCTTCTGATGAAGTAGCTTGCTGAGCTTGCTTGTTCAGCGAGCTAGTATCATTCTTGTACTTATGGTAGTTGTTACCAAGATGCTTTTTCAGCTTCTCTTTTGCTTTTCGCCTTCAAGTTCCTTACTGATGAACTTCTTCATGTTTTTGACAACTAAAGCATTTTCATCAGCAGGCTCTTTATCATTCTTCTTTTCAGAAGATGACGGCTTTGCAGCAAGGGCAATGTTTTGCGATTTTTCAGCAAACACATTTTCTCTTTGCTTTGTCTCATAATTGACAGTAGCAAGACGATCGAACAACTCTGTTGGTTTAATGTCTGGCATTCCTTGATTATAATAGAAATTCTGAGTGTGGATCCATTCTTGATTCAAACTTCTGATGATAGTTTTCACTTTCTCAGAATCTGAATAAAGGTTTCCAACACCCAATGCTGCCATTTCACTAACAAAAGTTGTGAATCTGAAGTCCAAGTCTTCCAGTGACTCGTTTGCACCTTGCTTAAAGTTTTGAAACTTTAGCTTAAGTACTTCAAGTTTGTTTCCTTGGTCTTGTCAGATCCAGCACAAAGATCTTGAACCATTTTCCAAGCCTCCTTTGCAGTCTTAGCACCCCACAGTTTGCACTGTATGGTATCCGGAGTTGATCTGATGATGATATTTCTTGCTTGGCCATCAAAACGGAATCTCTTAGCTTCGTCAGAAGTCCATTCCTCTCTTGGTTTTGGCACAACCGTATCTGATGGTTCGCCAAGGATGGTTTCCTTCCCAGCTTCAGTGGTCTTGTGAGAGAAACTCCTTTCAATCTTAGTGATCTTGATAGGTCCATCATTAATGACGGTGACCATCTCATCACTAATGGCCTCAAGATGTAGCATCATGTTGTTTTGCCATTTCTCGTAATTTTCCAGCTTCAGCAAGGGAGCATCTCCTAAAGACATCCTGTCAGCAAAGCACTACCAAACTGATCAAGTGAGAGTGATTTACGGAAAGCACTTAAGGGGATCTAGGTTCAGTGCAGAAGCCTAAAGAACCTGCTGCTCTGATACCACTTGTTGGTACGTTTAAACAACAAGAAACGACTAGAGGGGGGGGTGAATAGTCTTTTCAAACTTTCGTCGTTTAAAACTTTCTCAGCAAGTACTTGATGATTGCGATCCTACGAGCTCCAAACTGCTATGAAAGAGTATTGATGATGTCGTTTTTCACCAATTAAATTTGTTTTAAAGCCTAAGAACACTTATCACTACACAAACTAGAGTGCAATGGCAAGTTGTCCCCGAGTGTCGTTCTCTCGGGACCTAACGTGGCTTTGCTTGAGGTTTTTGCAAGTAATTTCAGTCAATGAATTCAAGCGTTGATAGAATCGTTTCCTTTGAACAATAGCAACGAGAAATCAGATTGTTGTAAATAAGTTTGGAAAACGGTTGGTGGTAGAAATCAAATACACATGCATGGGTTACGTATATGCTCACAAGTTCAGTGCGTAGAACCTTCGATCAAGTCTGCTAAGCAACTCGTCTAGGCAAATTTAAGACACACATCATGAAAGATCACTATCAATACTTTAGAGGTGCTTGTCACCAACACCATTTATCTAGAATGCTGCAAATCTCTACAAAGGATGAATCCCAATCAATAATCTGAATACATCATATCAAACTACAAGACAAGAGAGTGATACAAGTTACCACCAAAGCTGTCACTAATCAGTGGAAAGCAAAGAAAACCTCTCCGTAGATGATTACAAAGGATGAATCCCAATCAAAACCTTGAATCCCAAGATAAAATACAAAGTAATCTGAATATTCTCTGAGTATTGGGGCTTAGGAGCTCTCCAAAACGAAGTTACAGTTCAAAAGATATTCAAAAAATGACCAAAGATCAGATCTAAGAAGGAAAATCCGAAAACGTAACCGCTGCCAAGCGGACCGCTTGGAGTAGCCAAGTGGAGCGCTTGTCAAGCGAAGCGCTTCGGGCACTCCAAGCGCTTCGCTTGGCTTCTGTGCCAAAGCTCCTGGAATTTGAAGCGGAGCGCTTCACTATTCCAGGCGCTTAGCTTGGCTCCTGGGCAGATTTTTGTCTTCAAACTCAATCTTTTTGCCCTCGCATGGCCCTCAAGTGCCTTGGACTCATCCTTCTAGATGCTTATTGATACTCAAACACTTACGAACAAGCCACGGAGATTGGGGAACTTCAACGGGGCCATCTTTTCCATCAAAAAGGCTCGTTTTTAGCTCCAAAAACGCCATTTCGTACCTAAGTGCCTGAAAATGCAGAAAACACAAAACGTGACACTATTCTACAAAACTAACCAAAAAACAAGGCTAGAAGATAGCAAAAGAAGGTAAAAAAGACAAGATGAACGCGTCAAAATACGTTCATCAAACTCCCCAAACCAAACCTTTGCTTGTCCTCAAGCAACAAACTATCCTAAATGCAACACAAAAGGAGTCTCATGCCAAGTAAAGTGAACTAATCTATTGAATCTACCAAATTCTTATGAACAAAACCAAATGAGCATGACATGCAAAAAGGTTGAAGTATGCCTCGATTGCGAATATACACATTCTCAAGTGCACTTGGTTAAACAAAGGAGTCTCTCGTAACATCTTCTACCTGGACCTGGTCAGTGACGACACAATGATGCATGTTATCATACTACAATTGCCCCGTGCCTATGAAACCGAGGGCTTACTTCTGTTCACCAAGTAAGACTTTTCCTCAAGAGAGGGCGAACCAATACTGGCTCTCATCAAACGAAGGAGGGTTCCCTTAGAAAGATAACACTCCCCTATTCTACCCAGACTCTCAAGAATGAGCCTCTTTCAACCACTTCTTGAATAGCAAGACGAGGGTGGTCAAGAACAGGCCTTGGACAAAGGTGACACGAAACGAAAGATAGAATTTACAACTCGATAACTTCAAAAACAAATATTTACATGACACTTGACACTTTACTAGACTGCTTTTGGCTTCCAACGACCCTTCTTTTGCTTTTGGGTCTTATTCTTTATTTCTTTCTTCTCTTTTTTTTTTTATATATTTTCTTTTCTCTTTTTTTTTCTCTTTTTCTTCTTTTCTTGTTCTCTTTTTTTTATTTTTTTCTTTTATAAAGGGGCAAGCAGCAGTACTAAGTGTCAAAAACACCTCGCCAAACCTATTCGAGAGCACAAAGACGAAAAAGAAAGAGGAAAGACTCTTTTACAAAGACACCTCCCCAAACCTATTCGAAAGAATAGGTTGGGACACAAAACATAAAGAAAAAGAAAAAGGAAACTTTACAACGACTCAAAGACGAAAGACAAGATCAACGAAGCAACCCCCTCCCCAAACCTATTCGATAGAATAGGTTTAACACAAGGAATCGCACACCTCACACTACCTCCTTCCTAGGCATTTGGCAATCTCAAATCGAGGTGAAGAACTTGTCGCCTCTTACGTACATAATTACACGGGTTACAACCATAGACTCTAACATTCATCATTTCATAAGGCCATCGTGAATCGCAGCAGAAGAAACACCACTCAAGGTGATGTCGAGACTACTAAGCTTAACTAGTGCACATGCGAATGTGACAAACCAAGCGAGACAAGCCTCAAACTACTTGCAAAGTGATGCAACATATGATCAATGGCCATAAACACTTAGTCTACTCAATAAAAAAGTTCAAAAGACTTGGCAATAAACTCCACACACAACAACGTGCAACAACTAATCTAGGGATGATATGCATGCAAACATTTGAAAAAACACGACAAATCACATGAACTTGAGTAAAATCAGGCATTTACGAACCACACAAGCATATAGTACTGAAAATCCAATACCCCCTCCCCAAACCTAAACTTTTGCTCGTTCTCGAGCAAAGAAAAGTTGAAAGAAAAGGAAAAATTGGATTGAAAGTACACTTCCCTGAGATAAAGGTTCGTGTCCAATCTCCTATATATGAGTAGTATCTGAAAGGACTCAAGAAACAAGTGAGAACGGGTGCGCAAAGGTGAGAAGAATGGAAAAACGAGAAAAATCTGGGTACAGGGTCCAAGCGGACCGCTTGGCTCCCGCCAAGCGGTTCGCTTGGCCAAGCGGAGCGCTTGGGAGGCTCCAGGCGCTCCGCTTGAATTTCCAGGAAGTTGCAAAACTTCCTGGAATTTGAAGAGGACCGCTTGGCCCTTCCAGGCGCTTCGCTTGGCCCTGTTTCCAGATTTGCGATGTTTTTCCTCTCTTAATCACCTAAGGCACCAAGACAAAACTAGACTAAACTAATCACGACAAAAGGCACACAGGCCACAACTACAAAAGCAAATAAAGAGTACAAGAGTCAAAAGTCATAACATCAATTAAGAGTATCAAAAAGGAATACCGCCATCGCAAAATCACTCGGATTCGAACCCTTGCTCTACTTCGAAGCGGTGGAGTATCAGATCGTGTGTCTCTATGTCGATTGGTTCCCTCGATGCCTCGGTGAGCCGGATGTTGGGCACATTTGCTTTCTCACACATAGCAGTGATCAGATTTGGGAAGACTAGTGGGTGACCGGGTTCTCGTTTAATCTCAAATTGCTGGAAGATGATGTCCCCGGGAGTGATGGGCAGGTTCGCCATGAGGGAATAGACTAAGATCCCGACTTCCGGCGTTATCTCTTCGGTTATGAGTCCCGGGATCAGATTAGCCACAACGAAAGGTAGGATCATGCGGGCGTGCAAATGCAAATCTTTATACTTCAAGGTGTTATCAAGACGCGTCTTCCTTGGCTTATAGTCCTCGGTTGTCAGAACCCCGGCTATCTTCCTCGGAAACTTCTCAATCGTTGGGTCATAGACATAGTGCACAAAGGGATCACTCTCATAGTATGCTACCTTATTCTTGTCTTCCCGCAAGGGTTCCTCTAGTCCCATAATGAAACTAGTGATACTCAATGGCGAGAAAGGGACCATCACACCACGAATAGGTACTGCTTCGGCCTTATAGTTATAGTCCTCGAAGGCAATGTGGAACTCCTCGACAAGGTCTCTATCCCATCCGCAGAGTTCTTTCCCATAGAAGGTCCATCCTCTCGCCGTTATCAGCCTGGTAAGGTGAGCATAGGGTGCATAGGGTATGTTGGTCCCTTTAAACAACAAGAAAAGACTAGAGGGGGGGGGTGAATAGTCTTTTCAAACTTTCGTCGTTTAAAACTTTCTCAGCAAGTACTTATTACTTTTCAGTAATGAGTTTGCTGATACTTAACTTTCTCAGCAAGCGTAAGTTACTTTACAGTAACTTGGTTTGCTGATACTTAAAATCAGAGAGCGGAAGTCTTTGAAACAATAAGTGCTTTTTCAGCAAGTAAAGGTTTCAGCAAGTGAGGTGAGTGACTGTGTACAGACAGATATAATTTGCTGAAAGCTAAATACAGTAAGTAAATCACACAAACACTTTTATAGTGGTATCTGATAGTGGCGTAATCTCTCAAGTAATCCACTTCGTCCTTTCTAGGACTAAATCCACTAAGATATGACTGAGGTTCCTTACAATCTCCTATCTAAAGCGATTCAACAGAAACCAAAGCACACTTGCTTTGTCTCCAACCTAAACTAGAGAACTCAACCTTGTTCTCCACCAAACTTGGTACTTTTAATCAGCAAAACTATGCTCGATGAAGTTCCCCCTGAATATCACGCCTGAAAGGGTGTATTTTCAGTTAGAGAGTTTTGGGGTGAGATGACTTAATTATAACTTATTCAGTTACAACAAGTAATCTAAGAAACACAACTTGGAATACTTTGCAGTAAACAAGTTTGATTGTTTCTGGTGTCAAGACTCGTTCTTGTTCGAAAGAAAGAACACTTAACTAATTTCTTAGCCGAGTTTGTTCTACTTCTTCACAAGTAGCTTTTTCAAGCTTTAAGTCTTGGAACGGATCAATGGCAGTAAGAGTGTTTGAAGGTTTGTGAGTTTTTAAGCACAAGTGAGAGTTTGATCACGTTGTTGACACACTTCAACTCTTTGCCGGATGACCTCTATTTATAGTGCAGGTAAGGAGCCGTTTGAATTTCAAATCCTAATGGTTTTGTTCCTTAACATGTCACTATCTTGCTTTTTGTACTTTCAGCAGCGACTTTGTTTGTCTTCTAGTCTTCATGTCCTTCGTGTGTAAGCTTTGCATTAAATGCACATTTGAATAGAATTCAAACAGTAACATTGGAGCGCAAATTCACGTACAGTTCAGCAAGAGGTCACATATGTTTATCAGCAAGTGGTCAGTCTCAGTTTCAGCAAGCACAACCTACTCTGTCTTTCAGATTTTCACTTATGCAATGCTGTTGCTGAATATTCCACTTTCTGAACAACACATGCCTTTGTAGATACCAGTCTTCAGCAATCTTCTAGTCTTCAGATCTTCAAATCTTCAAGTCTTCATATCTTCAAAAAGTCTTCAAGATTCTGAGCGATTTCTACTTGCTTCAAATAATTTTTTGTAATAAACAAAATATATCTTCAGCAAATGCTTCAATAGGTTATTTTCTTCTCAGAAAATAAGATACATCATAAGCTAAAGTGTCAATAAGTTATTTTCTTTTCAGAAAATAAAATACGTCATACACTAAAGAAATAACTTATCTAGCACCTAACTAAGTCATCAACAAACGTTCCTCTTTTACAATGTCCTTAAAATTCTAAATTCCTATGGACCTTAAGAGTACTAGTTACTGACTTTCCTTAATTTAGCATAGTAAATTGCTCATCAAAATTACAAGTTTCCTAACAGGGTACATCAAAGAAAAGCCCCTTGTTCTCATATTTTGTCCCCTTTAATACGTCCAAATCCTTTGAAGTAAAGGAGATGCTACGGTCCCAAATCACTGACGTTCTCCTCCCCTATAGAAGTTGTATCAGAACCTCCGCAATGCGTCCGATTCATTGTATGGGTCACGGTCGCTTTCATCACGGGGAATCTCCTTGGAGGTGGAAGCTCCATCCTTCCTTGCTTTCTTCTTGGCTCTTGTGTCCATGGTACCTAGAAAAATCTTATTAGATAACTTCAAGAGACAATGAGACTTAGACTCTTATACTACTACCAAACAATCTACTTCTACTCTAAGACAAGTATACGTTCTTCGTTTAAAACAAGTCATAACGCAACAAGTCGACTCTTAGACGTCAAAACTCACTCAAGTAATCTCATGGTGAGTTTGAAGGCTTGCTAAAGTTCATATAAAAAAATCGAGAAGCTTTTACACTTCGTTACGATAAATCCATACGAATCTAAACCAAGCAAACAAACTCTCCAATTAAATTACCCAACCAATCCAACACATGCTCATGCAATCACAACATCACCATAATCATAATCATAACTCAAATTCAAGGCTAACAATCATCAAACAATTACATAGCAAAAATTCGAGCACTAGAGTTCATCATAAATCAAGAGGAGCAAAATTCGAATTTAGACATCACATCTTAGTAAGAAACATGCTCAATAATCATTATCAAACTCTAATTCACCAATGCATAACACAATTGAAGCTAATTAAGATGAAATCCCAAATTCAAGAAAGTTAGGGTTCGTGAGAGGTACCTTTGATTCCTTGTTATGGATGCTTGAAACGTGAAATTTGATCGGTTTAGATGATAGAGGGGGTGATGGGCTTTGTAAAATGCACAAGATTGCAAGAATTGGTGGAGAATTGAGAGAGATTGAGATTTTTGGGGTGCAAAAATCGGCAATGGAGGAAAAAACGAAGTGGGGAGGCTTTGAATCTCAAGTGCCCCGCTTAGCTTCCTTAAGGAAAGCCAAGTGAAGCGCTTGGCAAGCGGTCCGCTTGGGAGCTCCCAAGCGCTCCGCTTGGATTTCCAGTAGGACTTTTCATTTGTACTGGAAATTCAAGCGGACCGCTTGGGGTTGCCAAGCGCTTCGCTTGGAGTTCCAGTAAGAATGGGATTCTTACTGGAAATCCAAGCGGACCGCTTGGGCTTTCCAAGCAGTTCGCTTGGGACCTGAAGCTCCCAAATCCATTTTTTTCAACTTTTGCAAAATTTTCACCCCAAAAAACTTGTCTAAACAACGAAACAAAATTTTAAACGTGCTTCTAATCTATATGCAATTACCTACAACCTCGGGTTGCCTCCCGAGAAGCGCCTTCGTTTAAAAGTCGTTGGCTCGACTCATCTTAGCTCATGCGGAATCAATTTTGCATCGGGTACTAGACTTCCCCGTCCAAGTGCTCTTCAAAGCACTAAGTCCCTTCACATCTTGACGAACATAAAGAGGACCAAAGAATCCTACAAGTTCGTTAGTATCAACATAAGCACATGAATTAACTATGGCTCGCAACGTATGTTGCTTGCCATTTACCTCGAAGCTACATGTACGACGGTACATGTCTATCACCATATGTACTTTGTTGATGAAGGCTCTACCCAAAAGAACCACATCCTTGAGCTTTGCGAAGGATGTAGGCATGATGATGAAGTTCCTCTTGACCTCTACACCGGCGACTCTTACCACTAGATTTTCGATCACACCCAATGGCTTCTTCATAGACCCATCCGCCAATTGCACCATGCATTTCATTGGTCTTAAGCCAGACAAACCCGACTCTTCGTACACATTCAAAGGTATGACATTCACACCCGCTCCGTGTCTAGAGTTGTCACTATTCCATCCTTCTTACCCAAGCCGATTTCCACATCAAAGCTCTCTTGGATAGGCACTTCCACCATATCCACCAACTCATCCTCAGACGATGAGTTTTCATTCACTTCCTCAACTATCGCATCAGATTGTGCGACCACTTTCTCTTCCACAACTACCTTAGGAGTCTCAAGCTCCTCACTCACCTTGCAAGTTTCAATTACCTTGCAACTTGGCACCTCAACTAGTGCATTGTCCCTCACAACCGTGATCTCCACGGGCAAATCAGTCACCACGGTTATGGCCATAGCCTTCTCCGTGTTTCCGGGAAACTTCCCTTGCTCTCTACTCGCCCCTCGATCTATAAGCTCTTGTAGCTTCTTATGGAGGTTGCTACTACTAGCCTCAAGCTTCTCAAAGCATTGATTGTTAGTAGCCTCATTACGATAGTAATGCTCCATGAATTTATTCTTCTTCATAACCAGATCATTGAGTGAAGAGACAAGAGGTGAAGGAAGCACCCCTCCACCTTGTGGTCCCGAACTAGCAACCTGAGGTGGAGGTGTAGGATTAGAAAGCGGTGCTCCTTCATACCAATTGTTCCCATAGCTGAGACGACTTCTATCTTGATTAGGCCCATAGGCATTTTGATCCGAGTTATGGAAATAACCACGGTTGCCTTGATTCTGGTACCCACCTCGGGGTCCACGGTTTTGTGGCCTCACATTGCCATAACCTTGCCCGTAGTTCACATCTCCAACTACTTGCTCTCCCTCAGCAGCATATACTTCTTGTCGGACATCGTTCGTGATGTATTGCTCTCTAGAAAATTCAGAACGGCATAAGTAGGCCGGGTGCCCATAGTTTTTGCACACACCACAAACCTCCGTAGAAGGAGAAGGAACGCTTTGCCTCAAATCTTGCATTACTTCATGGGCGAACCCATCGAAGGCATTTTGTTCCACTACTACCTTGGCCTCATCTCTTTGCTCCTTTTGGAGCACACGAGCCCTCACATTCCGGTTTTGGGAATTCCGGTACATCATGTCCAGCTTCACTTGGGCTTGAGAAGGAAGCAACTCCCCCATACTACCTCCACAAATACTATCCACTTGAGATTGAATCTCAGGATGTAAACCATTGTAAAAGAATTGGAGAAGCTGACCTTTATCATACTCGTTATGTGGGCATCGATGATGCAACCCCATGAAACGATCATAGGCCTCGTGGAAAGGCTCATCGTACCTCTGCTCGAAGGAGCTAATTTGTCTCTTCATAGCCATTGTCTTGGAAGCGGGGTAGTAACGCTCCATGAACTTATCGAAACATAGATCCCATGTTGTCAAAGACCCGGCCTCCAAAGTATTGAGCCAAGCCTTTGCACGATCGCCTAGACCCATATAAAAGACCTTCATGCGGAGATCATCATCCGTAACACCAGCTCCCGGTCGCCCAAGATGGAGAACAAAGTTCTCGAGCTCATTCAAGTACCCTATCACGTCCTCATTAGCCATCCCATAGAATTTGGGAAGTTGTTGGAACATGTGATTCTTGATCTCCAAGTTCCTGGTGGCATCATTGAGGACAATTGCTGGTCCTCTAGCCCCAACCGTAGGCTTAGTAAGTGTACGTATAGGTCTCTCCGCCATTTCACCTTCCAAGTAAACCGATTCAAGAATTGGCTCCAAAAGATAAGAAGAAGACTCTTCCCGAATACCAGAGGTGGAAGCTCTAGATGCTACTCCTTCAAACTCGAGATTCAAATTCCTCCTTCTCCTTTGAAACAAACGATCGATCTCGTCTACAAAAGGTTCAACAATAGGTCCACCCGTTCGGGTTCTAGGCATGCACTCACCTGAAATTCAAGATAGTGAGTATCTCAAGCAAAAAGAAACAAAAACAGAAATGAGACAAAGAAGAGATGTTGGCTGAAAAAACCAAAATAAAAACACCAACCAAAGGAGTTAAGTCCCCGGCAACGGCGCCAAATTGATGATGTCGTTTTTCACCAATTAAATTTGTTTTAAAGCCTAAGAACACTTATCACTACACAAACTAGAGTGCAATGGCAAGTTGTCCCCGAGTGTCGTTCTCTCGGGACCTAACGTGGCTTTGCTTGAGGTTCTTGCAAGTAATTTCAGTCAACGAATTCAAGCGTTGATAGAATCGTTTCCTTTGAACAATAGCAACGAGAAATCACATTGTTGTAAACAAGTTTGGAAAACGGTTGGTGGTAGAAATCGAATACACATGCATGGGTTACGTATATGCTCACAAGTTCAGTTCGTAGAACCTTCGATCAAGTATGCTAAGCAACTCGTCTAGGCAAATTTAAGACACACATCATGAAAGATCACTATCAATACTTTAGAGGTGCTTGTCACCAACACCATTTATCTAGCATGCTGCAAATCTCTAACATACAATCCTATAGCTTTCATTGACCAAGAGTTTGTCACTATACTCAATTCGAATATATTTTATAGGCAACTAAGAATCATATGAATGGATTTGCAGCAAGATTGAATCACAATCTCATGTAAGCATAAACATAACCCATAGCATGCATATTCTACATTCTACCACCAACACAAAAGACTTAGCTACTCATATTCATCAACATAGACATTAATTCATATGAATAATAATCTGAATACATCATATCAAACTACAAGACAAGAGAGTGATACAAGTTACCACCAAAGTTGTCACTAATCAGTGGAAAGCAAAGAAAACCTCTCCGTAGATGATTACAAAGGATGAATCCCAATCAAAACCTTGAATCCCAATCTAAAATACAAAGTAATCTGAATATTCTCTGAGTTTTGGGGCTTAGGAGCTCTCCAAAACGAAGTTACAGTTCAAAAGATATTCAAAAAATGACCAAAGATCAGATCTAAGAAGGAAAATCCGAAAACGTAACCGCTGCCAAGCGGACCGCTTGGAGTAGCCAAGCGGAGCGCTTGGCAAGCGAAGCGCTTTGGGCACTCCAAGCGCTTCGCTTGGCTTCTGTGCCAAACCTCCTAGAATTTGAAGCGGAGCGCTTCACTATTCCAGGCGCTTAGCTTGGCTCCTGGGCAGATTTTTGTCTTCAAACTCAATCTTTTTGCCCTCGCATGGCCCTCGGGTGCCTTGGACTCATCCTTCTCGATGCTTATTGATACTCAAACACTTACGAACAAGCCACGGAGATTGGAGAACTTCAACGGGGCCATCTTTTCCATCAAAAAGGCTCGTTTTTGGCTCCAAAAACGCTGTTTCGTACCTAAGTGCCTGAAAATGCAGAAAACACAAAACGTGACACTATTCTACAAAACTAACCAAAAAACAAGGCTAGAAGATAGCAAAAGAAGGTAAAAAAGACAATATGAACGCGTCAAAAATACGTTCATCAAGTATCCCCTAAGCTACGGAACTCCCAGGACAGGCCCCGGGAAGTTCCTACCTAAAACTATAGAGATAGGTGAGAAAGTAGGTCTGGAAAGATATGATTTTCGGAGAAAAACTGAGCACTATATATAGGCCCCGAAAAACTACGGGGCGGTTCGCCCCAGAGCTCCGCGGTTCGCCCCCCGGTTTTTTCGCGGAATTCCGCATTTTTGGATTTCTTCACCTTTTCGGACTTGGTTTCTGACTTCTAGTAGCCTTCTAACCTCCAGATTCGGCCCCTAGACTTCAAATCCTATCCGGAAACCTTTAGATACTCCAAATAGGCTTCTGGAACACCAATTCCTTGTCAACTTCAATATAATTGCCCGGAAATCTTCGAATTTCAACCAAAACCTGTAAATAAAATCTAAAGGGAAACGTGACATTATTCTAATAAAATGTACTAAAATATAGCTAAGTTAACATAGAGGATAGCTAAAATAGGTGAAAAAGACTCGAATGAAAGTGTAAAATACACATTCATCACATATCTAAATCAAGTTATATCGATCCTACATTCTTTCAATTGGCATCTAGAGCTTGTTACTTTTTTCTAAGTAATTGTTTTAGGTACATAAGATTGATTCAACCAATCCAAACCTTGGAAGGTTACCCGTACTTGATGGAGCTAACTATGGTTACTGGCAATTAAGGTTGCGTACATATCTTAAGTTTTTGGATGCAGGTGTTTGGAGAGCTTGTGAGGTAGCTTTTGTTCCTCCCATGAAGGAAAAGGATAAGAATGGTGACGTGTTGCCAAAAGAGCTCAAAGACTACACTGAGGAGGAGAAAACAAAGGCTACTAACAATGAAAAGGGCCCTTAGTGTTATTTTTTGTTGGATTGATATGCATATCCTTAAACTTGTGCAGAATTGTGCTAATGCTCAATCAGCTTGGAAAACTCTTCAAAGCCACTATGAAGGTGACACGACTGTGAAGGGAACTAGAATCAGGCTTTTGCACAGCAGGTTTGAACTTTTGCGTATGTAGGAAGATGAGGATATAGTGTTGGTCCCTTTAAACAACAAGAAAAGACTAGGGGGGTGAATAGTCTTTTCAAACTTTTCGTCGTTAAAACTTTCTCAGCCCGTGCTTATTACGTTTCAGTAATGAGTTTGCTGGTACTTAACTTTCTCAGCAAGTACTTATTGCAGTTGAGTCTTAAGTTCCTTAAGCTCAGCAGGTGCCATCCCAAGTACTTGTTACTTTTCAGTAATGAGTTTGCTGGTACTTAACTTTCTCAGCAAGTACTTATTACTTTTCAGTAATGAGTATGCTGGTACTTAACTTTCTCAGCAAGTACTTATTACTTTTCAGTAATGAGCTTGCTGATACTTAAAAACATAGTGCGGAAGTCTTTTACAATAAGTGCTTTTCAGAGAGCTAGTTTCAGCAAGTGAGCAGAGTGACAGTGTACAAGAAATGTAACTTGCTGAAAACTAAGTGCAGTAAAGTAAATCACACAAACACTTCTATAGTGGTATTTGAGAGTGGCATAATCTCTCAACTAATCCACTTTGTCCTTTCTAGGACTGAATCAACTATGATAAGATGTGAGGTTCCTTACAAATCCTATCACTAATGATTCTCAGAAACCAAAGCACACTTGCTTCGTTTCCAGCCTAACTAGAGAACTGTAACCTTGTTCTCCACCAAACTTGGGACTTATAATTAGCAACACTATGCTTGATTAATTCCCCCTGAATTTCACGCCTGAAAAGGGTGTTTATCAGTTAGAGAGGTTTGGGATGAGATGACTTGAATATAACTTTTTAGCTATAACAAGTTATCTTAAGAAACACAACTTGTAATACTTTGCAGTAAGCAAGTTTGATTGTTTCTGGTGTCAAGACTTGTTCTTGTTTGAAAGAAAGAACACTTAACTAATTTCTTAGCCGTGAATGTTCTACTTCTTCACAAGTAGCTTTTGTTTCAAGCTTAAGTCTTGGAACAGATCAATAAGCAGTAAAGAGTATAAAAGGAATTGAGTGTTTAAAGCACAAGTGAGAGTTTGATCACGTTGTTGACACACTTCTACTCTTTGTGTTGGTCCCTTTAAACAACAAGAAAAGACTAGAGGGGGGGGGGTGAATAGTCTTTTCAAACTTTCGTCGTTTAAAACTTTCTCAGCAAGTACTTATTACTTTTCAGTAATGAGTTTGCTGATACTTAACTTTCTCAGCAAGCGTAAGTTACTTTACAGTAGCTTGGTTTGCTGATACTTAAAATCAGAGAGCGGAAGTCTTTGAAACAATAAGTGCTTTTTCAGCAAGTGAAGTGAGTGACTGTGTACAGACAGATATGAATTGCTGAAAGCTAAATACATTAAATAAGTCACACAAACACTTTTATAGTGGTATCTGAGAGTGGCGTAATCTCTCAACTAATCCACTTCGTCCTTTCTAGGACTGAATCCACTAAGATATGATTGAGGTTCCTTACAATCTCCTATCTAAAGCGATTCAACAGAAACCAAAGCACACTTGCTTCGTCTCCAACCTAAACTAGAGAACTGAACCTTGTTCTCCACCAAACTTGGTACTTTTAATCAGCAAAACTATGCTCGATTAAGTTCCCCCTGAATATCACGCCTGAAAGGGTGTATTTTCAGTTAGAGAGTTTTGGGGTGAGATGACTTAATTATAACTTATTCAGTTACAACAAGTAATCTAAGAAACACAACTTGGAATACTTTGCAGTAAACAAGTTTGATTGTTTCTGGTGTCAAGACTTGTTCTTGTTCGAAAGAAAGAACACTTAACTAATTCTTAGCCGAGTTGTTCTACTTCTTTACAAGTAGCTTTTTCAAGCTTTAAGTCTTGGAACGGATCAATGGCAGTAAGAGTGTTTGAAGGTTTGTGAGCTTTAAGCACAAGTGAGAGTTTGATCACGTTGTTGACACACTTCAACTCTTTGCCGGATGACCTCTATTTATAGTGTAAGTAATGAGCCGTTTGAATTTTAAATCCTAAGGCTTTTGTTCCTTAACATGTCACTATCTTGCTTTTGTACTTTCAGCAGCGTCTTTGTTTGTCTTCTAGTCTTCATGTCCTTCGTGTGTAAGCTTTACATTAAATGCACATTTGAATAGAATTCAAACAGTAACATTGCAGCGCAAATTCACGTACATTCAGCAAGAGGTCACATATGTTCCATCAGTAAGTGATTGGTCTCAGTTTCAGCAAGCACAACCTACTCTGTCTTTCAGATTTTCACTTATGCAATGCTGTTGCTGAAATTTCACTTTCTGAGCAACACGTGCCTTTGTAGATACCAGTCTTCAGCAATCTTCTAGTCTTCAGATCTTCAAATTCTTCAAGTCTTCAGATCTTCAAAAGTCTTCAAGATTCTGATCGGTTTCTATTTGCTTCAATAATTTGTTTGTAGTAAACAAAATATATCTTCAGCAAATGCTTCAATAGGTTATTTTCTTTTCAGAAAATAAGATACATCATAAGCTAAGCATCAATAAGTTATTTTCTTTTCAGAAAATAATATACATCATACGCAAAAGAAATAACTTATCTAGCACCTAACTAAGTCATCAGCAAACGTTCCTCGTTTACAATGTCCTTAAAATTCTAAATTCCTATGGACCTTAAGAGTACTAGTTACTGGACTTTCCTTAATTTAGCATGGTAAATTGCTCATCAGAATTACAAGTTTCCTAACAAATTTCCCCCTTTTGATGTTAGCAATCCATGGCTAAATTAATTGTTACCCTTTTAATAAATCAGTTGATTAATGCAAGCATACTTGAATAATTAAACAGTAAGCATAAGTGAATTGCATAATCAAAAAACAATAAGAGTCAAAAGTTTCATTGCTGATAGTTATCTTTCAGAAGATTACAAGAGAAAGCATAGATAACATAAACAAAATCAGCAAGCAAAAACTTTAACAAGAACTATTGTAGGGACTTAAGCTCTTCCAGAAGATTTTCTCAAAATCTCTCTTACACTCTTCTCAGCAAGTGCAGTAAATTCAACACAGTCCTTTTCGTAGTTTTCCAGAAGCCTACAGACTTGTAGTTGAAGAATTCTTGCGTTTATGCAGGCAGTATGATGATGCTTTTCAACATTCATTTCCATGTAATTAACTACCCACAAATGCATGCCCCAATTGCTGGCATGGAGAAGCTGTGTATCTGAAATGCTTTTCGGATGAATCTTTCTTAGCTAGAGAAGATCTTCTTACTGATCCTTAGCAGTGAGATAGAAGTACTCATAAGGAATCAATCCAAGTTTCTTCTTAGGTTTCTTGTTACCGGGTCTGAGTAGTAAGCAATGCCAGGCGGTTTGATCAGATTTGGTTCTTGTTTGTATGCCTTACCAATGGAACTCTTCTTACATAGACTTCAAGATTCAACCATTTTCCAGCAATATTTCTTGGGAGGGATTCTTCCCTTTGCTTTCTTTGGACCTTGAGTTCAAATCATTTGAACATTTGATTCAATATGGCTGTAGGAAAGAACTCATTCACCAGCAAGTTTTCCAGCTTTAAGATCCAGCAACCATGAATGTTTCTGATTACATTCTGAGTGGTTTCCTCATTACTGGTCTTTGTATATTCAATGCCGGAGCCAATAGCAATGCTGGCCAGCCTTTTCTCTTCCTGTCTTTGCCTTCTTCTTTCTTGTCTTAGCATTGTCTTGATCTCTTGCTGAAGAGTCAGACGAGAAATGCTTTGAGTGGCCAGACGGAGTCAAGGCTGTTAAGGGTCTAGCTCTTATGGCTTGAGCTATTGTTTGATTGTCATCATCTTCATCATCTTCTTCATTCAGATTGTGATGACTTTCAGTGTGGCAAAAATCTTGAGTTTCAGCAGCGGTTTTTCTCTTTTTGGTACTTGCTGAATTCAACTCAGATTCTGCTTGCCTTTAGAACTTTGCTCTTTTTCAGCAAGCGGTTCTATGGGCAAAGGCACATCAACAACAGGAGGAGGAGGGGATGGGTTTCTCTTTCTGGATCTCTTCTTTTCTTCCCCCTTAGACATGGATTGCAACATCGGGGTGATGTGCAGAGAATAAAACTCATTGCAATTTTCAGCAAGAGTGCTTAAGCTGTTATATTTCATGATGATTTGCTGTTGGTCAGAAGTCATTTTTGACAACTCTTTTTGAATGCTCATCATGTTCTCTTCATGTCTTTTCTCAGTTGCGGCCTTCTCATCCACAATATTCTGAGGCTTGACGAGAGCATTCTTTGCAAGCCTGAGCGCTTGACTTACATCTTCTTCATAGCTTTTGTGATAAAGACTGATGTCTTTCTGAGCTATTGTCAAAGTTGTAGTGCGTCTCAGCACTGTAGCCAATATCTTTCCAATGTCAAGTGGGCTCTCAGCAAGCAATGCCTCATCTTCAGCTTTGCAGGCATCATGGATTTGCTTTAGTGCTAGAATTCTGGGAGTAAACTCCTCAACTCTTGGGAACGGCACTAATGAGGTGTCAAGGAATGAACCTTAAGTTCGGAAGCAAACTGATCATCTTGTAAAAGCAGCTCGGCTCTTAAAGAATCACCTTTATCAGTGATGTAATCAGGAGGAGGAATCTGAGCAACTTTGGGGTCTCGCTTGGATTGTTCATTTTCATTTTCTGACAAGTCGTCATCATCCTCAGATTCATCAAGTTGAGCAACTTTTGAGCCTTTGTCAGTAGCTTCACTTCCTTTTTGTTGAGTGGTTGCTGATGGCAACGCTTCAGACTCAACAACTGGAGTTCACCAGTAGTTAGTTTTAATTGAGTAGTTGCTAAAGGCAACGTTTGAGACTCAATAACTGGAGTTTCGCCAGTAGTTAGTTTTATCAATTGAGTTTGTGGCTCAATTACTGGAGTTTCGCCAGTAGTAAATGGAAGGGATGGAACTTCCTTTTGTTTTGGTCTTGAAGATTCACCAATTTCTAGATCATGCGTATGCCTTGCATGGATCACGAGACTGTTTTGTAGGGCACGTTGGTAATCTTCATCTTCTTCATCCTCATCTTCAAGGTTTTCTTCAGTAACCTTGGCATCAGAAACTGGACTTTTGCCATTTTTCAAGGCAGCCCCTTTTTCTGGCGTATTCTTCCTCAGTATCAGCACCTTGCACAGGTGCTTGATTTTCAGCAGCATCAGCAGGAGGAGGTGAGATTCTTGCTGAGATGGTTGTTGTTCAGCTTGTTGATTGTCGAGTGGAGTATTTTCAGCAACTGTTAACTTCAATCCACCAGCATCAGGACTTGGACCTTGATTGTCATCATCATCGTCGTTTGTCCTTTGAATCTTTCCCTTCATCATCACTGGGATCAGTGGGAATGTTCTCATCTTCTTCTTCTTCTTCATCATAGTCAGATGACTAGCTCAACGTGCTTATACAACAACACTTGTCACTTCCCTCCTCAGTTAATTTGTGGGGATCAGCCACCACGGTACAAAAAAGACCTTTGAGCATCACAGCTTGTTCAGCTGGAGAGGCACTCTTAAATTTGGCCTTCATATTCTCTCTGATTTGAGCAATCAGATTTGAACTCATTGCTGAGAATATGTCATTTCTTCAGGAAGGATGGAGTGGACAAATGTTTCGAGCTTAAACAGAGAAGATCTCTTTTTCTCATCGTTTGAGAGATGAAGGTGAAGATCTGAGAAAGTCCTTCGCTCTCCTATACCTTTGCCAGTTGCTGACGACTTAGCAACTCTTGACAAAGTTGTCCTCTTGAAGTTCAAGTTAGTTCTTCTTCAGAACTTACTTGCTGATCTTCAGTGATGAGTACCACTTCAGTGGCTCCTTTTGAGCCTGAAAAAGAATTTATTTAGATCAGGATTGGTTTGGAGAAATGATTTTAGAGTTTATATCTGAAAACATGATTTACCTGCTGAGAGTCAGCAAGCTCATGTAGTACAATTTCCATTCCATGAGGAGCTTGAGTAGCATCCTCCATTTGTTCATCCTGAAATAAATTATAATTAGACACAAGTACTAAGCTATCAAACTTAGTTTTTATACCAAAATTATTAAATACAACCTGCTGAGCAGGGAGTGTTT
>CM051458.1:55655352-55683603 GCA_028274465.1 Plantago ovata
TCGACCTTCAGCTTCAGCTTCCCGCCTCAGTCTCCGCGACCTTGGCCTTTTCTCAGAGGCCGCAGATTTCTCAAGCGTCCTCGATGTCCGACCCATGTCGGCCCCGATCAGCCGCCACATTGGCATATGCCTCTTCAAGTTCTCGAGCTGCCAAAAGACAACAAATTTAGCGAGGAGATAACATTCTATACTTAGAATTTTTCACAACAAAAAGCGTAAGGATAGTTACTGGAGCGAGACACGGCTGAGCTCGTGCGCCCGATCAAGGTCGCTCATCGGATGAGCCGCTTCACTTCTTCGTCTCCGGAAGCAGCACCTTACCCCTCTTACGGGCGGGCTCATTGTTTCCACCGAGGTAAGCTTCCTCGCTCCTTTTGGCAGCAGGCCTCTCCGGCCTCTTCTCAGCCTCGATCGTGTTTAAGGCCTCCTCCTCGGCCTCCTTGCCTCCTTTGCCCTCTTCGCGGCGGCCTCCTCCTCGGCCCTTTTGATAGCCTCAACAGGGATTCTCTCGGGTAGCGAGCCCCTCCTGCACCAAGGCGTCCCGATGTGGCTGTGCGGCTTGCGAGGAGGGGTCAATTCAAGACCCGAGAATCTTTGTCTGTTTGTTGGCGAGCCTTTGCTTCCTTCTTTTGTTCCTCCTTCACGGCCAGGGTCTTCGACATGATCCACTGGAACCATAAGCTGCAAAAGAATAAACACAGTTAGTAACTCGAGGAGTAGTAAAAAGCGAAGAAAAGCAAGAGAGCGAGGACACACACAAACAGAAAAGTAAGCGCAAGAAAAATTACAAGTACAAAAGCAAAAAGAAACGCGCGAAGAGCTAGTTACCGAAGAGGACTTTTCGGGTATATCGGTTCCCGATATACCCTGTGTATGCGTAAGGTGAAAGTCCCGCCAAGTAAGGAAGCGGCTGAAGGACCACCCCCAATAAAAATACTTCTCGGGATGGGGTCCCCGATTTTGCTCCTCGAGCTCAGCAACCCAGGGATCGGACTCCTCGGGCAACGGATGCTTGTCCGCGATCTTCCTCTGAACATCAGTTTCGGCACTCCCCACTCCAGCTCCTCTTCGCTCATGTTAGGCAACTTCCTCTTTCTGATGTGTAGAAGTACCTGTGGAACCACTTGTAGCCCGAGGAGCTAGGAGCGTCCATGATGAACCCAAGGCCTGGTCGAGCGTTGAAGTAGTAAAACTTATTTCCGGAGCTCATCGATACTCGGAACAGTTGATTGAAGTTGTGGAAATTGAGCTCGATCCCCCTCTTCATGCAAAAGACTCCAAAGCATACGAGGGTTCCAAAGGCACTTGGCACCAATTGCCAAGGAGCGATCCCCAACGTATTGAAGATATCGCGAAAGCATCACAGAAGGGGAGGATCCATCCTCGATCCAAGCTAAGGCAGTGAACGGCCATGTACCCGGAGGAGCATTATAAAAAGTCTGATCCTCTTTGGGCACGAGGATGTCAAACTTATTCTCGGGAGAGAATACTTCCACCTAAGTGTGGGAACCTCGTCGAGCTTGACGTTAGAGGAGGTGGTCGGTATAATCCCGTCCTCGTTCTTCTCCCCATTAGGATCGGGGAGGTCGACCGTGTGAGCACTCTTGTGAACTTCTTCTCAGCAGCCTTAGTAGTTTAGCTCTGGCTCCACGGCAACCTTGGCCCTCTTCGATTTGGCAGCCCTGGAGCGAGAAGGCCTGCTCGCTTTGCGCTCAGCCTTTTTCTTGTCAGCGGCCATCTGAGCAAGGCGCATCTCATACTCCTGCTCCTCGAGTGGGTTGGGTCCTCGAGTCCCACTCGGATATGTAAAGTCTAGGGTGGTCGGGTCTATGGTATGGTAACTAGTCTCCTCCTCGCGCGCAAACCTCTTAGCTCCCTGATCGCGCGCCTTTGCCCCTCCGAGAAGGAGGAGACCTAGTACTCGGACCAGCTTCACTCCTATGAGTGTCTCCAATTGTTAGAGGAACTTCATCCTCCTCCTCGTCCGTGATTACAGCTCTCCTAGCTGTTTGTGGAGGGAATCTAACCCTCTTTACAGGGGAACTAGTCCGAGGAGACGTCGCCTCATCGTCCTCCTCGCTCTCATCATCCGTATCATCACTATCGATGATTTGAACGGGTATCGAAGCCTTCCCGCGCTTCGCCGAGTGCTCACCCTCTTCATACAATGCTAAGGCCAACTCCGGCCTCTCCGTGTCGTCCATCTCCTCGACCCGGATCTCAGGAGCGACCACGTTGACGGCTGTCCCGTAATTGCGCCCGTGGACTTGGGCAGCGCGAGTTATCAACTCCGCAGAGACACCGGGGTTGCGAGGACCGCCTTCTGCTTCTGTGCGGTCATCGATAAAGTCGTCGTCCCTCGGCGCGACGCCTCTTTCTGCTCACCAACTCGTAGAGGTCCTCCTCACTCTCGGTCTCCTCATCTTCTTCGGCAGCCTGCTCGCCACCCTGCTCGAGCTGAGGCTCCTCTACAGCCTCCTCTATGTTTCGTCAAGAAAGGTCGCCGATACGTCTGACGTATCGGGCGACGTAGTATGGTCGCTCCCATACTCACCGGCGGCCGAGACGTTCTGGCTATCGTCGCTCCTCTCGGACATCCTAAAGGTGGGCAAAGAAAGAAGTTAGGATGGTTTGTTATAGTCCGAGAGGTCCTTTTAGGTATGTTTATTAAGGATTCGACCTCCGAACGGAGAAAAATCTCAAAAAGAAAAGAACGCAATAAATCAAGAAGTTACTCTACTTACAGCAAAAGCAGAGCGAGGAGCATACAAAGGAGCGACCAACCGCTCAAAACACGAGTAAAAAAATCGAGCAGCATAACAACATGCATATACAGCAAAATCGGAGCGAGCACATGTAGATAAAACTCGAAGAGCATGCATAAGGCGACCAACCGCCAGAAGGACTTCCTACAGTTACTTCTACAGCCTTACGCTAATGAGGAGGCTACAAGGGGCATACAGTAAATTAAGGGGACCTACTTCTACGGCTACTCAAGCCAAATCGGTCCGAATTACTTCCGTTTACAAGTCCGTTAATGGTTTTTAGGTCCCAGGCCGTTCTTAGGCCGTCATACAGCGATGGTTATTCAGTCAATATCATTACGGGAGGCAAAAACCAAAGAGAGAGAACGACATGCAAAAGCCGAACACAAGGAAGCAACAAGGCAGGGAAAATAAAGCATTTCTAGGCAAAATCAAGCAAAGAAAGGAGGAATTAAAGGCAAAGAAAGGGAAGCTTACTTGATTTTAAGTAGATGAAAGTATGAAACCGGAAAGAAGGCCGGAAAAAGCTGAAGTTTCGCCTGAAAACGGGATTCTGGGCGTCGGAAATTCTCCTCGATCACTACTGGGCCCGAACAACTCACGCTCGTCGATCTCACAAGTGTTCCTCGCTCTCTCGTATTTGCTCTGAAAGTTCGGATTGCGAAAAGTGTGGAATGACCGAGTGTTGACCTATTTATAGAAGGGTATCCCGGGGATACGAAACGACGCATGTCCTCGCGCCATCCGGACCGACCACGTGTCCCAGATCGACGGTCCAGATTGCGGCCGCCTGGCGAATTACCATTTTTGCCCTCCACGCTCCCGCTCCGGCCGAAGACGCTCCCAACTCAGGGACGAATTACCTAACCGCGGCAATAAATCCGCGGCGCGAGCATCAGTCTACTCGAGACAAGCGGAGACAGATCGACGACCATGATCTGTCCTCCTCGGATCAACATCGCGAAAAATCTCAGAACCACGGAAACTCGACGGCCACGTGTCAGGGGACCGAGGAGCCGCCCATGCAGCTTGCCTCCTCGGGATTCCTCCTACTTTTTACACAAGTATCTCTCCGCGAGATTCTTTGCTAGCGAAAAAGCGGCAGGAAGTCATTCCATTCCTTTTACACAAGTATCTCTCCGCGAGATACTTTGCTAGCAAAAACATGAATACATCTCTCCTCGAGATTCCTTTTACACAAGTATCTCTCCGCGAGATACTTTGCTAGCAAAAAACATGAATACATCTCTCCTCGAGATTCCTTTTACACAAGTATCTCTCCGCGAGATACTTGCTAGCAAAAACATGAATACATCTCTCCTCGAGATTCCTTTTACACAAGTATCTCTCCGCGAGATACTTTGCTAGCAAAAACATGAATACATCTCTCCTCGAGATTCCTTTTACACAAGTATCTCTCCGCGAGATACTTTGCTAGCAAAAACATGAATACATCTCTCCTCGAGATTCCTTTTACACAAGTATCTCTCCGCGAGATACTTTGCTAGCAAAAACATGATTATATCTCTCCTCGAGATTCCTTTTACACAAGTATCTCTCCGCGAGATACTTTGCAGGCAAAAAAGCGGCAGGAAGTCATTCCATTCCACTAAGGAATACTTACCCGGATCCGATCTTTTACCAGCAAAAATACCTCTTTTCATACGGTCCGAGCAACGTCTGATCGCACCCTATAAAAAGGGGGGGGGGAGAGATAGGAGGAGGGAAAGTTACCAAGGCGCGAATACGGAAATCTTTTTTCGCCCGCTACTAGTCGAGGCTCTGCTCGACCTCTACTTCAACATAGTTCCTCAACTATCTTCTACAAAGATACTTGGAAACTAGGGGGACATATGTTAGGGTTGAAATATGTCCAGTCCGCATGTACGAACTGGAGCGGTCTAAGAGCGCGACAAAGCATCATAGGCCGTCCCTCAAGGGGCACAACCACACCCAGTATGTCACTAAGGTGTGGATCGACCAACATAGGGTCCGACCATCACTGGGAGGACAACCCTCAAAATAAGCTCCTCTCAAGGACAAAGCTGCCAGTGGGCTCGAGGAGCATCTCCCGGGCTCGAGGAGACCTTACGTCAAGGTAACGCTCCTTGACAGAAACTGAGCAGGACACTACTCGCATCACCCACGCACAAAGAAGGCACGAGGACCACAGAGCGACCAGCCATGGTTGCTCTCCTGGGCCAAGGCCCACGGACCTCCTTAATGGGCCTGGGCCGAGGAAGGCCTCAATCCTAGCCATACACGTGGCGTGATCCTACATGACCGGAAGCTGAAGGGTCTCAAGTATAAAAGGGCCTCATTTACTCCTCAACAGTAAGCATTAACTACGTCACCCGAGCACCACTTTCACTACTCTTACTAGGGAAGCCTCACAACTCCCTACTCGTAAAGTCGCCTCTCCGGTCTGATACCTTACAGACCGGGCAAGAGACACTAACCCCCCCTCTAGACTATTTCAGGTACGAGGAAGCTACAAGAAGGCTCATTTCCTATCTCAGAGGGACACTACAAGAAGAAGAACTAGAAAGACTTAGAATAGCGACTCATTGCGAACTTGGAAAGAAACACGAATTACCCTTCAACAGTATCTTTGAAAAGATGACTCCAATCTTCTGTGATAATACAAGTGCTATTGCTATCACACAAAATCCAAAGTTCCATTCAAGAACTAAGCACATTGATATTAGACATCACTTCATAAGAGACCATGTTGAGAAAGGAGATATTGAGGTAATTCAGGTAGGTACTGATGATCAGCTTGCTGACATCTTTACCAAACCACTGCCTGATAATAGGTTCTCAATCCTAAGGTAAAAACTTGGGTTATTGGAACTTGCCTAATATATCTTGGAAACATACTACAAGGTTGCTGAAACGGGGATTCAACAAGGAATAGATTTGCACGATGTAAAACTTGTAGTAGACCCCCAATAAATAAGTAATTCAGCACGAGATATAATTCTTGTTTTCATTAAAAGATTCAGCTGATTACTGAAGTTTGCTGAAACAGGCATTCAGCAAACAAAAGGGAATTTTGCATACTAATATTTGTTAAGGAAACTTGTTTGCTTAAATACTGAAACGGGCACTCAATATTAAAAAGGAATCAAAGATTGCTGAAACAGGCATTCAGACAATCTTGGAAGGAACTGAGATGGGAACTCAGCGAAGTAAATGCATACTCGCATAATTACACTATATTATCTCAATCAAAAGATGTATTCGCTGAGACAGGAACTCAGAAATACAAATGATTATCAAAAGAAAAAGAGATAATTAATTAAGGGGGAATTTAGCAAACACAAAGATCAAAAGAATTTTGGATACATTTAGATAAATTGTTTGATTGCGTTATGATCCCTTGATTAAACAGAAGTAATTATTGGGATGTTTTTAGCATACATAAACTAAAAAGGCATTGAGTGCTTATTAGTTAATCTGGTTCGTTGATTTAAAGCAAGATGCTTATCCGACGGTACATTTTGTGAGAATTGACATGATCTGACAGTTACTCACTACTGGGCCACTATGCATTTATTACGCGTGCACCTTCCAAACAAATGTATCTCTGTTTTTACCTTGCTGAGATCTTAAATCAATTAAGAATCTCAAACAACAGAGTACTATATAAAGAGGAGTCTGTTCATAAGACAAAAATTTTACAGACTCCGACAAAAACTTTGCCATTTCAAACACAAACTAACTAATGAGTTTTTCTGCAACTCTCCGGTCAAAACTTGCTTTTGCAAAGCTTACTATTCTGATTTCCTTGTCCCTATATATATAAGTGAAGATGACTCCTAAAAGATCGTCTAGCTCTGCCCCAAAAGACCTAAAAACTTCCAAGTCCCAAAAATCGAAAAGCTCCTCTTCTGCACCTGTTACAACTCAACATGCACCCACAATTGTCAACAACATACTTTCACAATCGCCCATGGATGGAACTTATCTAGACACTGAAAAGTGTAAAGGTAAGATGCAATGGGGTGCTTCTGCCCTAAGAGAGAATATGAATGTTCTCTCGGAAGAAGGAGACGCCGTACAAGAAGCGGTGGACTTATTGGAAAGAAATGGACTGATGAAATTCACTAGTGCCACACCCACTTGCTTGAGCACCATTGATGTGCTTGAGTTTTATAACAATGCAGTTGTAAACACTGTCACTTCAAATGGTGTCACTGAAAAAGTGATTACTGATGAATGTGTATTTTACACTTTCATTCGAGTCTTTTTCACCTATTTTAGCTATCCTCTTTGTTAATTTAGCTATATTTTAGTGTATTTTATTAGAATAGTGTCACGTTTCCCTTTAGTTTTTATTTTACAGGTTTTGGTTGAAAAACGAGGATTTCCGGGCAATTATATTGAAGTTGACAAGGAAATGGTGTTCCAGAAGCCTATTTGGAGTATCTGAAGGTTTCCAGATAGGATTTGGAGTGTAGGGGTTGAATCTAGAGATTAGAAGGCCACTAGAAGTCAGAAACCAAGTCCGAAAAGGGAAAGAAATCCAAAAACGCGTCGAAAACGCGCAAAATCCCGAAAAAATCTCCCGGGCGAATCGCCCGAGATGTGGGCCGAATCGCCCCACACCAGGCGACTCGCCCGGTGTGTGGGGCCCTTCGCCCCACACAAATTCGAACACTATATATAGTTGCTCAGTTTTTCTCCGAATTTCATACTTTTCGAGACCTATTCTCTCACCTTTCTCAATAGTTTTAGGTAGGAACTTCCCAGAGCCTGTTCTGGGGGTTCATAGATTTGGAGATACTTTTTCATAGCAGTTTGGAGCTTGTAAGATCGTGATTCTTCGGAGACTGACAACCTTCGGTAACATTGTATCTTACAGTTTTTCTACTTATTTTTATATATCTTTCAACATGTTTTCTTCTATGATTTCTGTTGATTGCATGACAACTATGAGTAGCTAAACTTATCGTTGGTGATAGTATGTGAATTCTTAGTGAAGGGTTGATAATTATGCTAATCGCTATATCGCGCATTATACTCCGTGTTATTGCTTTATTTCTTTGATCTATCGGAATCTATATCTTCGTATATTGATTAATTATTGCACACAACTGGACAATTCATAGACTTGACCTATCTATATCTATATCTTCGTAGTGTTGAATAATTACGGAACACAATTGGACAATTCATTAGTCTTTGACCTATCTATATCTTCGTAGTGTTTGATAATTACAACAGGACAATTATTGATCAAAGATCTCCATGCAAAACCGAGGAATTTACGCATGATTATTAACCCGTTATGCTCTGACGGACCATACTATCACCAATCTCAATTATCTGTTAGAAAAACCCTTGCTATATCGTTTGCTGTTTTTATATTCTAAATTAGATTTGATAAAGCTAGTTATAGTCCTTAGAGATCGACACTCGAGGTTATTCTACTGCTACACTACGGTTTTCGTTGTAGTTGTGAATTGCCTTTGGCTAAATAACAAATTTATTTGATTGATCCGGAACTGACAATCCCGTGATTCATCAATTACCACTAGTGTTCAGCCAAAACAAGTCGTCATGAGATGGACTAACATTGCAGCTCACTTTGAGCTTCCAGTCACCGGAGAATTTGAAGAGGTGACTGACGATACAGAGACCCTTGCTAACTTCTATGCTGAAGTTAGAAATCCTGAACCAATCAATGGGGTACAGGCACCTGCAAAGTTCAGCAGAGTGGATGTCAAAAGAAAACACCTAATTGAATTACTCAAATTAGTGTACCTCTTTCTAATTATAGTATTAGACTCTCAAGTTGGTGGAATAGACCAAATAGGGCTGAAAAGATGGCCCTTACTGAGAATTATCTTCAACAATTTTAAAACTGAGCTGAATTGGACTAAGTTCATTTTTAAAAAACTTGTAGATAATGCTGAAAAGTTTAAGTTTTTAGTTGAGGATAATCTGGTAAGCCCTACTGAGAATGTCTCTTATGGACTGAAGTTGTGCTACCTCTTGCAGAAGATGGATTTCGTCCTTAGGGAAAATCTCCCTATAGAATCCGTGTGGATGCTGGGAAAGCATACCACTGAACTGAAAGCTAAGAAAGCTCAAGCTATTCCTGCACCAGCACACTCAACAGTTGGCTCAAGAAAGAGGAAAACTTCTACAAAAGCTCCTCTTGCTGGCGCAACAACCCCTGCTGATGTTAGTAAGACCTCCAAGAAAAAGAAGGTTGCTGAGAAAGCAACTTCTCCAGCAAAGAGTCCAACTCATCAAGATGAGGCTGCTGAGAAGAAGAAGGAGATTGATACCTCTTCTTCAGTCCCTACTGCGACTACTCGCAGAGTTACAAGGAAGAATGCTGAAAATGCAGCACCAGTCACAGCTGAAAATGTTGTTGATCAGACAACTGATGTCTTAGCTGCAGTTGTTAAAATGGGAAAGACTAAGGCTAGAGAACCAAGAAAACTGCAAGAAAGCAGGTAGCCCCAGTCCCTTCAGTAGATAATCACTCATCTTATGAACAAATTCCTGACACACCAAAGGACCAAAAGCTCACTAGAAGAGCAAGACAAAGGCAATATGGTGATGCAGCTGAAACAGCTCTTCCAAGCAGTGGAAACGCAAACCCTGCTGAAGACAAAGATGATACTGAGTCAGCAAACACTCAGGAACTACAAGTCCCTCCTCTTTATGAGACAACAATGGCTCCACAAAGTGATGTGGAAGAAGACTTGTTAAAGGTTACTAAAGCAGCAACAATAGAAAAGATGACTGATGCTGAACAAGCAACCAGTTTTGAAAAAGATGTTGCTGAAACAGCAACTGAGAAAGAGAGTGCGCTTGCTGACATTCATCAAGAAGGACCGTCCGACGACGCACACAAAGCTATTGAGGATGAAATGAATAAGGAAGCCTTCATAGATCCTGACCAACAAGTACAAGATGTACTCAAATATCTACAAGTAGATATGGATCAAGAAGTGCAAGAGAGATCAGATGTCTCTGTGCCATTGTTCATGACCGAAAAAGAGCTAAACGGTCAAAGTTCTTCTGCTCAACTTGTTTCCTCTAAAACAAGGGAGAATGCAGAACAAGCATCTCAACTAGAGCAAACTAAGAAGTCTGCTGAGGAAGAGATCCAAAGAAATGATGAAGAAGCTGATACTTCAGCAAGGATCGAATCTACTACTGTTGAACCTGAGCAGGTAGTTGATTCAAATAATCTATCTTTGTCATTTATGCTTTGATTTATTATCTTTAGCTAACTCAAATTCTTTTCAGACTTCTCAAGAGACGGGTACAAGCAAGAAGCATGCTGAAGCTTCTGTATCAGAACCAATTCCTCCTGTTCAGCAGGTAGAACTTGTTTTTGATAAATTAACTAAGTTTCATAACTTAGTACTTGTATCTCATGTATTATTATTACAGGAACTTGCAAATCAGGATGCTACTCAAGGTCCTGAAGAAATGATTATAGAAACAGCACAACCAAGGGTGCAAAATGATCCTGCTTCTTCTCAGCAGGTAGCTCATTTATCAGTAAAAGACTCTATTTCTGTAATCAATTTGCAAACCTGTGCTAATGATAAACATGATCTCTTACAGGATCATTTGGAAACATCTCTACCTGATCTAGAGATCCTTTCTCCTCAAGAAAGTTCAGCATACATGTACAAGCAGTTCAAAAAGACTACTTTGTCCAAGGTTGTGAAATCTTTCAGCACCTGGCAAAAGTACAGATCAATGGACTTTGCTGAACTTTTCCCTCTTCTAATCAATTAAAAGAAGAAGCAATCATTGCTTAATCTGGAAGCTTTCATATATTCCGTGATGCCAATGGATCATGTTACGTTTACTGAGCAAATGGACAGCAAACTACTCGATACCGTCAGCAAGATGCTCAACAAAAAGTTCAAAGAAGCTAGTCTTAATGACCAAGCTGAACTTTTGAAGAACAACTTTGTTCTTGCAGTAGCTGATCCAGAGGTAATCACAAAAGAAAAGGAAGTGACTAGTACAACTTTGTACAAATCTATTCCTATAGTCATCCTTACTGATGATGAGGGAAATGATGAAGAAAAAGAAGACGATGATGACTCCAGTGGTGAGAATGATCCTGATAATTCTAAGGACTCAAAGGATGACGATGATGATACCCAAGATCCTAGTCCCGGTGCTGGTGGAGAATTAACTAAGACCCATGATAAGTCTGATCAAGCACCTCCCAGCAATGAAGAATCCACTCCCACTTCTGCTGAGAAACCAACAGCTGATACTTCTGTTGAGACACTTGAAATTCCGACAGCTGAACAAGTTTTAGAGAATACAGAAAAGCCAACAACTGAAGAAGTTGTTGATGCTGAAACTGCTCAGAAGCTTGCTGAAATTTCCAAAGGCAAAAGAAGATTGCTGATGATGAATTAGCTGCAGAAGCTATGATCAAGGTTACTACTGAAAACCTTGACAAGGAGGAAGCTGAAGATCTCAGAAAGGCTATTTAAAACAGCCTTGTGATAAATGTTCCAGAGACTCAACATTTTGAGGTTGCTCAGTCTTCTGGAATAAAAGATACAGAAAAAACTTCACTTCCACCTCCTACTATTGGTGAAACTCTAGTTGATGAGTCAAGCGTTGCTTTCAGCAACCACTCATCCAGACCAACAACAAGAAGTGGCTGACAGAGAAAATCTAGCATGCATGCAAGATGATGCTGACAGTTCTTCTGGCTTCTCTGATTATGATGGAGACATTGTTGGAGAAAAGATTGATGACAAAATAGTTGACCCTACTGAAACTAATGTAGTGGATCATGCTGAAAATCCTAATGCACTCCATCACACTGAATCTTCAGACGAAGACCATGAAACGCATGAAACTGCCCATGCTGAAGATCAGTTCGCCACTGAATTAAAGGCTCACTTAGTTTCTCCCTCACTTGTACCTTTTCCAGATGTGGACAGTGTTACACCAAGGATTAATGCACTACTACAAGTTCACAAACAATGCACTGACGAGGATGCAACACTACTAGCTGAAGAGCCTCTAAACATTGAAAAGATCTTGAAGGTCCTGCAGACAAGGACAACAAGTCTTACTTTGGGTCAGGCTGATGTCAATACACAGCACAAAACCAATGATGCATCTTCAGTCCAAACAATGAGAGTTGCTAAAAATGCACTCAAAAAGGCACAAAAGGACCTTGAAGAAAAAGATGCCATCATTGAAAGGTTGACTAGAGATATGGATGAAGTCAGACACACGATGTCTACACTTAACAAAGGTCAGCAAGAGCTGATCTTGCATTTCAATGGGCTAAAGACTCTTACCGACTTCTGTAATGAGTACTTCTCTACCCATGTCTTTGCTGACAAGCAATCCATGTCTAAGGGGGAAGCAAAACATAAGAGATCAAAGAAGAATAACAAGGATTTACCTCCTACTTCTCCTCCCCCTGTGCTGAAGTTGACAAATCCTCCACTTGATGCTGAAAAAGTATCAACCAGATCTCATAAAAGATCTGAGTCTGAAATTGAAAGAAACTCAGCACCTGCAGCAAAGAAGATGAGAACTACTGCTGACACTTCTGAAACTTGTGGAGAAGCTTACATCATGTATGAAACTGACAATGATGATGATGATGAGTTACCTTTGACCAAAATGCTCAATATCAAGCCTATCACTGCTTTGACTCCTTCTGGACAGTCTAAGCACTTCTCTTCTTACTCCAGATCCTCAACAAAGGATCAAGGAAATGTTAAGTCAAGAAGAAAGAAAAGAAAGAGAAGAAGAAAGAAGGCTTGCTGACATTGCATTAGGTACTGGCATTGGATATACTAAGACTAGCAACGAGGAAACCACTGAAAATGTGGTTAGAAACCTCAAAGGTTGCTGGATTCTTAAGCTGGAAGACCTACTTGCAAATGATTTATTTCCAACTGTTGTGCTGAATCAGATTTATACTTGGATTGATCTTAAGGTTGCAAAGAAAGAAAGGGATCCTCCTCCCTACCCAAGGAAAATTGCTTCAAAATGGCTGAATGCTGAAATCTTAGTGAGAAGAAGCTCCATCAGCAAGAAGATGAGACAAGAACCTGAACTCATCAAGCCGGTGGATGTTGCTTATTACAATGACCCTATAACCAACAAGTCCAAAAATAAATATGGTTTGATTCCTTATGAATATTTCTATCTTACTGTAAAGGATCAAGAAGAAGATGTTCGTTGGTTAAGGAAGATTCATGCCAACAAGGGAATTTCAGACACTTAGCTAGTTCATGCTAGCAATTGGGGTATGCACTTATGGGTATTACACTACAAAAAATTGAATGGTGAAACTCATCACTATACTGCCTGTAAGAATGCAAGAATAATTGAACTTGAAGTCCGCAAACTTCTTGAAGATTACGAGAAGGACTGCGTTGAATTTACTACCCTTTCTATGAAGAGTGTGAAAGATATTCTCAGAGAATCCTCTGCTAGACAAGCTTAGAGATTCTTTTAAAAGCTTTCCTTGTGTAATGATTGTAATATTTATCTATGCTCTTTCTTGTAAAACTTGCTACTGAAAGATAACTATCAACAATCAATGTTTTTACTCTTATTTGTTCTTGATTATGCAAATTATTTATGCTTACTGTTTTATTATTCAAGTATGTTTGCATTAATCAACTGATTTATTCAACATCAGGAACCTCTAAGAGGGTAACAATTAATTAAGCCATGGATTGTTGTCATCAAAAAGGGGGAAATTTGTTAGGAAACTTGTAATTTTGATGAAAAGATTACCATGCTAAATTAAGAATAGACAAGTGATTAGTACTCTTAAGTGATAGTGTATATGTCCTAGAGACAGTCCTTATTAAGGGCATGCAGCTCTTATAGAGGGCATATATGTACTATTACACAGGTCAACGTAATATAATATATGTTTGTTGTTTTACTATTGAGTATCGCTTTCATATTTATATTACACCAGGCAGGCAGCATGTCATATCTCTATTCCTGTATGTATTGATATTAAACATGTCCCCTCGGATAGATGACCGATCACACAGATAGTGGGAGCTATGTGAGTTATCATCTATCCCAAACTCTCCCTAGTCGAGGTTCATCTCGGATGTAGGGGTCTGAATGAACCAGCTGGGACTAGTATGCGTGGAGGTTATACTTGTTGGAGCAAGTGTGAGCCGATCCCACGGCCACAGAATGGATTGTTGGACAATCAAGAAACGTTCCCATAACTGCGCATAGTTGTTCGAAGGATGATTACCGAACAATGGAAGTACCCACCGGACACTCCCATCGATGTATACTCTACACCGAAGTGTCTATGGGAACCGATAAGTTGTCGAAGTGATGCCAGTCGTCCTTTGGACTTACAGGACTTTATCATCACATTTGTTGCCCCATATCCTTGGTGGACCCGTCGATGTCAGCTCTGAATAAGCAGCTGACCTAAGACACGATCCAGGATTATGGCTACATACAAATGGGGATGATAAGAGATTCTGTGAAGGATTCATCTCTCATGTGTAGCACAGGAGAGCACTGCTCATAGTCGTTCATAGTTGTGATTGGTAAAACCGCTGGCCAGCGTATCAATATTATTATGATGGTCATAATAGATATTGGATTCACCATGCAACTCACTGAAGACGCCTGTGGATGTATTATTGGGATAGACACTTCATCGATCCTAGATACATTCGAGTCAGTCAGATGAAGGGACGTTAACATCGCCGCGTTGAGCGCAACAGACTTCGCAACGAAAGAGTTTGCTTTGAGAAACCTCTCAAACGTCCTCATGTATTAATATTGCAAATGGAACCGTCTAGGAATTCCATTTTGCCTAGTCTAGGACTTGCTTAATACAATGAGGCCCTATGGGTCACACTATGTGGTGATTCAGCTTATCCGAATATCCTTGAAGATGGAATCGCAATTAATTTGGAATTAATTGTGATTGATGGATTATAATTGATTTGGAATTAATTATAATATTTTGTGGCTCAATTAATGATTTGGAATTATTAATTGAATTGGCTAATTAATTGTATTTTATGTAAATACAATCAAAGATTATATTTTAGAAATATATTAGAGGTTTGATTTTAAAGGATATGTTAATTTAGAATTAACATATGCACATGGGCAAAATCTACTTGGAGTTTGAATTGCCTTAGAACAATAAGTGGGTCCCAAAATCGGGACCCACCTATCTCCCTTAGGACGGGCGCGCGCGCGCAAGATGGAGTAGGGGAAGGAGTTCGACTCCTTCCTCTATTAGAAGTCTAAGGGATAAGTTAGATTTTCCTGATTGAGTTTTAATTTGATTGGAAATGAATCTAGACTTGAAATTGGTTTCCTAGTGCGATAAGAATTAGATTCTTATTCCTTTACGAAGTCTAATTGCTTATGCTTTAGGCTTCTATTGACTACTATATATAGTAGACTATTAGAGAGCTTTTGACACACAATTGAATAGACTTTCATAGATTTATTCTACCAGTTTTCTTAGAGAAAACAAAAAGCTCTCCCCTACCTCCACATAGCCACGCGCGCGCCACCCTCACCGGAGGAAAACCGTCGCCCCGTCTTCTTTGTCACACAAAGAATATCCTAGCATTCTTTCCGATAAGCTGTGCATCCGTGGATACCAAGGTTGAGGTTCTAGGAGCTGGAAACTAACTTTTATTGTCCTGCAGATAATCGAATTATTGGACATATCTTCGACTTCGACGAAGGAGAAAATTCACCGGATTATTACGAAGACTTGGAAGCTGTGCTTGCTTTTGGAGTACGGTTAGTCTTCTAATTGACGTGTTTAAATATATACGGCATATACATAATCAATTAACATGCATGTTAAGAAAATTTTTGAAATTCCGCTGCGTACCCTAGGGGTAACTCTGACCGTATTTTCTTACATTAAGGTCCATAGGAATTTAGAATTTTTAAAGGAAATTGTAAAAGAGGAACATTTATCGTATAGGTACTAGATAGGTTCTTTTGTTTGTTGGTGATGTACGTTGTTTGCTGAAACAATCTATTGAAGTATAAGAACGACTCAGGAGACTTGAAGACTTGAAGAATTGAAGATTTGAAGACAAGAAGACTTGAAGTTTGTTGATATTTGGTATCTATATAAGGCACACAGTAAAGTTAACTAAAGTACATATTTCAGCAAAGCAGAAAACGCAAGTGTAAAACTTGAGTCTGCTGAGCCGATAGAACGTACTAAAATAACTACATGTGACCTTACTTGTTGAAATAGTACTTACATTTATGCTCCAAGTTTCAAACGTTGAAAAAGGTCAAAGAGCATTAAATAAAAGCATGTCGTTCTGAAAAAGTTGAACACGCTGCTGACAGTACCTTCGTAGCAAGATAGTGACATTTTTTGGCTCCGGCTTAGAATTTTAAAATTCAAACGGTACCAAGAAATCACTATAAATAGAGACCCTTAGGCAGTGAAAGAAAGTGTGTCAACAACGTGATCTTACACTCACTTGTGCTTTCAAACTCACATCTTTCTTAAGCTCACTACTGTCTAAAGATGCGACCCAAGACTTAAACTTGAAACAAAAGCTACTTGTGAAGAAGTAGAACTTTAGCTAAGAAATTGGTTAAGTGTTCTTTCTCCTAAACAAGAAATAGTCTTGACACCCATAAACAATATACTTATAACTGAAAAGTTATTCAGTTGAGTTTCTTAAGATTACTTGGTATTAGCAGAAAAGTTAATCTCATAGTGATCTTCACCCAAAACCTCTCTAACTGATAAAACACCCTTTTACAGGCGTTAAATTCAGGGGGAACTAATCAAGCAAGGATTTGCTGATAAGTGTCCCAAATTTGGTGGAGAACAAGGTTATAGTTCTCTGGTTAGGTTGGAAACAAAGCAAGGGCGCTTTGGTTTTGGAATTCTAGTAGATTAGGTGTTGTAAGGAACCTCATCATCTATCTTAGTGAATTCAGTCCTAGCAAGGACAAGTGGACTAGTTCAGGGATTACGCCACCCTCAGATACCACTATAAAGTGTTTGTGTGATTTACTTAGTGCATTTACATTTCAGCAAAACTTTATCTTAGTTACTGCAGTTTCTCTCAAAAAGCCTTTACTCAGAAGACTTGATTTAAATTTGTTTTGCTTAAACCTGCTAAGTGGTTGTTTTATCAAAAGCACTTAATTTCGAAAGACTTCCGCTATTTGATTATTTAAGTATTAGCAAAACTTACTACAGAACAAGTATTAAGTACTTTGCTGAAAAATTTGTTTGAACTATCAGCATAAGCTCTGTACTGTAAAGTAAAAGCACCTTGCTGAGAAAAGTTTTAGACGACGAAAAACTTTAGAGACTATTCACCCCCGCTTCTAGTCTCTACTTGTTGTCTAAGGGACCAACATATTGATGAACCAGAATTTGTCGGATTCCAACTGATCAAATAAATTTGTAATTAGCCAAAGGCAATCCACAACTACAACGAAAACCGTAGTGTAGCAGTAGAATGACTCGAGTGTCGTTCTCTCAGGACTATAACTAGATTTATCTATTTAACAAGAGAATATAATACAGCAGACAGATAGCAATAGGGGGTTTCTAGCAGATAATGGAGATTGGTGATAGTATGGTCCTTCTTAACATAACGGGTCGATAATCATGCATAAATTCCTCGGTCTTGCATGGAGATCTTTGAATCAATCTAGTGTCCTGTTGCAAATATTAAGCACTACCAAGATAATTGGTCTAACAAGTCAATCACGATTGTCCTAATGTGTTCCGTAATTATTCAACACTACGAAGATAATTGGTCTGATGGCCGACAAGTGTCCAATTGTGCATAATAATTAATACAACATACGAGAATTTTGGTTACAACTGATCAACGAAATAAAGCAATGACACGGAGTATAATGCGCGATATAGCCATTAGCATGATTATCTTCCCTTCGCTAAGAATTCACATACTACCACCAACGATAAGTTTAGCTACTCATAATAGGCATGCAATCAACAGATATCATAGAAGAAAACATGTTGAAAGAATATAAAATAAGTAGAATAAAACGGTAAGATACAAAGTTACCGAAGGTTGTCAATCTCCGGATGATTGCGATCCTACGAGCTCCAAACTGCTATGAAAAAGTATCCCCTAAGCTACGGAACTCCCAGGACAGGCCCCGGGAAGTTCCTACCTAAAACTATAGAGAGAGGTGAGAAAGTAGGTCTGGCAAAGATATGATTTTCGGAGAAAAACTGAGCACTATATATAGGCCCCAAAAAACTACGGGGCGGTTCGCCCCCCGGTTTTTTCGCGGAATTCCGCGTTTTTGGATTTGTTTCAACTTTTCGGACTCGGTTTCTGACTTCTAGTAGCCTTCTAACCTCCAGATTCGGCCCCTAGACTCAAATCCTATCCGGAAACCTTCAGATACTCCAAATAGGCTTCTGGAACACCAATTCCTTGTCAACTTCAATATAATTGCCCGGAAATCTTCGAATTTCAACCAAAACCTGTAAAATAAAATCTAAAGGGAAACGTGACACTATTCTAATAAAATGTACTAAAATATAGCTAAATTAACATAGAGGATAGCTAAAATAGGTGAAAAAGACTCGAATGAAAGTGTAAAATACACATTCATCAAACTCCCCAAACCGAACCTTTGCTTGTCCTCAAGCAACTAAGCTAGACTCTAATACAAAAAACATGCAAGACACAAAATGGAGTTTCATGCCAAATAAAATGAACTAATCTACTGAATCTATCAAATAACATATGAACAAAAACCATATAAATCAAAGCATGAATATAGGTTGAAGAATACCTCGATTGACTTATACACATCCACATAAGCACTTATGTCAAGACAAGATAGTCTCTCGTAACATTCTCTACCTGGACCTAGTCAGTGACGACGTAATGAAGCATGCTAAGATACGAATGGTTGCCCCGTGCCTATGAAACTGAGGACTTACTGCTGTTCCACCATGTTAAGACTTTCCCTCAAAAGAGGTCGAACCAGTACTGGCTCTCATCAAACGAAGGAGGGTTCCCTATAAAGATAACACTCCCCTATTCTACCCATCTCTCAAGTAAAGTCTTAAGCTATTCACCACTTCCTGAATGGCAGGACGAGGGTGGTCTAGAACAGATGACACTCAAGACAAAAAGGATAAAAAATAGAAAATTACAACACGATTACGAACATTACAAAAAATGGAAAATAAGACTCAACACTTTGCTAAACTGCTATTTGGCTTTCTTTTTTGGACCCTTCTTTGCTTTTTTGGGGTCTTCTCTTTTCTTCTTCTTTTTTTTCTTTCCAGATTCTTTTTCCTTTTTCTTCTTTTTTTCTGGAATTTTTTCTTTTCCCTTTTTTTTTGATTTTTCTAGCCAGCAGTAGCATAACAAAGAGAGAAACAAAAAGACTCACACGACTTCCCCAAACCTATTCGAAAGAATAGGTTGGAGCACAAAATTACGGAAAAGGAAAAATAAACTCACGATACGAAAATAAAAAAAAAACAGAAACAAGTCTAATGATGGTGTAACCCCCTCCCCAAACCTATTCGGAAGAATAGGTTATAAACAAAGGATCACACAACCTCACACTACCTCCTTCCTAGGCATTTAGCAATCTCAAAGCATGGTGAAGACTTGTTGCCGCTTAGGTACATAATTACTCGGGAAAACAACCATAAGACCCTAACATGCATCATCCTATTATAAAGGCCTTCGTGAACCGCAGTAGAGAAAACACCACTAAGTGATGTCGAGACTACCTAGCTCAACTAAGTGCAATACATAAATGTGACATGCCAAGCGAGAAAAACCTCAAACAAATTCATAGAGATGAAGCATACGATTAATGGCATAGTTGGTTGATCTACCCAATAAAAAAGTTCAAAAAATTCGGCAAATAAACTCCATATAAAACATGCAAAACTATCCTAGGAAAGCAGTAAACGTGCAAATGCAAAAAATTTCACGAGTTTTTCATAAGCAAGATAAGTATAGAGATAACCAGCGATAACCTCCTCCCCAAACCTGAACGTCGTTGCTCGTCCCGAACGCCGAAAGTGGATCCAAGGTGAGAGCTAATGCTTGTATAAGTTACCTATAATACTCAATCAAAACTCGTGAGAAAACAAAACACACTAACCTTTAGTGGAGGCGGTAAGGGTAAGCTCAACGTGATCAACCTCCCTTTCATCACTAGATATCTCGAAGTACGGCTTCACTCGTTGGCCATTCACCTTGAAGGTATTGCCCGTCTTTGGATCGAAGAGTTTAACAGCCCCATGGGGAGCAACTTCGATAATCTCGTACGGTCCATCCCAACGAGTACGGAGCTTTCCAGGAAATAGTCGAAGGCGTGAATTAAATAACAAAGCTTTTTGTCCAGGAATCAATTCCTTACGTACTATACCACGATCATGATACTTCTTAGTACGTTCCTTGTAAATCTTGGCATTTTCATAAGCACCTAGTCGTAATTCATCAAGCTCATCTAGTTGCAACAATCGTTCTTCGCCAGCTTTTCCCATATCAAGGTTGAGTGCTTTAATGGCCCAATATGCCTTGTGTTCTAGTTCCACGGGGAGATGACATGCTTTCCCATACACAAGTCTGTACGGAGTGGTCCCGATCACCGTCTTGTAGCTAGTCCTGTATGCCCAAAGTGCATCATTCAATTTTCCTGCCCAATCCTTCCTACTAGGCTTCACTACTCGTTCGAGGATCTTCTTGATTTGACGGTTGCTGACTTCGACTTGGCCCGATGTCTGTGGGTGATAAGGTGTAGCGACACTATGGTGGACACTGTATCTCTTAAGAAGGGAAGCAAACATTCTATTGACGAAGTGTGACCCTCCATCGCTGATGATTGTCCTAGGGCACCCAAATCTCGAGAATATGACTTCCTTCAAGAACTTCATAACCACTGCGCCGTCATTTGTTTTTGTAGGAATTGCCTCTACCCATTTAGTCACGTAGTCTACTGCAACAAGAATGTATTCATAGCCTCCACTGTTTGGAAATGGTCCCATAAAATCAATGCCCCATACATCGAAAGGTTCTACCACTAGATTCCCTTGAAGGGGCATTTCATCTTTCTTGCCGATACCACCACTTCGTTGACACGGGTCACAATTCTTCACAAAACTTCGAGCATCCTTGTATATTGTTGGCCAGAAAAATCCTGCCTGCAGTACCTTGCGTGCTGTCTTTAATCCACTGTAGTGCCCCCCACAGTTAAGCTCATGGCAATGGCTCAGGAGACTTTGCTGCTCTTCTTGTGGCACGCATCTCCTTAGAATCCCATCAGCTCCTTCCTTGAATAGATGCGGATCATCCCATATGTAAGTCCTGCATCGCTTAGCCAGAGCTCTCTTGTCCGAGGCTGAAAAGTTAGTGGGGCAAATATTCATAGCCAAATAGTTTACAATATCCGCATACCATGGCTCTTCATTAGCCTTCATTAGGTGCTCATCGGGGAGGTCTTCATTGATGGGTATCGGATCAATAGGGATATTAGGTATTCTAGATAAATGATCTGCTACTAAATTCTCCCTACCAGCTCTATCCACTATGGTCAAATCAAAGTCTTGCAGCAAAAGGACCCAACGGATTAATCTAGGCTTAGAATCTTGCTTAGCTATCAAATGTCTCAAAGCAGCATGATCAGTATGGACATTCACAGGATGTCCAATTAAGTAAGACCTAAACTTTTGTAAAGCAAAGACAACAGCTAAAAATTCCTTTTCAGTAGTTGTATAATTAACCTGCGCGGAGTCTAGAGTCTTACTAACATAATAAATCACACGATACTGCTTATCAACTTTTTGGCACAAAACAGCACCCATAGCAAAATTCGAAGCATCACACATAATTTCGAAAGGGAGATTCCAGTCAGGCGGCACAACAATGGGAGCAGAAACAAGCTTTTCCTTAAGGGTATTAAAAGCAACTAAGCATTCATTGGAGAAATGGAAAACCACATCTTTAGCAAGCAAGCTACTTAGAGGTTTAGCAATTTTCGAAAAATCTTTAATAAACCTCCTATGAAAACCTACATGGCCAAGAAAAGATTGCAATTCTTTCATGCAAGTAGGTGGGGGAAGTTTTTCAATGATTTCTATCTTAGCCTTGTCTACCTTAATACCTCTTTCAGAAACTACATGACCTAGAACAATGCCTTCTCTAACCATATAATGACTCTTCTCCGAGCTTAAGGTCAGTTGCATTCAATGCACCTTTTCAAAACTAGATCTAATCTTTGCAAGCATTCATCAAATGAATCACCAAAAAGGGAAAAATCATCCATGAAAACTTCAACAAATTTATTTACCATGTCAGAGAAAACAGAAAGCATGCACCTTTGAAAAGTGGCGGGAGTATTGCATAGCCCAAATTGCATCCTCCTATAGGCAAATGTTCCGAATGGGCAAGTGAATGTCGTCTTTTCCTGATCCACCGGTGCGATCGGAATCTGGTAGAAACCTGATAAACCATCAAGAAAACAATAGAACTTCCGCCCCGCAAGGCGTTTTAGCATGTCATCTATAAATGGTAAAGGGAAGTGGTCTTTTTAGTGGCGGCATTTAATCTTCTGTAGTCAATGCACATCTGCCATCCAGTGGTCTTCCTAACCGGTACCAATTCTCCCTTCTCATTCTCTTCCACCGTGACTCCCGATTTCTTAGGAACTATATGTACCGGGCTCACCCATCGACTATCTGGAATGGGGTAAATCATATCAGCATCTAACAACTTGATCACTTCCTTTTTTACCACCTCTTGCATTGCTGGATTTATCCTTCGCTGAGGTTGCCTAACAGGTTTGGCATCTTGTTCTAGAGTGATGTTGTGCACGCATCTTGTAGGGCTAATTCCTTTGATATCGCTGATCCCCCATCCTATAGCTGCGGAATTTTCCTTCAATACTTCAATCAGCTTACTTTCTTCATTGTCGGAGAGATGTGAGGAGACAATCACAGGCTTTTTCTGTTTTTCTCCTAAATACACATACTTGAGGTGCGCGGGAAGCGGCTTTAATTCTAAGCTAGGTTCTTCAGGAAACCCACTTTTTTCTTCTTCTTCATCCAAAGGTTCAAGTACCTCTTCTCCTGCGGGTATTTCTGGTGTGCTATCCATTATTTCCGCTAGTTCCCTTGCTTCTTTGGTCATGTAGCACGTCTCAGCTTGCATTGTTAGTGCTTCCTCAAGTGGTTCCCGGTCGCCATGGCTATGATGAAATTCGGGAATTGCGGATTCGTACCAATCGACAAATTTTAACTCCTCCGCAACTTCCTTATCTCTTACGCTACATCCTACCAACTCAATCTTTTCACCCATTACCTCCATAGGTATTTTCTTGCCCTTAAGTTCAAGGCATGTGTTGGTAGTTGCCATGAATGGTCTCCCCAGTAGTACTACGTGCTCACGGATATGGCTCTTTCCCTCGTCCGCGGATTTCATTACTACAAAATCAGCTGGGATTATCAATTTGTCCACTTTCACAAGGATGTCTTCTATTATCCCGACTGGCCTCTTCACACTTTGGTCTGCCATTTGGACCACCATATCAGTTGGTGTCAATTCTCCGAGTTCCAGGGCCTTGTATACCAAATACGACATTAAGTTAATGCTAGCTCCTAAGTCAAGCATTGCCTGTGTAGTTCGTCCATTCCCTAAGGCTATGTCGATGATGAAGCTGCCAGGATCCTTTTTCTTCATGGGCAATCCGGCAATCGAGTTGACCGTTTCAACCCCATTCACTTCCTTCCCTGAAGTAATCCTTTTGTTCTTGATCTCACGAAAGAATTTCGTATAAGCTGGAATATTCTGGATTAACTCTAAGAGTGGCACATTGACCTCCACCTTTGACAGTCTTTGGAATAGGGGTGAATCTTGAATATCCTTCTTGACTGGTTTGATCCGACTCGGGTATGGCACATGTGGCTTCGGAGGCACATATGGATTGGAAGATTTGTGAAGTCCTCCTGGCATTCTAGTTCCTACCTCGGCTTCTTCATCATCTATGTCTATCACAGATGGTCTTGGTTCATCATTCTCTTCCGGAACTTCTTGAGGTTCTTCTGAACTTCCGCCAACCTCTTGTTCTGTGCTTGCCCCTCTATTATCGACCTCAGTAGATTCCACCCGCTTAGGACGTACAAAGTTAGGAATTTTGGTCATCTTGCCTCCTCGGAGCAGCAGATTCACCTCTTCGCACTCATTTTCCTCGGTAGCAACAGCTGGAGGTTGCTCGGGATTAGCTTCAGTTGTCTCTTCTGCAGGACTTGGATTGTCCTGTTCCTTGGAGTCGGGGGGTGATTCGCTCCTCACCTCGGGTGGTTTGCTCACTACTTCCTGTGGGGTATCCTTGACTTCATTACCACACCTTCCACACTTCAGTAGGCTAAGCTCTTTGATAAGTTGCTCAGTTACTTCGATCGCTTCAAAGGCCTTCTCGATGCGAAGATTGTTCTCAGCTTGCCCTGCGTGTGCTACCTCGAAGACACTCTCAATGGCTTTAATTCCTGCGTAAAACGCAAGTTCCTCCTCCTCACTGATGTCTTCGTCCTCAGAATAGATTTCGTATACCCCGTCAGTTTCGTCTTGATTTGAGTATATGTTGGCGACTTCATTCGACATTATTTTCTCGGATTGTGCGGATCCATTGGCGTACGTTTGAAAGACCTTCACTGCCTCTTCAACTGTACATTCTTCTAAACCTTCACATATCCCATCTATTTGAAGCCTAACTTCATCTCGTAGTCCTCCAACAAAAAACCAAATCAGCTCCCCATCGTCGAAACGGTGGTGGGGCAGTCACGTTTATACAGCTCAAATCGTTCATAGGTGTCACAGAACCGCTCGTATTCTCCTTGCTTGAAGTATTCGATCCGATTCCGTAGTGCAATCGTCTCATGGTAAGGCATGAAACGTGCCAAGAACTCCTCTACTACTTGGCTCCAGGTCCTCAGTGATCCTGGTGCTAACCTTGCTATCCATATCCTTGGTTCATATCCCAAAGCAAAAGGAAATAATTTCCTGCATAATTGATCCTCGGTGAACCCCTTTGCTGGAACTTTTGCTACTTCCTCTTCATAGGACCTGATGAAGCTTATCGGATTCATATCCTCTCCTTCTTCGAACCTTGCTATCCTTTTTACTATGGTTCTTGTTACCTCGTACCCCGATAACTCTTCTTCCAAGTATATAGCTGACCCCCTCCTGACTTGCGAGAACGTCGGTGTCAAGCGGGCTTTTAAGGTCGTCATACCTGGAAATCTGTATCAGGAGTAACTCAAAACTAAAAATTAGCCTCGTTAGAAATTTCGAAAAATCGAGAATAAACCTAGATATCGAATACTACTAAGGCTACGAAAGGGAAATTAGAAACAGACTAGGGAAGCAGTATCAGAGAGAGATTAAAAAAGGAAAACTAAAACTAATAGAATTAGGAATCTAAAGCTGTAAATATAAACAAATTAAATAGAAAAAAGGAGTATAGTCCCCGGCAACGGCGCCAATTTGATGAACCAGAATTTGTCGGATTCCAACTGATCAAATAAATTTGTAATTAGCCAAAGGCAATCCACAACTACAACGAAAACCGTAGTATAGCAGTATAATGACTCGATTGTCGTTCTCTCAGGACTATAACTGGCTTTATCTATTTAACAAGAGAATATAAAACAGCAGACAGATAGCAATAGGGGGTTTCTAGCAGATAATGGAGATTGGTGATAGTATGGTCCTTCTTAACATAACGGGTCGATAATCATTCATAAATTCCTCGGTCTTGCATGGAGATCTTTGAATCAATCTAGTGTTCTGTTGCAAATATTAAGCACTACGAAGATAATTGGTCTGACAAGTCAATCACCATTGTCCTAATGTGTTCCGTAATTATTCAACACTACGAAGATAATTGGTCTGATGGTCGACAAGTGTCCAATTGTGCATAATAATTAATACAACATACGAGAATTTTGGTTACAACTGATCAACGAAATAAAGCAATGACACGGAGTATAATGCGCGATATAGCCATTAGCATGATTATCTTCCCTTCGCTAAGAATTCACATACTACCACCAACGATAAGTTTAGCTACTCATAATAGGCATGCAATCAACAGATATCATAGAAGAAAACATGTTGAAAGAATATAAAATAAGTAGAATAAAACTGTAAGATACAAAGTTACCGAAGGTTGTTAATCTCCGGATGATTGCGATCCTACGAGCTCCAAACTGCTATGAAAGAGTATTGATGATGTCGTTTTTCACCAATTAAATTTGTTTTAAAGCCTAAGAACACTTATCACTACACAAACTAGAGTGCAATGGCAAGTTGTCCCCGAGTGTCGTTCTCTCGGGACCTAACGTGGCTTTGCTTGAGGTTTTTGCAAGTAATTTCAGTCAATGAATTCAAGCGTTGATAGAATCGTTTCCTTTGAACAATAGCAACGAGAAATCAGATTGTTGTAAATAAGTTTGGAAAACGGTTGGTGGTAGAAATCAAATACACATGCATGGGTTACGTATATGCTCACAAGTTCAGTGCGTAGAACCTTCGATCAAGTCTGCTAAGCAACTCGTCTAGGCAAATTTAAGACACACATCATGAAAGATCACTATCAATACTTTAGAGGTGCTTGTCACCAACACCATTTATCTAGAATGCTGCAAATCTCTACAAAGGATGAATCCCAATCAATAATCTGAATACATCATATCAAACTACAAGACAAGAGAGTGATACAAGTTACCACCAAAGCTGTCACTAATCAGTGGAAAGCAAAGAAAACCTCTCCGTAGATGATTACAAAGGATGAATCCCAATCAAAACCTTGAATCCGAAGATAAAATACAAAGTAATCTGAATATTCTCTGAGTATTGGGGCTTAGGAGCTCTCCAAAACGAAGTTACAGTTCAAAAGATATTCAAAAAATGACCAAAGATCAGATCTAAGAAGGAAAATCCGAAAACGTAACCGCTGCCAAGCGGACCGCTTGGAGTAGCCAAGCGGAGCGCTTGTCAAGTGAAGCGCTTCGGGCACTCCAAGCGCTTCGCTTGGCTTCTGTGCCAAAGCTCCTGGAATTTGAAGCGGAGCGCTTCACTATTCCAGGCGCTTAGCTTGGCTCCTGGGCAGATTTTTGTCTTCAAACTCAATCTTTTTGCCCTCGCATGGCCCTCAAGTGCCTTGGACTCATCCTTCTAGATGCTTATTTATACTCAAACACTTACGAACAAGCCACGGAGATTGGGGAACTTCAACGGGGCCATCTTTTCCATCAAAAAGGCTCGTTTTTAGCTCCAAAAACGCCAGTTTCGTACCTAAGTGCCTGAAAATGCAGAAAACACAAAACGTGACACTATTCTACAAAACTAACCAAAAAACAAGGCTAGAAGATAGCAAAAGAAGGTAAAAAAGACAAGATGAACGCGTCAAAATACGTTCATCAAACTCCCCAAACCAAACCTTTGCTTGTCCTCAAGCAACAAACTATCCTAAATGCAACACAAAAGGAGTCTCATGCCAAGTAAAGTGAACTAATCTATTGAATCTACCAAATTCTTATGAACAAAACCAAATGAGCATGACATGCAAAAAGGTTGAAGTATGCCTCGATTGCGAATATACACATTCTCAAGTGCACTTGGTTAAACAAAGGAGTCTCTCGTAACATCTTCTACCTGGACCTGGTCAGTGACGACACAATGATGCATGTTATCATACTACAATTGCCCCGTGCCTATGAAACCGAGGGCTTACTTCTGTTCACCAAGTGAGACTTTTCCTCAAGAGAGGGCGAACCAATACTGGCTCTCATCAAACGAAGGAGGGTTCCCTTAGAAAGATAACACTCCCCTATTCTACCCAGACTCTCAAGAATGAGCCTCTTTCAACCACTTCTTGAATAGCAAGACGAGGGTGGTCAAGAACAGGCCTTGGACAAAGGTGACACGAAACGAAAGATAGAATTTACAACTCGATAACTTCAAAAACAAATATTTACATGACACTTGACACTTTACTAGACTGCTTTTGGCTTCCAACGACCCTTCTTTTGCTTTTGGGTCTTATTCTTTATTTTCTTTCTTCTCTTTTTTTTTTTATATATTTTCTTTTCTCTTTTTTTTTCTCTTTTTCTTCTTTTCTTTTTCTCTTTTTTTCATTTTTTTCTTTTATAAAGGGGCAAGCAGCAGTACTAAGTGTCAAAAACACCTCGCCAAACCTATTCGGGAGCACAAAGACGAAAAAGAAAGAGGAAAGACTCTTTTACAAAGACACCTCCCCAAACCTATTCGAAAGAATAGGTTGGGACACAAAACATAAAGAAAAAGAAAAAGGAAACTTTACAACGACTCAAAGACGAAAGACAAGATCAACGAAGCAACCCCCTCCCCAAACCTATTCGATAGAATAGGTTTAACACAAGGAATCGCACACCTCACACTACCTCCTTCCTAGG